>CM038681.1:541170548-541637736 GCA_021605205.1 Aegilops longissima | reverse complement strand
ACCCCCATTCTACTGTCAGACTTAGAACCACGACACCCAGAGATACCTCTCTGACAACCGGAGTGACAAATCCTAATCTCGAAATACGCCAACCCAACAAGTACCTTCGGAGACACCTGTAGAGCACCTTTATAATCACCCAGTTAGTTGTGACGTTTGGTAGCACACAAAGTGTTCCTCCGGTAAACGGGAGTTGCATAATCTCATAGTCATAGGAACATGTATAAGTCATGAAGAAAGCAATAGCAACATACTAAACGATCAAGTGCTAAGCTAACGGAATGGGTCAAGTCAATCACATCATTCTCCAAATGATGTGATCCCGTTAATCAAATGACAATCATGTCCATGGCTAGGAAACTTAACCATCTTCGATTAACGAGCTAGTCAAGTATAGGCATACTAGTGACACTATGTTTGTCTATGTATTTACACATGTATTATGTTTCCGGTTAATACAATTCTAGCATGAATAATAAACATTTATCATGATATGAGGAAATAAACAATAACTTTAGTATTGCCTCTAGGGCATATTTCCTTCATCCTGTTCATCCAGCCTCCACCGGCTCCTGTTCAACCAGCCCTCTATGCGGTCCTGTTCAACCAGCCCTCCACGGTGTCCTGTTCAACCAGCCCTCCACCGGCTACTGTTCATCCACCCCACCTCCTTGATCGGGGTCCTGTTCATCCAGCGGCAACGGCCTCTACTACCACGGGATCCTGTTCATCCAACCACCACCGGGAACTGTTCATCCAACCCCCACTGGGAACTGTTCATCCAACCCTCACCAAGAACTGTTCATCAAGAGGCAGCTTCGATCGGCTTCAGTTAGCAGCATTAGCGAAGGAATCACTCGGGCTCAGCTAATAGTAAGGGATCGATCGGGGTTCAGTAACATAGCTAGTGCAATCGCCGGGTTGATTAGAGCTTAACGCCAACACACACGCAGCGACGCGATGTAACGAGACAAACGTGCAAACCTCCGTGCATCGCTCGGCCCCGACCATCCACCGTAACCGGGAACTTCCTAAAATTTTCCTCTCCCTCGCTTCTACCATGATTTTTTCCGTCATGGACGGCCCAAAGAATGTCATGCAGGTGCGTCTCCCGCTCTCCCAGAATGAAAATCCCATTTTCTGTCATGATTTTTTGTCATAGAAGTAGGAGGCCACCACATCTATGATGATACCGGGTTTTGTCACAGTTATCGTCATAGAAGTGTCATAAGCATGACAAAAAAATTCGTTTGCCCAAAATGTCACGGATGTGTCTTTTTTTGTAGTGTGGCCAAACGGTTTGAACTTCGACTTGGGCATTTGCCAGCACTGCTCTTGGGCTATGCTTTCCTAAAACAAAACAATGATCAAAATGACAAGAATGCTCAAAGTAATGCAAAGGTGGCAATAAAAAAACATTAAGATTACTTACATGGTCAATGGTGACACCGTTAGGAGGAACATGCTTCACTTGCTCCAAACAACCTACCCAATAGCTGCATATCTTTTCAACTGTACCCCATTGGTTTGTGATAGAATTGAGGCTACAATCCATTCTCCGACCAAGATGGTGTTCGGAACGCTATACAATGTGCTTCCAATACTTCACGACTGATGAATCTTTATCGGCGGCCACTTGAAGAGAATTATCTTCCCATGCGGAGACGAGCACAATATCCTCAAAGGGATTAAAGTTTAATCCTCAAACTGCTTCCTTCTCTAACGAGCCGGAGGCCTCGAATTGATCAAATTTCGTATCCTGCACAAACTCATGATAAAAAAGCAAAAATGATGCACCCTCGAGATAGACACAATTTGTCTTGGAATCACCAATCATACTATTGAGAAATGCTGGAATCACCAATCATGCTATTGAGAAATGTTTTGTCGTTGAGGGCCAATCCCTCAAATTCGGAAAATCATCCTAAATCACAGACATTGTACATTTGCCAACAATTTTCCACGCTCACCTCGCATTCAAACTAACACATGTGGTACGCCAACGGGCTGATATGGAGTCTTCAAACTAGGGCGTTAGGGAATCTCCAACGGCAACCTCCAAAAACCTCCCGCATTCGTTCGCAAACAGGGGGAACTAGTCCGCGGACATGGATGCGGAAGGCAGCCATCCAACGCTAGCCGCATACATTTTCACAACAACTCAAACCAACCGAACGAAATTCGCGTAAACAAGTGCAGATTTCATATAAACACGGCCTGATTTTATATAAACATGCTGGATTTCGTATAAACATGATGAATTTCATTACAAATACATGAAAGTGGTCCTAGGCAGGCTAATCTAAATGATCGCCGGCGTCCGATTCCTGTCTCCGGCCATGAACCAAGACAATGGAAGCTTCACCTTTTCCAGCTCCGCCTATATGACCTCCACCTCTGGAGCCCCGGGAAGTGAAGCTGTCCACCTCGACGTCGTCGCAAAGCGACTTATTGGCCGTTGATTCTGAGCCCACCAAGCTTGGCGTCGACAGGAGGGGAGGAGCTGTGGCCTTCTTGGGACCTGAGCGACAATGACCTACCCTACGCTACTCTTCCTCGCTGCCGGCGGTGCCCGCGGACATGTTGGATTCTTCGTGGTTGTGGCGCAGCCTCCTCCTTGTCGGTGTTGCCGAACAATGCCTCACCCGCGTCGTCCTCCTGCTCCTTACCGGCGGCCGCTACCTCCACCACCAGGCGAGGCGGATCTCGTGGACGGAGCGGTAGGACTCGAGCAACGCCTCCTGCTCCGCCAAGTCCGCGTCCGGCGTGACCGTCCTATCGGCGGCGACCTGTTCCTCCGCCTGCAGATGCTCCTGGAGGAGGCTGTGGTTTTAGTTGGCGTCGGCCTGCGCCTCCCGCTCCTCCCGCACCATGTCTATATAATGGGCACGGGCCTCACCGATGGTCAGGGTGCAATGCATCGATGAGAGCAAAGCGGAGGAGGAGGGTGCCATGGAGGAAGAGGAGGATGCCGCGGAGGAAGAGGAGGATGGCGCTGGCTCGTCGGAGGAGCCGTCGTCCATCCGCACGTCCTCTTGCTGCCTGCCAGCCTGCCAGTCGGTGCAATGGCGGCCATGGCATGCTTCTGCTCCGACGTCGGCCCATCCCAGAGAGCTTTGGCCGCAGATGTCGGATTCAGGGCTCCGCGGACCCAAGATAGATCCGAACTCTGGGATGCGTGCGAAGAACTCAACCTCCCTAGTCTGCCAACTCGTCGATCCCACGGCCTAGCTCGATGAATTGGAAGGAAACGAGACACAGTAGTTTACCCAGGTTCGGGCCACCTTGTGGTGTAAAAACCCTACTCCTGCTTTGTGGTGGATTAGCCTCGAGGTGGGCTGAGGATGAACTAGTACATGGGAAGAACAACCTCAGGAGGTGTGTTCTTGTGTTTGAGTGAGCTGGTGAGGGTGAGGATCGAATGAGTCCAGATCCGCCCCTCTCTACGGTGGTGGCTAGGCTATACTTATGGTGGCCTTGGTCCTCTTCCCAAATGAAGGCGGGAAGGGATCCCACAACGGCCAAATTCGAAGGGAGACAACTAGTACATCTTATCCTGACAAAAGGTGGTCTTCACGTGCAAAGCTTCTGGTCGTGACGCCGTGGTGGGCTCGGCGATGACCTCCGTCCTGCCGTCCTGGCGGTCTTAGTCTTGTAGCATGGAAATGGAAACATTTGGTTGATGCCTCGGGACTCCGCGCCTGCGCTTGTCTCTTTAGCACCAAAGAGGAAACCTGTTGTACTGCGCCCGCTGGCGGCCGCCTGGCCTTGGTCGTCATGGCTTGCGTCATCCAAACCCCACGAGGTGAGGGCTTGCATAGAAATCTCCGCTCCTCAGGAGCCAGCCTAAGGAGTCTGCTCCTTCTGGAGGTCTTGGCGTTGTCCGCCTCGCGAGGCTTGGCCCTTCGCGAGGGTCTTGTGTTGTTGGTGCCGAAGATGGGCCGTACCAGGCCGTCGATGGAGCCACGCGGTGGGCCGCGGGCAGGCAAGTCTGGGTACCCTGGTTCCCAGAACGCCGACAATGGAGGGATTCATGACAGGGAGTGGTGTGGAGAGGGATGAGTGTGGCTATGTCCGGGGCAACGGTTTAAATAGCACCGATGGACAGTAGACGAACGAACGTGTGGTGCGGAGGAGACGCCTCGCCGACCGCGTGCCATCAATGCGGGCGGCAGACGGACGGACGGGCGACTGTCGTGTCGTTTGAACGTGTGGCAGTCGCGTGCAACAGGAAGCAGCACGGGAGGCGCTCTCTCGACCGGCGCGCCGCTTCAATGCCGACGCCAGTGAGCGGTCGCTTCTGCTCTGGGCGGGTATGAATGCGGGCGCTGGCACTCTGGAGTGGCGTTGACCAAAAACATGCGGAAAGGGTGAGGGCTTTTTTGTGGTCCAGGGCGTTCAAAAACGAACTTGGGATCGGTCCAAACTTTCGCAAAACTCCTCGCTTTTGTCTTCGGTTTATGAAAAAATCGCGTCCGGACCGCTCCACAAACCAATACAGGGTTACCTTGAATGGCTTCTGCGTTTTGGACGGAAGGTTTATAGGTCGGCGTTGGAGATGCGCTTAGAGCAACTCCAACGGGCCGACCCAAACGGACGGCGATTTCGTCCGCTTTTTGTCCGTTTGGGTCGGCCAGACGGACACGGATGCCCGCTTCCGCATTTGGGTCGGCGCGTGCGCCCAACGCTGGCCTCAGACCCATTTTGACGGCGCCAAAAAAATGAAAGCATGCTCCAGGTACGCCTGCTCCTGCGCCGGCGTCGTCCCCAGCCAAACCGGTGGCGCGGACACCCATTCGCGCACCACTCCATTCCAGGAGAAGCGCGCGATGGGCTCGGGCTCGGGCTCCGGCTCCGGCTGCGGCTCCGGCTTGATGGGGGACGGCGGGGCCACCGGTGGCACCACGCCGTCGCCCGCCGCGGAGAGGGCAAGGGCCTGCGCCATTTCTGCCTCGTACCGGGCCTCCTCTTCCGCCTCCGCTCTGCACCGCTCGTCCTCCTCGCTCTCCCAGTAGACGGCCGCAAGGGCCGCCTGATAGGCGTCCTCCGCCGCCTGGTCCTCCTCGCGGACGACGAGCGGCGTTGGCCTCCGGTCGACCTCGTGCACGCCCCGTCGCCTCGCCTCCTCGTGCTCGAAGGCGAACCACCTCGCCCAGTTGGGCGAGTCGGTTGCGTAGGCCTTGTCGAGGCGCTGCTCCGGCGTCAGCAGCGCCCGTCGGCGCCGCACCTCCTCCACGTGAGCACGAGCCGTCCGCGGCGCCGCCGCATGCGGGATCCTATTCGATCCGAGATGCCGATCGTGGCGGCAGCGCTGCCGGATACTGCAAAGGTGGCGGTTACGCCGGTGCCACTCCGCTGTGTGTCTTGCACGTTGACGTCTTGCCTCGCGCCCGAGGCGCCGGTGGAGGTGGGAGGAACTCGGAGGGGAAAGGGGTGGCGGGGGACTTGCCGTTGGCCTTGCTGCCGCTGGCGCCGGAGAAGAGGCCCATCTCGCTATGGTTGTGGTGGCTAGGGTTTGCCGACGTCGAGGGAGCAAAGGTGTGCGGATGTGGACGGCGAGTTTGGATGAAGACGGTCCCGCCGCACGGTCGGCTTAAAAAAGGGCGAGCGCCATCGCTAACGCGTGGGCCCGTCATCATAAATTAAGCTGACCGCATGGGCAGCGGGTAGTTGGACGGCTGCCATGTGAGGACGCAGCGAATAGCAAGAAGGCGCGCGAAGCGTCCGTTCGGTGTCCGTGCCGACACATTTGGGACGTAAATTTGGGCCGCAAATGCGTCGGCGCGGACGCGACGCGGACGTGATTTTGGTTTGGGTCGGCGCGTTGGGCCGACTTTTGTCCGCGCTGACCCAAACGGACGCAGGCGGATGAAATGGGTCGGCCCTTTGGAGTTGCTCTTAGTCCCTAAAAAGAGTTAATTACACAAAACCGCAACTTCAGGATAACTTATAACACTTTACCACAACATTTGAGTTTTTTAACACAAAATCACAACTTCGCAGCGACTTATAACACTTTACCATAATTTTTAAGTTTTTTAACACAAAACCACAACTACTGGACTAATTCTCAACATTGAGCCCAAATCTATCGGTCAACTTCTTTTAACAGCCAATCTGAATGCTTGGGCCCACATGTTAGGCTCTAGGCGACAAGTTCCCTCCTACGTGGCACTGACTGAATATGTGTAACATAGCAGTGTGCATACAACATCATCGTCTCCTCGACGATGCGTTCACCTGCAGCTTCTACGCCATCTACCCCGGAAAAGAAATAATCCACCGTCTTCACCTTCTTCGTCTGGCGCACTCCGCCCAACCATGTTGTCGTCTGGACAGCCGCAGCTAGCACATGCACTATACCACGTCGTGCATAGACAAGGCTCCTCCCTTGTGCTCCACCGTCGTAGAGACGTGCTCGTCCTCTCCAGGACCTCTCTGTCTAGCTCGCGCGCCCCGCCCGACCATGCCATAGTCCGGACGGGCGCTGCCAGCACATCCGTGCCGCCACATTGTGCACAATCAGGTGCTGCCACCTCATGCTTAACGACCACTGCAACGTGCTCGTCCTCACTGATTACGACGACAATATCATTTGGAACTCCACCGTCAATGACAGTGACATGCGGGCACGACTTTGCGACACTAGGAACCTCGCCATCAAGAACGCTCGGAGTGATCGTCCTATGGCAGAATTTTGACCACCCCAACAACACCTAGCTCCCCGCTCAATGCGTCGGTGGAGTTCATAGAGCCGGTACGGGATGGCAAGAGGAGGAAATGGTAGGCCACATCGGAGATGCACACATGCCACCTTTTTCCTGCTTAGGTCCTAACATGTGGGCCCAATCAATCAGACTGTATATTAAAAGAAGTTGACTGATAGATTTGGGCTCAATGTTGAGAATTAGTTCAGAAGTTGTGGTCTTGTGTGAAAGAAACTCAAAAGTTGTGGTGAAGTGTTATAAGTTGACCTAAAGTTGTAGTTTTTTGTTAAAAAACTCAAAAGTTGTGGTAAAGTGTTATAATTGTGGTTTTGTATAATTAACTCCTAAAAAACCAGGGCGTTAGATAAAAGAAAAAGGATTGCGCAGGCGCAGCATCGATGATCCACAGAGCAGGGTGATGGGCGGTGCAGGGGCCGAGACGACCGGCACACGACACGAGCGCGCGGCGGCCCCTCCTCCCGAGAGCGCGCCTCAGCAGACACTTCTTCCCTGTCCTGTCGCTGATGGGCGACCGGTCGTCTTAAAAGCCCCTGCCGACGCCTTTCCCACGCCCTACCCCTTTTTACTGCGCTGCGCACGCCCACAGCCTGCAGCTAGCTTGCGACGGGACACATGACGACGACGCCCCCCGCCGCTACGACCGAGGAAGAGGAGGAGGAGGTGTTCATGGCCGCCTCTGCAGCGACCAATGCCGCGCCACCGGACGCAGACGATCGGGAGAAGCAGAAGAAGGAGCGAGCAAGGAAGAAGAAGAAGAAGAAGCGTCGGAGGGCGCCGAGCGAGGAGGAGCTGGCCGCGCTGAGGTCCGTGCTCCGCTGGGCCCGCCGCAGCGAGGCGGGCGACGAGCAGGAGGCGGACTGTGAGCACCTGTTGCCGGCTGGGAGGCGGCGGCCGCGCGTGGCGGTGGAGCTGCATGCGCACTCGGCGCGTAGCGACGGCTCGCTCTCGCCCGCGGCGCTCGTGGAGCGCGCGCACCGCAATGGGGTAAGCCTTCTTTCCCGCCTGTCACCGACTGCAGAGACGTTCGGGACGTGCTCGACGAAGCAACTACGACATGCCTCCGTCTTGCTACAAGCGTAAATGCAAAGTTCTTCAGTTCCCCAATAGCCGATGACATGTTCGATCTCATCCTCGTGCGCTGCTAAACACCTCCGCCACTACTTGTTAGTCTTGCTGCGCTTTGATGTGGTACTCTCTCCGTTTTTTAAGCCTGCATATAAAATTTATGGAAGTCAAACTTTGTAAAGTTTGACCAACTTTTATAAGGAAAAATATCAACATTCACAACATTTAATCAATATATATTTAGATGCACCACATACTTCCTCCGATCTATTTTAGTTATCGCTGTTTTATTATACCTTAGTGAGTATTTCCTCCGTAAAGAAATATAAGAGCGTTTAGATCACTAAAGTCGGAGGGAGTATTATAAAACTTTTGTATGGTAGATGTTGATATTCTTAACATATAAATTTGGTCAAACTTTGCATAGTTTGACTTCAAACAAATCTTATGCGCGGAGTAAAAAGGGACGGGACGGGCCGGGTAGTATTTTCTTTTGTGTTACTTCTGTAAAAGAGCCCCATAAATATTTCAGTGCCATATATAATGAACCGCATTCGGATAACCGCCTGCCAGAAATCGATCAGGGAGTGACTTTCTGCATGACCAATCGTCTGTTTATTCGCTATTTCTGAATGCAAAGGACTAGCACATTCCTTTTTTTTTAGAAAAGGAGGATGACCCCCGGCCTCTGCATCTGGGCGATGCATACGACCACTTTATTAATTATTCTCACAAGACCATACAAAGTAACACAACAGTAAGACTAAAGTCGTCGTCTAAGCACATCTATCCAGCTGATGAAGGGGCGCAGATAGCCTGGGCCTAATACCAAACAGACATCGCAGCCAAACCTAACATCTAAGACCTGAGAACCCATCCGGGACGCTGCGGGCATGGGTCTCACCGGTCCGGCATGCACTCAGATGCCGCCGCCGCCAACTGCCACCGCTCCATCTTCAGAACTGTACTGATGCATCAACCTTGCTCGGTCTAGCTATCGTCGACGCCACCACGGCGCCAAACGGCACCTCCTCCCTGCGCGCAAACAGCTGAGCACGTCGCGGTTGCCACTAATACACCTCAGCGCCATGCTGCCAGGTATCACCAGCCGACACAACTTGAAGTCCTTGGAAGATCTGTCGTGCGTAGCACCTGCCGACTAGGCATGACAAAGCGTAGCACCTGTCGGTCAGGCATGACTTGACATCACCCCCGAAGCTCCATGCAAGACGAAGCCACTCCACCTCCTGCCTCTGACAACCAGCGCTGCTCCGCAAACGATGCTCCCAAGAGAGAAACGACACCGCGCTGCCGCCATCGTCCGATCTGGAACACCAGATCCTAGGGTTTCCCCCGGAGCAGCACGAGTGGGTCGACAATAGTTACATGACGATGCCTTCATCAAGGTAACGGTGAGAACGCCGCCATCGCCTGCCGTCGGCTCGGTTTTCACCGGCAACCATGTCTCCCCAACTCGCAGCCGGGACAAGATAATGGATCTCGAGATCCGATCACCAAGCCTACGGTCGGCCATCTCGGAAGAAGATGACCACCACGCCCAGCAGTCTCACCACGCCGGCACGCGCCGCCGCGGCACCCCATGGTGCCTAGAGGCCGACAAGCCCGACGAATCCCATGCCTCGCCGGCCGCCATGGCCTGACCCGACACCACCAGATCCAGATCGGATCGGGTCCAGGCCTAAGCCGCAACCGCCGCGGAGGCAGCACCATCGGCGGCGCCTAGCCCTCCAGCTGCTGCGAATCTCGCCGAGCTCCGCCGCGCCATGCCGCCAAGCCGCCGCCGGGAACTCGCGCCGCCAGAGAAGCCACAGCCGCCCGCGCTGGAGAGGTCTCAAGTCGCAGCTGCACCGCCGCCAGCGAGCCGCCGCCGCCAAGACGCCTTCCGCCCGCGCCGCTAGGCTCCCGCCCGCCAGCGCCGTCCGCACGGACGCCAACCGCGAAGAGGGCAAGATCCCGCCGCCACCAACGCCGGCCGGTCTTTGCCCGGTGGCGCTGTGCGGTGGCGGCGGGGGGAGAGAGATCGACGGAGGGGACGAGGGGCGGCGGCTAGGGTTTCCCCCGAGGACGCTCGCGGGAGCGACTCGGGGGTCGGTCGTCTGTGTGTATGTAGTACCTACAGGTAAATAGAAGCACATTCCTAGGCTAACTCTGTTACCTGGTGACCAGCACAGGTGAAAGTGTTTGCGCTGACTGATCATGACACCATGGCGGGTGTCGCGGAGGCGATGGAGACCGCAAAGGAATTTTCCATCAGGATCATCCCTGCTGTTGAGATAAGCGCAGTTTATTCGCCTAGGTAACTCTCTTCTCCACCCTAAAATTTGTAACATGCTTTAACCGGACAGATGTGGTTAATTCTCAAAGTTGTTAATTGTTCTGAAAGTAATGGGTCAGGAGCCAATGAACCTGTTCATGTTCTTGCTTACTACGGTAGTTGGGGCCCTGCTAAATCTCAGGAACTGGAGAAGGTTCTATCTAGCATCAGGGAGGGCCGCTATACACGTGCCAAGGAGATGCTATCGAAACTTAGGAGCCTCGGCATGCCATTGAACTTTGAAGATGTGTCTAATATAGCAGGGAATGGAGTGGCTCCAGGGCGGGTCCACGTGGCGCGTGCCATGGTTGAAGCTGGATATGTTGATAATCTTAGGCAAGCTTTCAGCAGGTACTTGTACGATGGAGGGCCCGCTTATGCTATGTAAGTATACATTTTGGATCATGGTCATGCATGTTTTTTGCTTCATTTTGCACCAGATGCAGAGTAGTTACTATGTACTGATGTGGATTTCTGCTGTTCATTGTAGTGGTAGTGAGCCAGCTGGGGAATCTGTTGTGCAGCTAATATGTAGAACCGGGGGCATAGCTGTTTTGGCTCATCCGTGGGCATTGAAAAATCCTGCTCCTGTGATAAAGGATTTGAAAGCTGCTGGTCTGCATGCTATTGAGGTCTATCGAAGCGATGGGAAGCTATCTGGTATGAACAGCATGATCACTTTGCAGTCATAACAAGTGATACTTCATGTTGCCAATTTATGCAGATACTGATGATGCATCTAACGTACATGTCTATTGTATCCCTTTGTTGAGAAGAAAATGTCTAATGTATCTGAACTTCAATGCAATTAACTGCTGAATTTTTCTAAAACAGGATTGAGTGATCTGGCTGATACTTATGAGCTTCTGAAGCTTGGTGGATCAGATTACCATGGAAGAGATGACAAGGAAGAACCTGACATAGGAAGTGTTGATCTTCCGGTCTTGGCATTTTTTAGATTTCTTGAGGCAGCTCAACCAATTTGGTGCAATGCTATCAAGGAAATTTTTGCAAACACCACTGAAAGAACTGGCTTGAATGGCCCAAAAGAATGTCATCGGACTAGCTCTGTAGATGATTTATGTAATATGTGCCTTTCTTCTCCAGAACTGGAGGAAACAAATGATTCTGAGGTTGAGGTCCTCCGGACGGAATTTGCGGACATTATCCTCAGCAACAGAAGCTGCAAGACGCTTACTGAACAGCGAGCAGAAATCACCTCTCTTCTCCACTAACACAGTCTGGTTTGTGCAGTTTTAGACATTGACTGAGAGGACATGATCTGGGCTGGACTTTAATCTATTCATATTGTGGAAAAATAGAAATTGTCCAGTGGGCGTGTGGTAATGTTTTATATGATCGATTGACTGTGCAGAAGTAATATGGTATGATCCATAAATTAACCATCAACCTTTCGGTATGCCACTTCTCTTATAGGATATGTAGATTTCTTGTATCCTTTTGCTTAATCAGTTAATACATTTTACGAAAATGGCGAAAGCAAATTCCTTTTTTTTTCAGTATGCCACTTCTCTTATAGGATATGTATACAAGTCATGTATTTTGGTCCTTGTCCTAGTCAATGATGTTGGACCTAAGGTTTGGAATGGGCCAAATATGGAGCAGATAATAACTACAGTAAATCTTATCTCTATCCATTTAAAATTTCAAAACTGACAAGTGGTAAATACAAGAGCAAAGGACAGCAGTTCCAGCTCTAAAGTTCGTAAAGTTTTGTGTACACTCCCTTTTGAAAATAGCGGGGTGTTGTATACAATGAGAAAAATAATTGAAACCTGTATTTTAATTTGCTGCAGTCTTTTTGTTGGCGTATGCCCCTACCAAGCTGCATAAACTCCTCTTCCCATCTAGAAAGTAATTAATCAGATCATGCATGTTTGTTCCTTAGAGCGAATGTGGAAACTCCTTTTTACCCTTCTTTTGTAGGAATCGCGTAACCCAATTTAAAGAATATGATATATATTTACTTACTGTGGCAAGGATGCATATGAAATCATATAAATCACAGTGCAGCTTCTTTGACGATTTGTTGAACTTAGTTATGTACTCCTTCCGTCCCAAAATAATTGTCTCAACTTTAATATAACTTTATACTAAAGTTAGTATAAAATTAAGACACTTATTTTGGGACGGAGGGATCTAGTAGTTGATTCAAATTGTGGATAAGGACAAGGTTATCTCAATTTCCAGATCTCTCTACGTGCAAACGGAGTGATTTCAGCAGGAAAGAAATGTAAATCGTATCGCTTGACGGCCCATTTCGCGGCCCATGTCCATAAGGATTTCATGGCCTGTCTAGAATTAATCTATTCCAAGTCTTTTTTTGTGTGAAACCTATTCCAAGTCGTTTGCCCGCTACAAAGTCTGTTCTTCTGTGGTACATCATGGGCTCATGTCCCTCTATGAAGGATCTAAAAACCCCATTCTACAGAGTATAAACATATTATTTTTATTTCTTTGTTTGGAGCACCAAACTGTGGTATCATCTGCTGCAATTGGATAGAACTGAACCAAGCCAATTAAGCATGTAGCCATTTGCTTCTTCACTCCCAGTTTGATTCGTAACAACTAACAAAAGGTTTATTTCCTTGATTTGGGCATGCTCACTGAACATTGAGACAAAATTCACTTCATGTTGAGCTGCTGCATGTGATGCCTAGACATCACACGGTTGATCGCGTCATTCTTGAACTCGAATAAGGAGTATTATCACTTATAGGCCTATAGCACATTCACATTGTTGGTTCTTGGAGCAATTTGATGTTAACAAACCAAAGTCTAGGACAAGCACTTTCAGAGTAGACAATTAGTCTATGTCATCAGTAAATTGTTCTTTGTTTGTTCCATGGGGAGAAGGATTCTTGCAAGCAACAAGAGTAGACTTCTTCGAAACATGACGTCGCTCATCTCGGCGTAATAAACTCTGCGAGGCCTGGAGCTTCTGAGGTGGGAGATGGAAGATGTCGTTTCTTCTTCCATGTTCCAGAATCATTAGTTTGTGGTCTAGGACGAGTACTTTCATAGACAAACTACATAGCACGTCATTTAATCTGGAACAATTAGTTTGTAGTCGTCTTATTACATTATTTGCAGATACAGAATAGCTTCGCATGATGTTTTATGTACGGCATGTGGGCGATGTTAGCATCTCACGTTCCTTATTTATGGAGGGATTTAATCTAACGGTGATTAGCTATTGTCGTGCATGCATCGGCAGAAAAATCGTCGGCTGCGTAGCACTGCTCTTGCAGATAAATCTGCAAATCTCCAATATTATGTATACTAAAGCACTAATTATAATAGACATACAGATATAGTTCTTCCTGCCGTGTGCAAGGGTGCTACGCTGCCTTGCATGACTGTTGCCGATCTGGAAGAGAGATACAGACCTGGACGTAGTGTCTAGTGAAAGTCAACTATTGGACAGTGTGTGTGTCTTCTCTTGCTGTGATAGTGACATTGGCATAATGTAGAGTGTCGAGAGATCATAATAACAACAAAAATAACAACAATGATAATAGTAAGGTTTTGCCTCATGGCCATTGTGCCTCACTAAAGGATGAACATCATCAGGCGGATTCGAGCTGAAAGTCCTAACATGTGAACCATTTCGTGATACTGATAAAAAAAAATGCATTTTAAGCTTTAAACAATTATAGAAAAATTCGAACATGGAAACATGTCCATGTAAAATTTGCAATCCGTGAAAAAAATTAGAAGTGTAATTTACATGTGGTTTAAACAACTGACCTTGTATTATAGCCTTTTTCGCCATAAGTTGTTTTTTATTTTGTTGCTGCTCAAAAATAGTTTTCACCGAAATTGATAGGGTAAGTTTCTACCAATAGCGTGATACTTTCCATGTATTTCAAAACTCGGAAGGATTTCATTTTTATTTAAGCTTAGAAAAAGGGATCATATGTACCATGTTCTTAAAATCTGTCTTGCGATTCAGACTTGACTCCATAAAAAGGACATGGAAGATGAAAAGTGAAAAAAAAAACATGGACATACAAGCGAGAACAAGTGACCCTATGTGCGTGGTCGTAGGTGCCACTGCCATGGGTCACTGAAAACCGTGTGCGCCCCGGGAGGTTTGCAGCTGAAAGGTAAGTAATAAAAGGGGAAGAACGCCTAATAAACCAAAAGACCATTTGCAGTGCTTCTAGACCTGGTTTCAGTCATTCAACAAAGCGCGCCAATTAGACCGATCTCGCGAATAATGATCGACCCAAACTGTCGTCATGTTAGTATGTTATACTAACTGCTCCCGGACCATGGTTTTGACAAATACTCTATAGAGTCTCTGCACGTTGCACCACAAATGCAGGAACGAACGCTCGCACGGTACCCAAAATCTTTTGAAGATCAGGCGTAGCTCGCACGTGCCACTGATATTCTTCTTCAGATCGGTGGACCATGATGAAGAGGCGAGGAAGAACAGCACAGGATATATCCCCCACACCACCCACGGATAGGACTGGAAGAAGCTAACGATGGGCAGACAGGAGTTCATGGGGAGGCCGGCCGCGCTTATCGGCGTGCTCGTGAACAGTCAGGGGCGCCATGACAATCGATACGGCGCATGCAGAAGCCGCGTTCCCGGACCGATCAGATCTCGGGCGCGAGACAGGAAGTCAAAAGGCGGATCAATGCACTCATACGGCACGACCGCGCAACAACCACCGCCTTTGAGAAAGACGCAGCACGTACGTGCGAGCTGGTTGATTACTCGCTACCCTCGACACGACATTCACGAGCCCGGGTCCTCCGTTTCAAGCACCACCAAAACGAGGCATATCGCAGAGGCCATTTCAGTCTCAGTCAGTCACGGAGGGAGGGGAGAAGAGGAGTGGTGTGTAATGTGTTGCATGATTGCGTCGGTGTGCACGGCGTCGGCCGGCCGGCCGCCCGTGCCCAGTGGCGTGGCTGGCGTGTCCGTATCGCGTGGAGTGGAAGGGTGCGTTGATTGCGCTAGGGCCTACGTCTTTTTGACCCGGCGAGTCCAGCCATCGCCGGCACGGGCACTGAACTGGGGGATGCTGGGGCGGCTCGTAGGCCCCGTCCGCTTACAAATGGATAGGCTCATCAATCTCTCGTCGTTTCAACTTCCAACAACAACAACAAGAGAAAACATATCGATCATGTCATTCTAGTTCCAAGCTCAAATGATCCTGTTAGTAAACAGTAAAATCCAAACAGCTGTTTTTTCTTTTGCTATAAACATTCTTAGTTTCCCAGCTACATGCAAATCTTTTGAGACGGAATGGCATTTGTGGTGGTCTGAAAAAAACAAAATAAGTGCTCCGAAATGCTTCATACACCGTGTTTTTTTTTGGCTGAAAGTATAGGCAAACACGTAGGGTCCACCTTAGAGGCACGTGTGCCTCTATACACACATGGTTCTCTAATAGGCTGTAACTCCTCAAGAGATTCTCTTTTGAGGAGTTAAGCCTACTCTAACCAAACCCTCAAAACATTTAACTCCTCAAATTTTTGAGGAGAAGTGTCGGCCTCATCTCAATTTTGGAAGTTGAATGAAGCCTCGCTAAAAGATTCTCTTTCTCTCTCAGGCAGTTGCATCTCTCCCTCGTCGGCCACTTCAACACATGTCAAGGTTGTCATAATCGCGATTTTGAATTGGATCGGAGCTTCAAAGGTAGGATCGCAAATCGTAAAATCTTACTATCAGTATCGCATAACGTAAATTCTGTGAACTAAAATTGTAGAATCAAAGTGTTTAGTTTGGATCGTAAAGTCGTAGAATCGTATAGCGGAATCATATAGCGGAATCATATAACAGAATCGCAATTCTGACAACCTTGACACCGGCGGCTTCTGTCGCGTCCCTTGTCTGCGGCGGCCACCCCACATGCTCACTGACACCCCACAACCTTGCCAACCTCCCGCGCCCCTCTTCGATTCGCTCGGCGGCCACCACTACCGCTAGAATTTCCGCATCTATTAGTCGTTGCTACCGTGAACTCATCGAGAAGGAGGGCCACTGTGAAGCCTCATTTCATCGGGAATGGAACCACGCCGCCTCCGTAACTCTCGATTCATGCTGCCACCATGGGATTAGCCGTCGCCGCCGCTGAAGTACTGTAGCGTGAGGCTGCGACGGTGGGGCAAGTGGGTAGCAGAGATCTATGGTCCGAACATGCGAGAGTGTGTGTGGCTTGACAAATTTTCCATTGCGGAGGAGGGGACGCGCGCCTACGACAGCACATAGCGCCGCTTCTTCGGTGTCGGACGAAGCTAAACTCCCCTGACACCACTGCTGCGGCCACCATCACGCCTCTCGTGAGGGTCCCCATTTCCTTCTAGTCGGACTTATCCGAGGACGACGAATAGTGCCGATGTAGTATCTCATATCTAGTTTTATTTAGTTTATCTCGATACTTTAGCTAATTTGGTGTTGATGTAGTGTCAATTTAGTAGGTAATGGAATGTTTAATTATGTTATGTATGATGTCACTGTGGTACTGTTGTTAATTATGCAATAAAGCAGTATAACGTTGTGTGCAATTTTTGTAGGGGGTTAAGTTTAGGGGTTTGGTTAGGTCCATGTTTTGTTCTAAACTTTTCAAATTTGAGAAGTTAATATTTGAGAAAGTGCTTGGGGAACTAAAATCTAGGGGTTCGATCAGAGATGTCGCAAGGACAGTCGCAACTTCGTGTCACACACTCTTTCAAAAAAAAAAACTTCGTATCACACACTGGCGTCCAGCTGGCTTTGGTCAAAGAGAGTTCAAAACACGCATTTTAGTTGTGTGAGGAATGCCAATAGCCGGTTGTGTGAGTATGCGTAAAGCAGATGCCTGATAGGTGCAGACGAGCACAGCTTGTGAGCCGGGGGCGGGCGTGTGTGGGCGAAGGAGAAGGAGAACAACGGGTGAAAAAGGTAGGGGGAGAAGGTCGAAAATTGATGTGAACGGAATGATTGGATGCGGCAACGCGCACTGCGTTTCTGAAGCGGATTCTACCAGAGCTATGCCATACACAAGATACTCGTTTCGTTTCGTTGCTTCCACTCGCTTTAGCCAGCCTCCACCCAAAATATTCCTCCTCCTCCCAACACACACACCATATCTTCTTCTGGCCCTCTAGCTGCCACATCTAATCCATAGGAAAATAGAGAGGAGAAAAACATATTATATTCTGTAGTACATGATGTAAACCATGACTACAATGTATTTCTACTACATGGGCTGACAGTAATTCTTTTAGGGCTACACGACATCAATTATGGGTTCTAGGTTAGGTTAGCGTACGGTGGTTGGGGATGTGCCCATGGTGACAAAAGCTCCCGCGTCGACCACCCATTAAATTTCCCGGCAGGATTAGCTCACCCGGTGATTAACAAGGATATCTAGACCGGTGTCCGATAGAGATGGACCTGGTGTCGCACAAGGAGAAGGAGATGATGACGCGGTTTCGCAGCCACCAATGCCTATCCCTTCTCGTTCAGCAACGCTCCTAGACTATTCCAATTGGACGGAGATATCATATTTGATTAAGTAACGAGTTCAATCGGTTAGTGGGAGACGCTAGCCTCCGTTCTGTTGTATCCATGCGGGCATCGTACATCCACAATCCAGATGCTTCCGCCGGTCCATCCATCATCGATCGGCCTCATCCTCAGCCCGCAAAACTACAGACGCTGGAGACAAGAGATGTCACGGTCCGGCCATCTGGGTTTGGCATTTTACATGCACGGCACGCATAGACACAGATTTTGGGTCGCTTCATGCGTGGTGGTAGCTTACAGCTGGTGGCCAATAATTCAATTCATTCACCTCTCGGCAGGCCTAGGTCATCGCTCAACCATACTCCCGTTACCTCATACACTGACCCGTCGGGTCCGTCACGTTGGATGAGCACCAAATTTGCTGATTTTTAGGGCAGCCTGATCGTACCTACGCGTACGCGACGATCGGTGTGATGATCAGGGGTAAAAACAAGCCATCAGGTAGGGAGTAAAGACTGAGAGGTACAGGTGTGGGTTTGTTGTACACCGCGGAACGCTACAGGACAGGGAGAACCCGACCCCAACCACTTCGTCACACTTTTGGGCAGACACGGAGCCAGCAGTAGCCAAAGCGACCGACGGCCTGTCCGTCGCGCGACACGAACCGGGCACGGCAGCTGCGCTCGGGAGCGCGTCGGTTTCCTTGCCGAAAACGCAGCGGCTTCCCGTGGGAGCGCGGCCGGGCCTGCCGTGCCCGCGCACGCAAGCTCCCGCGCCCATACAAACACGCACCACGCGCGCGCGCCGGGCGTTCGGGTGTTCTGCTCGTGCCGCTCGGCGTCGCGTCACGTCGCTCGCTTCCCACCGGGGAGAGCCAGAAGGCGTCGGGTCTCACGGCGGAACTGCCGCGGATCGGCGCCTGTTCCCGCCGTGTCAACGTCGTGGCCGCGCGGTCGGGGGTCCAATCTGCGAGATTTTTCGGTGGGGAATGGTTGGTCCAGAACGCGCCGGATCGCCGAGGTGTGTGCCAGGCTCCTCTTGCCTACGTGTCCGGGCACGGGGATTATTTACGACAGAGGTTAACCTCCTCCTCTTGCCCGACTGCAACCAAAACTCCACTGAATGCAATCATACATGCATACACGGGCGACTCGTTCGACTGAAGCCGGCAAGGTTTGGAAAAAATATCACCTCGTTCCGGTTGTATTTTCTCCTTGCGTTGTTGTCCATGATTTGATGTTTTGCCTCAACTTGCACAAATAAAAGGGTGCTTGGATATGTTTTAGTCCTATGACTAAAAGTAGTGGGACTAAAACTTACTAGCCTCACCCATGCTTGGATCCAAATACTAAAAAGACTAAAATCAAGTTATTGAGCATTTATTATCCTCCAAACCTCCAAATCTAGAACTCGTATGTGTTAAAGGAGAGGAATTAAATGAGAGAGAGGGCTAATACATATTTTAATAGGATTCCTATGACTAAAAAATTTTAGCGCCAAGACTAGTCACCTGGCCTCTCTTTAGTCGGGGTCTTGGGCTTTAACCTCTAAAAAAGACTATTTTTAGTTAGACTAAAAATAGTCCCTTGGATCCAAGCACCCTCTAAACCCATCGTGAGAGGGACTCTGCACTACACTACACAATCACGTGGTGGCTATGGAAAATGAGCACACAATAATGAACTCCTCGAGTACATTCGCGTGTACTAATTGGACCTGCAAACGGTGGTATAATTGGGCAGGCGCTACGGTTCAACGCTGTCCTTTTGGGGGTCCTAATCGACGGTGGCCACGGCTCTACGGAAGGAACAGTGCGGCATTTTTGTTTCTCCTAGTTCACACCACCGGTTTGATTAGGACCATGCAACAACAGCTGTTCTAGATTTTTCTCACTGCAGCAAAAAGGTACAAGAAGATTCAAGAACAACGAAGAGAAGATCTATCTAAAAAGTAACTCTAAATTTTAGAATGGAGCTCACTCCCATTTACCATCGAAACGGATGGTGTTAAAGCTGCTACGACGATTTCCAACCCCTTGATTGGTAGATCACAGTACACTGCCCTTGTCCAGAAGATCTCTGCCATGATGAGAGGGGACAGATAAATTAAGGTTAAGGCGATAAAAAGGGGGTGTAATCTTGTGATCCATGAACTAGCTAAGATTGGAAGAGTTGAGATTAAAACGATTGTCTGGTTACAGTCGGGTCTTGAGAGGGTTGTAAAACTGTGTGCACTGGATCATATTGATCCGGGTTAATTAATACAAAACCCTTCTCCCCGCAAAAAAAAGTAACTCTAAATATACTTTTTGAGACAAAATACAAATGGCAGGATGACCAGCCAATGGTTGGAAAATAGTGGTCATCTGGTTACGGTCGGTGACGATGACATGTACCTAGGTAGGGCAATAAACCTGGTCTAAGCACCCTTCCCAAGGACACTGCCTTACAGTTAAGGACATTCAAAGGACAGCAAATTCTACCGACTGAAATCATTATAGGATACAACCCACTCGACTGTGAGTTCCACCCGGATAACCCAATTCATTCGACCAGGATATACTCATTCGACCATACCGGAAACCACTCGGAGAATAGAAGATCTAATGTCACTCTGAATGACAACGGTTGGGCGTTCACTCCGTAGTCTTAATGATCATTTATGTGACTTTAATGCGGGTATTACCAGTAACGTTCCCTCTTTATGTACATTGAACCTTATGTAACGGGGGATGGCTGGTGAGGGAGTCCTGGATTAGGGGGTGTCCGGATAGCCGAACTATCACCGTTGGCCGGACTCCTGGACTATGAAGATACAAGATTGAAGACTCCGTCCCGTGTCCGGATGGGACTTTCCTTCGCGTGGAAGGCAAGCTTGGCGATACGGATATGTAGATCTCCTACCATTGTAACCGACTCTGTGTAACCCTAACCCTATCCGGTGTCTATATAAACCGGAGGGTTCTAGTCCGTAGCACGAACAACAATCATACCATAGGTGTAACACCCCAGATGTAGCTTTCCATAATTGTAACTCCAACTCTTGCCATTTCCGGCTATGTGCTATGTTTTTCCTCCGTGGTTGGGTTTTTGTCTTTTGTTTTGCATTTTGTTCATGTCATGCATTTCATCTCATGTCATCATGCACATTGCATATGCATGTTTTTATAAATCTTGCATCCGTTCGTAGTAGCCGCGTTCCCCCCTTGCCTTCGTTGTCCCTTTCGAGAGCAACCGTTCATTTGTTGTCCGACCGTTTGAGCCTCTCTGCACAGCCACCGACCACCTCCGCAACCTAGTTAGAAGACTTCTCCCGGACCCGACCCGGGCTGTCGTGATCGATGGATCCGAATCATCTCCTAACGTCCCTAAAATATCTTCCGTCCTTTATTTGCACTTCCTAACCTTTTTTCCTGGAGCCGTTCGATCATGATCGGGTGACCCAAAAACTCTCATCTTTCCCTATATATATAGACCCTAGTCTATTTTGGACCAAACCCTAAATCTTAGAATGTCCCATCCATCAAATCCCCATGCCGTCGCCACCTTCTCCACCTTCCTCGTTTTCCCCCGAGCAAATCACCAGCCAGATCCATTCAGCCCGCAGCTCCCTTCTCCACCCTCGGATGAAGATCCAAGGGATCTCCTTGCGCGACCATAGCCTTCTCGCCGTGACCAGGATCCTCCCGAGCCCCTCGGCTGGTGCCACCCCGAGCCACCTCCGGCCGTCCAGAGCTCCGGTGAGCCACCCAGCGAGCCGTGCCCCTCGCCTCTGCCCTTTTCATTCCTTCCTTCGTCTCCTCTTCTCAACTCCCTTGT
The DNA here is from genome assembly GCA_021605205.1 of Aegilops longissima. Lineage (NCBI taxonomy): Eukaryota > Viridiplantae > Streptophyta > Magnoliopsida > Poales > Poaceae > Aegilops > Aegilops longissima. The sequence goes on along the minus strand of CM038681.1, from coordinate 541,616,298 downwards.
ACTCTCCTGCAGGTGTTCCTCGCGCCATGGAAGCCGCCAAGACCACCGTGCCAAGCTTCAAGTCCGCGCCACTTCTTCGTCGGATCCGGACGGGACCGGCCGGATCTGCTCGTCCTCGCCGTCCCTTGCACTCGCCAAGTCCGCCATAGACCTGCGCCCATGAACCTCCTTCCTCCGCCCCAAGTCCGTCGTTGAGCTTACGCCTCGGTCCTCCATCGCATCCGCGCTCCTTCCTTCCATCCTCGAGGCTGCCGTCGCCAGGGAGCGAGCTCTCCGCCGCCACGACCTCGGATCTGGTGGTTCTCGCGCCGCCCTCGCCGTCCCGTCGCCAAGTCCGACCGCGGCCGTTGCCCTGCATCCCACCTTCTCGGCCTTTCGCCGCCCACATGCGTTGACCGCCTTGGCAGTGCGTGGGCTGCCCGGCCAGCGCCGAGGCCAGTGGCCTTCCTCACCAGCGGGCCCAGCCATAATGTGAGCGATTTCCCCAGCCAGTTCCATGATTCAGCCCATGTATTTTTTTCCATGCGCTACGAATTTTGCCATTATTCAGAGACTGCCAGTTTTACAGAATAGTCCCCCTAGATCATGCATTTAATAACTCACAAATGGTGCATCGGATTAAAATGTTTTATATATGGAAAATGCTTAGTTTTTCATCTAGTTTCATAATCTGCTATTTTCATCTATGTTAAAATGTTTAAACATGTTGTTTGATTAAATTTACTCAAATGCCATGTTAAAATGATTTATTTCATAACTAAATAACCGTAGCTCCATTTTAAATAAACTTTATATGTAAATGGGGTAGGAAAATGCATAGATTAACTTGGTGCACTTTATTTTACTGTTTAACAACAATAAAATATGTTTTAGGGCAGAACAGTACCAAATTCATTAATTGCGTATGAGGATTTTCCGGAATTGTTGTTTGTTGTTCCGGCCTCATTTAAACTTGCCTAAATAGTTAGTTTACTTATGCTTCACCTCTTGCCATGTTTAACAACATTTAATATTGTTGTGTACCTAAACGAGATGGACTAAACAATTGATGTGGCTTTTCGTCAAATATGCAACTCGTTGCATATTGAGCTCCACTTAACTTGTAGTGTTGTTTGTGCATATTGCCATGCCATGCCTCATTAAACCGGACATGCATCATACTTGTTTGTGCATCATACTTGGTTGTGCATCATGCCATGTTTGTGCTTGTTGGTTTAACATGTTGTTTGTTTGTTTCCGGGTTGCTTCTCTCGTTAGCTTCGGTTTCCTTCCGGAGTTGTGAGGATTCGTTCGACTACGTCGTTTGTCTTCTTCATGGATTCGTTCTTCTTCCTTGCGGGATTTCAGGCAAGATGACCATACCCTCGAAATCACTTCTATCTTTGCTTGCTAGTTGCTCGCTCTTTTGCTATGCCTATGCTACGATGCCTATCACTTGCTTATCATGCCTCCCATATTGCCATGTCAAGCCTCTAACCATCCTTTCCTAGCAAACCGTTGTTTGGCTATGTTACCGCTTGCTCAGCCCCTCTTATAGCGTTGTTAGTTGCAGTTGAAGATGAAGTTTGTTCCTTGTTGAAACATGGAGATGTTGTTCCTTGTTGGAACATGTTTACTTGTTGGGATATCACAATATATCTTATTTAATTAATGCATCTATATACTTGGTAAAGGGTGGAAGGCTCGGCCTTATGCACAGTGTTTTGTTCCACTCTTGCCGCCTAGTTTCCGTCATATCGGTATTATGTTCCCGGTTTTGCGTCCCTAACGCGGTTGGGTGATTTATGGGACCCCCTTGACAGTTCGCTTTGAATAAGACTCCTCGGCAAAGGCCCAACCTTGGTTTTACCATTTGCCACCTAAGCCTTTTCCCTTGGGTTCTGCAGACTCAAGGGTCATCTTTATTTTAAACCCGGGCAGTTCTCCTTGATTCTTTGGTCCAAACGGCGATGTCCGGCGCCCCCTCGGCAATCGGGGTCTATACCAACCCGGCGTCTTGCTCATCCGGTGTGCCACGAGAGCGAGATATGTGCAGCTCCTATCGGGATTTGTCGGCTGTCGGCGGCTTCTTTGGTCTTGTTTTATTCTGCCGAAATGTCTTGTGGCAGGATTCGAGACTGATCGGGTCTTCCGGGAGAAGAATATCCTTAGTTGACCGTGAGAGCTTATAATGGGCTAAGTTGGGACACCCTGCGAGGTATTATCTTTGAAAGTCGTGCCCTTGCGGTTATGAGGCAGATGGGAATTTGTTAATGTCGGTTGTAGAAAACCGAAGTTGACCTTAATTAAAATACATCAACGCGTGTGTAACCGTGATGGTCTCTTCTCGGCGGATTCGGAAGTGAACACGGTGTTGGAGTTATGTTTGGCGTAGGTTGTTCTAGGATCACTTCTTGATCATAGTTGTTCGACCGTGCTTTTGCCTTCTCTTCTCGCTCTCATTTGCGTATGTTAGACACCAGATATGCTAGTAAACACTGCAGCTCCACCTCACAACTTTGTCCTACCTATAAGCTTAAATAGTCTTGATCTCGCGGGTGTGAGATTCTTTGAGTCCCGTGACTCACGAGATACTTCAAAACCAGTTTGCGGTGCCGATGAAACCGTGCGGTGGCGCATCCGAGCTCAAGGAGGAGCTCGATGAAGATCTGTTCATTGTGTTGTTTCGTTTGATTGATCGATAGTGGAGCCAGTTGGGACGATCGGGGATCTGTGTAGCATTTGGGGTAGTCTTCTTTTATTTTGGTTCCGTAGTCGGACCTTGATTGTATCTGTATGATGTAATGCTTTACTCATGTATTGTGTGAAGTGGCGATTGTAAGCCAACTATGTATCTCTTTCCTTATGTATTACATGGGTTGTGTGAAGATTACCTCACTTATAGCGCCCTCGATGCGGCTATATCTCCCGTGTGAAGCACGACTTAGAGCATACACGCATTGAAAGCAATGTGCAAGTGAGGTAATCTTCACATCAAAGTGATCCTAGAACAATACATAACTGACCGTGTTCAAAGCACAGACCATCCGCAAGAAGGGTTTCTGACATTAAAATTCCCATCTGCCTGCGAACGCGGCTTTGATAATACCTTGAGGGGTGTCCCAACAGAACGTGAGGATATTCCTTCTCGCGGAAGAAATCTCGGAATCGGCTACAAAGAACATGGCCGGATGTAAAAACAAATCAGCTGCACATCTCGTTCTCGAAGCTGCGGAAGCAAGGCGATCGGGTTGGCATAGACCACGATTGCCGAGCGGCCGGACATCGCTTCGGTTTAACGGGGGTTTAAAATAAAATGACCCTTAGTGCGGAACCCAAGGAAAAAAGGCTTAGGTGGCAAATGGTAAAACCAGGCTTATTCAAAGCGACTGTCAGGGTCCCATAAATCACCAAGCTAACGTTAGGGACCTTAAAATCCGGGAACATAATACCGATATGAAACTAGAGGCAAGTGGAACAAAACAAGGCATAAGGCAGCCTTCACCCTTTACCAAGTATATAGATGGATCTCATGTTCAACAAGAACAAACTTCATCTTCTGACTGACGAAGTGCGAATGGTTAGAGGCTTGACATGGCAGGCATGATAAGCAAGTGATAGGCGTGACAAAGATAGAAGTGATTTTGAGGATATGGTCATCTTGCTGAAATCCATGAGGAAGAAAACGATCCATAAAGAAGAAGACAAGCGGACGTGGTCGAGCGAATCCTCACAACTCCGGAAGAAGCGAAGCTAACGAGAGAAGAGAAACAAGCAAACAACATGTTAAACCAACAAGCTATTAAACATGGCATGATGGCAGATTTGAACAACATACATCAATATTTAGTCCCATCTCGTTTAGGTAACAACAATATTAAATGTTGTTAAACATGGCAAGAGGTGAAGACTATTTATGGCAATTAATGAATTTGGTACTATTCTGGAAAAACATATTTTATTGTTGTTAAATGCAGTTAATCTATGCATTTTCTACCCCCATTTACATATAAAGTTTATTTAAAATGGAGCTACGGTTGTTTAGTTGTGAAATAAATCATTTTAACATGGCATTTGAGTAAATTTAATCAAACAACATGTTTAAACATTTTGACTGAAAATAGGGCACCATTTGTGAGTTATTAAATGCTTGCTAGGGGGACTATTACGTAAAGGCGACCGTGGCGCATGGAAAAATACATGGGCTGGGCTGAAGCTGCTCAAGCGGCAGCGGTCAGCTGGCGAGGCGGCGAGGGTCGAGCTGGCGAGAACCACGGATCCGAGGCGGAGGCGGCGGAGAGCTCCGGACGATCGAGATGGAGCGATGGAGGAGCTCAGCTGGCGGTACTTGGGGTGGAGGAGAGTGGCGACGGCGATCGTCGGTCCCGTCGAGAGCGAAGAGCGGCGGTGGGAGCGCAGTGGATGGCGGCTTCCGGGTTGAGGAAGAGTACAAGGAGTTGAAGAGGAGACGAAGAAGGAAGAGGCGGGAGGCGAGGCCTTGCTTTGGTGGCTCGCCGGCTGGGTCATCCGAGGGTGGAGAAGGGGAGCTGTGGGCTGAATGGATCTGGCTGGTGATTTGCTCGATGGGGAAAACGAGGAAGGTGGAGAAGGTGGCGGCGGCATGGGGATTTGATGGATGGGACATTCTAAGATTTAGGGTTTGGTCTGAAAATAGACTAGGGTCTATATATATAGGGAAAGATGAGAGTTTTTGGGTCACCCGGTCATGATCGAACGGCTCCAGGAAAAAAGGTTAGGAAGTGCAAATAAAGGACGGAAGATATTTTAGGGACGTTAGGAGATGATTCGGATCCATCGATCACGACAGCCCGGTCGGGTCCGGAGAAGTTTTCGACTAGGTTATGGAGGTGGTCGGTGGCGTGCGAGAGGCTCAAACGGTCGGACAACAAATGAACGGTTGCTCTCGAAAGGGACAACGAAGGCAAGGGGGAACGCGGCAACTACTTAACGGATGCAAGATTTATAAAACATGCAGATGCAATGCGCATGATGACATGAGATGAAATGCATGACATGAACAAAATGCAAAACAAAAGACAAAAACCCAACCACAGAGGAAAAACATAGCACATAGCCGGAAATGGCAAGAGTTGGAGTTACAATTATGGAAAGCTACATCCGGGGTGTTACAATAGGCTAGCTTCTAGGGTTTAGCCTCCTTGATCTCGTGGTAGATCCACTCTTGTACTACCCATACCATCAATATTAATCAAGCAGGAGTAGGGTTTTACCTCCATCGAGAGGGCCCGAACCTGGGTAAAAACATCGTGTCCCTTGTCTCCTGTTACCATCCGCCTAGACGCATAGTTGGGACCCCCTACCGAGATCCGCGGTTTGACACCGACATTGGTGCTTTCATTGAGAGTTCCTCCGTCGTCATCCTTAGGCGGATGGCTCCTTCGATCATCAACAACGACGCGATCCGGGTGAGACTTTTCTCCCCGACAGATCTTCAGATTGGGCGGCCGCCAGCTGCGGCCAACTCACTTGGCCATCTGGAGCGGATCGAAAGCTTCGCCCCCAGCCATCGGTCAGATTTGGGAGTTTGAACTATACGGTCGACATCCGCGGAGACTTGATCTTCGACGGATTCGAGCCACAGCCAAGCGCGCCCAGATGCGGATGGGCGCGATCTAGCCCGCTGCGAGCAGTGCCACGGAGGCGCACTAGCGTCCGCTCCGACCCTTAGCTGGAGCCGACTCCCCTATCAAGGGCGAGTGGTTGGACACCGCCTTGGGGGCTACGATTTCTCTGGCGATTGAGCGAACTCCATCCTGTCGCTGCGAAGACCGTGACTCAAGGTGCGGACTCCTCTCCGGACTCCGAACCCTCGCGCCGCCAATCGAATCAATTGGGCGCGGTTATGGAGTTCACTGCCACGGACATCTTTCAAAGACGCCCTTTGGCGACATCCTGAATTCACTAAAGTCTCTCTCTTTATCGGAGAGCCTGGCGGACTATGGTCAAGAAGGTTGGGATGCGGACGACGAAGAAATTCAACGCCCACCCACCGCCCACTTTGTAGCCCCGCCGAAAGCTTAAGCGGCGTGCTCGATTTCGACTCCGAAGACATCGGCGGTATGGGCGGCGATGTAGGAGACAACCATGAACCAGCGCCTATAGGATCTTGGACATCCACCTCATCCCACGATGTATACATGGTGGATACACCTAAAGGAAGCGACGACGAGGAACAACGGGACACTACGAAGGATAAATCCCTTGAAAGCAGTCAAAGCGGCAGCGTAAGCGCCGCACCAAGTCCCGCCGACAAAGACCCAGCCATAGAGCGAGGCGAGCGGTGGACGCGGCGAACATGCTATCGAGCAACCGTCCAACAGGACAACTTGGATAAACAACCCGCCCCGGCGAAGATAACAGTCCGGACGATCTCACACCGGATAAATTGTTGGAGCAGAAGAACCTCCACAAAAGGCTCGTCGCCACTGCGCGTAGCCTGAAAAAGCAAAAGCGGAAGCTCAAAACAGCGGAAGACGCACTCAGAATCAGATGGAGCAAAGTACTCATACGGCGACAGTCGCCAAATAAAGAGCTACCCGAAGCGCAAATTACTGCCTGAGTTCGATGAGGAGGCCTTAAAGCCCCCTCAATCAAAGAACAAAGAGGCCGCCCGGTCGGATAGACGACCACATGGCAAACACGGAGCGGCAAGCGGCGCCGCACACAAGCCTGCACGCGATCCGCATAAGGATTCGCATCAAAAGGATGGCCCAGTTAGGTCCATCTATGGGCCGAGAAAGCAAGCTCTTCTAAGCAATGCAACACGCCAAATATCCGAACATCACGGCACACCCAAATATAGAGGCGCGCACACCCCTGTGTTTCACCGATGAGGTCTTTGGATCACAATTCCCAGTGAGATTCAAACCCGTAAACATAGAGGCATACGCGGAACCACAGACCACAGAGTGCGGATTGAGGATTACATCCTCCACATACACATGGCTAGAGGAGATGATCTCCACGCCATAAAATACTTACCCTCAAGCTCAAAGGGCCAGCTCGGCATTGGCTCAAAAGCCTCCTGAAAATACCATTGATAGTTGGGAAGAGCTCGAGGATGCTTTTGGGCAAATTTTCAAGGGACTTATGTCCGTCCTCCGGATGCGCAGACGATTTAAGTCATATAACTCAACAACCGGAGAGTCAGCCCGCAAATTTGGAACAGGTTCCTTACCAAAAGAACCAAATAGTCGATTGTCCAGGACGCCTTGAAGCCTTAGCAGCTTTCAAACACAACGTCCGAGACGAATGGCTCGCCAGACACCTCGGCCAGGAGAAGCCGAGAACTATGGTTGCATTAACAAGCCTCATGACCCGCTTTAGTTGGCTGGCAAGATGCAGTACCAGCGACCCAAGTACATCCAAAGTCAGGGATGGAAATGGAAAACCACGACGCAGCAAGGACCAGCGCGGACAAAGGAAACAGCCGAAGAGCACGGCAGTCAATGCGGATTCGAAGCTCGGCAGAATCATAAAAACTGTCCCTCAAGGACAGCAGCGACGAGCTATCCAACTTAAACAAAATCTTGGACAAAATATGCCAAATCCACAGTACTCCCGGGAAGCCTGCAAACCATACCCACAGAGTGTGTTGGGTCTTCAAGCAGTCCGGCAAACTCAATGCCGAACGCAAGGGGCTCGACACACTAAGCGAGGACGATGACGAACCCCACAAGCAGAGCACCGGAAAACAAAAGAATTTCCCACAAAAAATCAAAACAGTGAACTCACTTCAAGTGACAAAAGGGAAAAACAGAGCGGCGCCCATAGAAACACGTGCCGCACGGTCTATCCCAGCAGAGTCCCAACGATGGTTGTCAAAACCAATCACCTTTGATCACCAGGACTATTCCGGAAGTATCCAAAACGCAGGATGGACTGCCTTGATATTAGATCCTATAATCGACGGACTCCAATTTACACAAGTCCTAATGGACGGAGGTAGCGATCTAAACCTGCTATATCAGGACACAATTCGCAAGATGGGGATAGACCCAACCAAAATTCGCCATAGCGACACCTCCTTCAAAGGGGTAATGCCAGGCCTATATGCCCATTGTACGGGCTCCCTACTGCTAGAAGTTGTGTTTGGCTCACCTGACAACTTCCACCGCGAAAAGTTAACCTTCCACATCGCCCCATTCGAAAGTAGCTATCAAGCACTACTGGGGCGTGAAGCTTTCGCCCGCTTTAACGCAATACTGCATTATGCATCTCTTACACTTAAAATGCCCGGTCCACGCAGCATCATCTCATTAAAAGGGAGTATTAAGTGTCACTCGAGCACGGAAGAACGTGAGACTGCCTCGACAGCCCCACACCAATCCGGCTCTGCTAATCAAAGCACCTGAATAGATCATTCGAACCCCGGACATGGCTAGACGAGTCCGGCGCCTACTAGCGGCATACCCTCGTACTAGGGGCTGCACGCATGTATAACAAGAGATAATAAAGCTCAATTTTATCCACTTTTCGAACCGTACTCTGTTTATTTAATATAAAGTACATTTTTCGCACGATCTTTTTTTTCTTTTCAACTAAGTTCTTCTCTTTTACAGATGAACAACGTTACGCCTGGCCCGTCCGAGGATCGACAACGGAGACACAGGCGCAGACGTGCAGTAGGGACCCGTTGCAAGGATTCTTTTCAGATTAAGACCCCGCGTAAACCTTTTTTACTGTCTCTTGTTGATACACATCACCCGGTTTCTTGCTATAACCGAGGAGGAGGCTGGTGTTTTGGCATCGGCCGCACCGAGAATCTTCTTGCGTGCACGGACACGGGGGCTTAGGGCATTATTCTGCCCGTTTTCATAAAGACCGAATACCCTAGGGAGTGTTCGGCATCTCGAGTTAGGCCTTATATGCATCAGCTCCGAATCATGTCTTTGGTCAAATGTTGGGTTTGCCCGGCTCCCATGTTTTGGTACCTTACGTTCCCTTATATCGGCTAAGGTAGCGCTGGGAGAACCACTGCGATTGTGCCCCGGTTGAGCTGGGTTGAGCACCTCAGTGGAGAAAGCTAAAACTGACTATCATGATATAGCGTGAGACTGGTCAACCACTCGATGACCCAGCGGAATGTTTAGAATTCCCTCGCATTGATGAAGGGCCATTTCCCGGTCAGGCACATACATGCCCCGAATTCGGGAGAGCGCGGTGCCCCTAGGGGCTATATAGTAGCCCCACCATCGAACTCCTATGGCTAAGTGAAAGTGATAAAGCATTATAGTCCGGTTGCCTAGTTTGCTACGCTATCACCTCCTTTACAGGACCAAGACGTTGGATTAAGTGTGAAAATGCGCCTTTTTTCAAACACCCCCGCACTATGTGCATGGGGGCTGAAGCCGAAGACTGGCATCTTTCAGGTTATATACACATATACATCAGCGCGCAGACAGAGGTGTTTTAATACTTGAACGCACAAGTATAAAAAGCTCTTATATTATATTGAAACATTGTTTTCACAAATCATACATGTCATTTAAACATAATATCCTTCGAGCATCTGCGTCTCTATTAAACAGCGCCTGCAGACTTCCTCAAAATAGTGCTCGGTGGTACTGCTTCTGTCCGAATCTTGGGATGCAACGTCGGTGGCCTTCATCTCCGCCCGGTATGTCTTGACACGGGCAAGAGCCATCCGCGCACCCTCTATGCATGCTGACCGCTTCATTGCATCGATATGCGGCACCGCACCAAGGAACTGTTGCACCAAGCCAAAATAACTCTTCGGCTTGGGGCTTTTCGGCCACAAATGAGTCACGACAGCCTTCATGGCAAGTCCGGACAACCTATTCAGCTCAGCTCATTCGGCCAAATGATCGGTCAACGAAAGTGGACGCTCCGGACTATGGAACTGCGACCAAAAAAGCTCTTCCATTCTGTGATCCTTTTGACCTCGGAAGTGTTCGGCCGCGTCTGCGGCACTCGCCGCCAAATCCAGATAAGCATCCTCCGCACCCCACAGCCGGTCCAATTGAGCGTACTTAGGATCCGTGAATTTCCTCCGCAGCAGAAAGGGCTTTCTAGCCGCAATATCTTGCCCGACGTAGCTCCTCCTTCATAGCTCTCATCATGAAGCGAACATCCTTGGCCTCGGTGGTGGCCTTTTTCAGTCCTCATGTTTCGCTCGATCTTCTTTTTCAAGAAGCTCATAGCGGTCGAGAGCGTTCTTCAATTTCACGGCCATCTCAGCCACTTCTTTCTTGCTTCGGTAGTGAGCAGCCTGTTCGCTTTTAGTTCTTGACGCCTTTAAGGCCGCCGCATCACTTTTTCTGGCTTGCTCGTTGGCTCGGGCGAGCTCCACCGAAAGGTTCTCCATAGCAGCGGCACCATCTGCATTAAGCATACATGTTGTAAGGCATGGGCGTCAAGCTCCCTTACCAGGTGTTCGCGGAGAAGTTGCATACCTTGTGACTCGTCAAGCCGCTTATTAACAAGCGTGATGTCCGCATCCGCCGCGTCAAGTTGCCGCTTCAGTTCGGCAAATTCATCAGTCCGGCTAGCCACCGAACGCTTTGCCACCTACATAGGAAGAGCGCATATTATACCTGGGGTTATGATCCTCGGCGCGCCATCATTTTTGACACCGCACCAAGTCTCAGGGGCTACTATCTATACAAGGCGCATTTTATATGCGAATCGCCGAAGGTATATCATTTTGCGTACCTCAAAACCCGTCCAAGTAATCTTACGACGGCTTCATGCAATCTCTCTCGATGGATGAAATCCTTTCAATCACCGTACCCATTAACGTCACGGTGATCTTCCGAGATAGACGCCGCCTAAGCAGATCCTTCACCGCTCCGACCCGTACACCGTGGGTGCGGACTCGTCCGGTGGCCTTTTTCAAGGCGGACACGGAGGACTTTGAGGGGACATCTGGCTGCCTTACGGCTCGCCGATTTGGAGAAGCCCTCCGCGACGACACCTCAGCGTCGTCCACCTCGCATAACGATGCGGCGGGAGGCGTTTCTCTCTCCATCATCTCCGGATCAAGATCCTCAAGACGAAGCTCTTTGTGAAGGGCTGAGATCCGAACTACAAGGTAAATTTCGGTTAACCTTAAGAAATAAAACAGGGATGTCTCTCTTTTAAGAAAAAACGCCCCCCTTTACTTATGGCTCGCTGGACGGTTGATCTCCTTGGGGAGATAGTGCGGACGGGGCATCTCCCACCGCAGGACCCTCTGGTGAAGATTTCTTCCCCCGCTTCGAGGCTTTGGCCTCCGGATCTTTAGAAGTGGTCCTCTTCTCCCCTTGCAGGGAGGGATTCTTGATCCTGAAGGAAATATGCCCTAGAGGCAATAATAAAGTTATTATTTATTTCCTTATATCATGATAAATGTTTATTATTCATGCTAGAATTGTATTAACCGGAAACATAATACATGTGTGAATATATAGACAAACAGTATGTCACTAGTATGCCTCTACTTGACTAGCTTGTTAATCAAAGATGGTTATGTTTCCTAACCATGAACAAGGAGTTGTTATTTGATTAACAAGGTCACATCATTAGTTGAATGATCTGATTGACATGACCCATTCCGTTAGCTTAACACTTGATCGTTTAGTATGTTAATGCTTTCTTCATGACCCATACATGTTCCTACAACTATGAGATTATGCAACTCCCGTTTACCGGAGGAACACTTTGGGTACTACCAAATGTCACAACGAATCGGGTGATTATAAAGGAGTACTACAGGTGTCTCCAAAGGTACTTGTTGGGTTGGCGTATTTGAGATTAGGTTTTGTCACTCCGATTGTCGGAGAGGTATCTCTAGGCCTTCTCGGTAATACACATCACTTAAGCCTTGCAAGCATTACAACTAATGAGTTAGTTGTGAGATGATGTATTACGGAACGAGTAAAGAGACTTACCGTAACGAGATTGAACTAGGTATTGGATACCGACGATCGAATCTCGGGTAAGTAACATACCGATGACAAAGGGAACAACGATGTCGTTATGCGGTTTGACCGATAAAGATCTTCGTAGAATATGTAGGAACCAATATGGGCATCCAGGTTCCGCTATTGGTTATTGACCGAGAATGGTTCTAGGTCATGTCTACATAGTTCTCGAACCCGTAGGGTCCGCACGCTTAACGCTTCGATGACGATTCATTATGAGTTTATAAGTATTGATGCACGAAGGTTGTTCGAGTCCCGGATGTGATCACGGACATGACGAGGAGTCTCAAATGGTCGAGACATAAAGATTGATATATTGGAAGCCTATGTTTGGACTTGGAAGGGTTCCGAGTGAAAGCAGAAGTTACTGGAACACCGGGGTTACGGAACCCCGGGGTATATGGGCCTTATGGGCCATAGGAGAGAAGAGGAAGGGCCGGCCAGGTGGGCTGCGCCCCTCCCCTCTAGTCCGAATAGGACAAGAGAGGGGCGGCGCCTTCCCTCTTCCCCTCCCCAATCCTACTCCAACTAGGACAGGGGGGAGTCCTACTCGGTGGGAGTAGGACTCCTCCTTGTCGCCTCCCTCTTGGGCCGCCACCTCCCCTTGGCTCCTTTATATACGGGGCAGGGGCACCCCATGACACACAAGTTGATCTACGGATCTTTCCTTAGCCGTGTGCGGTGCCCCTTCCACCATATTCCACTTCGGTCATATCGTCATGAGCTTAAGCGAAGCCTGCGCGGAGAAGTCATATCGTCGCGGAGCTTAGGCGAAGCCTGCGTCGGTGGAGCATCAACATCGTCACCACGCCGTCGGTCGACGGAACTCATCCCGACACTTTGCTGGATCGAGTCCGGGATCGCCATCGAGCTGAACGTGTGCAGAACTCGGAGGTGCCGTCGTTCGGTGCTTGGATCGGTCGGATCGTGAAGACGCACGACTACATCAACAGCGTTGTTATAACGCTTCGCTTTCGGTCTCACGAGGGCGTGGGCGGACACTCTCCCTCTCGTTGCTATGCCATCACCATGGTCTTGCGTGATCGTAGGAAAATTTTTGAAATTACTACGTTCCCCAACAGTGGTATCGAGCCTGGTTTTATGCGTTGATGTCATATGCACGAGTAGAACACAAGTGAGTTGTGGGCGATACAAGTCATACTACCTACCAGCATGTCATACTTTGGTTCAGCGGTATTGTGAGATGAAGCGCCCGGACCGACATTACGCAGACGCTTACGCGAGACTGGTTTCACCGCTCGAGCACTCGTTGCTTAAAGGTGACCGGCGGGTGTCTGTCTCTCTCACTTTAGTTGAACGAGTGTGGCTACGCCCGGTCCTTGAGAAGGTTAAAACGAAGTCTATTTGACGAAGTATCGCTGTGGTTTTGATGCGAGGTAAGAACGGTTCTTGCTCAGCCCGTAGCAGCCACGTAAAACTTGCAACAACAAAGTAGAGGACGTCTAACTTGTTTTTGCAGGGCATGTTGTGATGTGATATGGTCAAGACGTGATGCTATATTTTATTGTATGAGATGATCATGTTTTGTAACCGAGTTATCGGCAACTGGCAGGAGCCATATGGTTGTCGCTTTATTGTATGAAATGCAAACGCCATGTAATTGCTTTACTTTATCACTAAGGAGTAGCGATAGTCGAGAAGCAATAGTTGGCGAGACGACAACGATGCTACGATGGAGATCAAGGTGTCGCGCCGGTGGCGATGGTGATCATGGCGGATTTGCTTGGCGATGGAGATCACAAGCACAAGATGATGATGACCATATCATATCACTTATATTGATTGCATGTGATGTTTATCCTTTATGCATCTTATCTTGCTTTGATTGACGGTAGCATTATAAGATGATCTCTCACCAAAATTATCAAGAAGTGTTCTCCCGAGTATGCACCGCTGCGAAAGTTCTTCGTCTTTGAGACACCACGTGATGATCGGTGTGATAGGCTCTACGCTCAAATACAACGGGTGCAAAACAGTTGCGCACGCCGAATACTCAGTTAAACTTGACGAGCCTAGCATATAACAGATATGGCCTCGAACACGGAGACCGAAAGGTCGAACGTGAATCATATAGTAGATATGATCAACATAGTGATGTTCACCATTGAAACTACTCCATCTCACGTGATGATCGGACATGGTTTAGTTGATATGGATCACGTGATCACTTAGATGACTAGAGAGATGTCTGTCTAAGTGGGAGTTTTTAATATGATTAATTGAACTTAAATTTATCATGAACTTAGTACCGATAGTATTTTGCTTGTCTATGTTTATTGTAGATAGATGGCTCGTCTTTGTTGTTCCGTTGAATTTTAATGCGTTCCTTGAGAAAGCAAAGTTGAAAGATGATGGTAGCAATTACACGGACTGGGTCCGAATTTGAGGATTATCCTCATTGCTGCACTGAAAAATTACGCCCCGAAGCACCATTTGGGTGACAGTTCTGCTGCAGATGCCGAGCCGAAGTTGTGAACGTCCGCAAAGCAGAGCTGATGACTACTCTATAGTTCAGTGTGCCATGCTTTACGGCTTAGAACCGGGTCTTCAACGACGTTTTGAACGTCATGGAGCATATGAGATGTTCCAGGAGTTGAAGTTAATATTTCAAGCAAATGCCCGGATTGAGAGATATGAAGTCTCCAATAAGTTCTATAGCTGCAAGATGGAGGAGAATAGTTCGTCGGTGAGCACATACTCAAAATGTCGGGTATAACAATCACTTAATTCAGCTGGGAGTTAATCTTCCGGATGATAGTGTCATTGATGAATTCTCCAATCACGCCACCAAGCTACAAGAGCTTCGTGATGAACTATAATATGCAAGGGATGACTAAGACAATTCTCGAGCTCTTCGCAATGCTAAAAGCAGCGGAGGTAGAAATCAAGAAAGAGCATCAAGTGTTGATGGTCAACAAGACCACTAGTTTCAAGAAAAGGGCAAAGGGAAGAAGAAGGAAACTTCAAAAGAACAGCAAGCAAGTTGCTGCTCAGAGAAGAAACCCAAGTCTGGACCTAAGCCCGAAATCGAGTGTTTTACCGCAAGCAGACCGGACATCGAAGCGGAACTGCCCCAAGTATTTGGCGGATAAAAGGATGGCAAGGTGAACAAAGGTATATGTGATATACATGTTATTGATGTGTACCTTACTAATACCGCAGAGTACAGGTATTTGATCTCGGTTACTGCTAATATTTGCAACTCAAACAGGAACTACGGATTAGCGAAGATTGGCTAAGGACGAGGTGACGATCGGCGTTGGAAATGGTTCCAAAGTCGATGTGATCGCGGTCGGCACGCTACCTCTACATCTACCTTCGGGATTAGTTTTAGACCTAAATAATTGTTATTTGGTGCCGCGTTGAGCATGAACATTATATCTGGATCTTGTTTAATGCGAGACGGTTATTCATTTAAATCAGAGAATAATGGTTGTTCTATTTATATGAGTAATATCTTTTATGGTCATGCACCCTTGAAGAATGGTCTATTCTTGTTGAATCTCGACAAGAGTGATACACATATTCATAATGTTGAAGCCAAAAGATGCAGAGTTGATAATGATAGTGCAACTTATTTGTGGCACTTGCCGCTTAGGTCATATCGATTGTAAAACGCATGAAGAAACTCCATACCGATGGGCTTCGAATCACTTGATTATGAATCACTTGGTACTTATGAACCGTGCCTCATGGGCAAGATGACAAAACGCCGTTCTCCGGAACTATGGAGCGAGCAACTGATTTGTTGGAAATCATACATACTTGATGTTTGTGGTCCAATGAATGTTGAGGCACTTGGCGGATATCGTTATTTTCTCACCTTCACAGATGATTTGAGCAGATATGGGTATATCTACTTAATGAAACACAAATCTGAAACATTTGAAAAGTTCAAAGAATTTCAGAGTGAAGTGGAAAATCATCGTAACAAGAAAATAAAATTTCTACGATCTGATCGTGGAGGAGAATATTTGAGTTACGAGTTTGGTTTACATTTGAAACAATGTGGAATAGTTTCAGCAACTCACGCCACCCGAACACCACAGAGAAATGGTGTGTCCGAACGTCGAATCGTACTTTACTAGATATGGTGCGATCTATGATGTCTATTTCCGATTTACCGCTATCGTTTTGGGGTTATGCTTTAGAGACGGCCGCATTCACGTTGAATAGAACACCGTCAAAATCCGTTGAGACGACGCCTTATGAACTGTGGTTTGGCAAGAAACCAAAGTTGTCATTTCTTAAAGTTTGGGGCTGCGATGCTTATGTAAAGAAACTTCAACCAGATAAGCTCGAACCCAAATCGGAAAAATGTGTCTTCATAGGATACCCAAAGGAGACTGTTGGGTACACCTTCTATCACAGATCTGAAGGCAAGATTTTCGTTGCTAATTCGGATCCTTTCTAGAGAAGGAGTTTCTCTCGAAAGAAGTGAGTGGGAGGAAAGTAGAACTTGATGAGATAATCAGTATCTGCTCCCTTATTGGAAAGTAGTTCATCACAAGAAATGGTTCTGTGACAACTACACCAATTAGTGAAGAAACTAATGATGATGATCATGAAGCTTCAGATCAAGTTACTCTTGAACCTCGAGGTCAACCAGAGTAAAATACGCACTGAGTGGTACGGTAATCCTATTCGGAAGTCATGTTACTTAACCATGGCGAACCTACAAACTATGAAGAAGCGATGGTGAGCCCAGATTCCGCAAAATGGCTGGAAGCCATGAAATCTGAGATGGGATCCATGTATGAGAACAAAGTATGGACTTTGGTTGACTTGCCGATGATCGGCAAGCCATTGAAAATAAATGGATCTTTAAGAAGAAGACTGACGCCGATGGTAATGTAATCGTCCACAAAGCTCGACTTGTTGCAAAAGGTTTTCGACAAGTTCAAGGGGTTGACTACGATGAGACTTTCTCACCCGAAGCGATGCTTAAGTCTGTCCGAATCATGTTAGCAATTGCCGCATTTTATGATTATGAAATTTGGCAAATGGATGTAAAACTGCATTCTTGAATGGATTTCTAGAAGAAGAGTTGTATATGATGCAACCAGAAGGTTTTGTCGATCCAAAGGGTGCTAACAAAGTGTGCAAGCTCCAACGATCAATTTATGGTCGGTGCAAGCCTCTCGGAGTTGGAATAAACGCTTTGATAGTGTGATCAAAGCATATGGGTTTGTATGACTTTTGGAGAAGCCTCAGATTTACAAGAAAGTGAGTGGGAGCTCAGAGCATTTCGATATTATATGTGGACGACATATTATTGATTGGAAATGATATAGAATTTCTGGATAGCATAAAAGGATACTTGAATAAAAGTTTTTCAATGAAAGACCTCGTGAAGCTGCTTACATATTGGGCATCAAGATCTATAGAGATAGATCAAGACGCTTAATTGGACTTTCACAAAGCACATACCTTGATAAAGTTTTGAAAAAGTTCAAAATGGATCGTGCAAAGAAAGGTTTTTACCTGTGTTGCAAGGTGTAAGATTGAGTCGACTCAATGCCCGACCACAGCAGAAGATAGAGAGAAAATGAAAGATGTTCCTATGCTTCAGCCATAGGCTCTATCATGTATGCAATGCTGTGTACCGGACTGACGATGCTTAGTTGTAAGCTTGGCAGGAAGGTACCAAAGTAATCCAGAATGGATCATCGACAGCGGTCAAGAACATCCTGAAATACCGAAAAGGACTAAGGATATGTTTCTCGTATATGGAGGTGACAAAGAGCTAGTCGTAAATGGTTACGCCGATGTAAGCTTTGACACCGATCCGGACGATTCTAAATCGCAAACCGGATACGTGTTTTTATTAAACGGTGGAGCTGTCGGTTGGTGCAGTTCTAAACAAAGCGCCGTGGCGGGATCTACATGTGAAGCGGAGTACATAGCTGCTTCGAAGCAGCGAATGAAGGAGTCTGGATGAAAGAGTTCATTTCCGATCTAGGTGTCATACCTAGTGCATCGGGACCGATGAAGATCTTCGTGACAATATCGTGCAATTGCCTTGGCAAAGGAATCCAGATTTCACAAGAGGACCAAGCATATCAAGAGACGCTTCAATTCCATTCGGGACCAAGTCCAAGTGGGAGACATAGAGATTTGCAAAATACATACGGATCTGAATGTTGCGGACCGCTGACTAAGCCTCTTCCACGAGCAAAACATGATCAGCACCAAGACTCCATGGGTGTTAGGATCATTACTTTGTAATCTAGATTATTGACTCTAGTGCAAGTGGGAGATCAAGGAAATATGCCCTAGAGGCAATAATAAAGTTATTATTTATTTCCTTATATCATGATAAATGTTTATTATTCATGCTAGAATTGTATTAACCGGAAACATAATACATGTGTGAATATATAGACAAACAAGATGTCACTAGTATGCCTCTACTTGACTAGCTTGTTAATCAAAGATGGTTATGTTTCCTAACCATGAACAAGGAGTTGTTATTTGATTAACAAGGTCACATCATTAGTTGAATGATCTGATTGACATGACCCATTCCGTTAGCTTAACACTTGATCGCTTAGTATGTTAATGCTTTCTTCATGACCCATACATGTTCCTACAACTATGAGATTATGCAACTCCGTTTACGGAGGAACACTTTGGTACTACCAAACGTCACAACGAATCGGGTGATTATAAAGGAGTACTACAGGTGTCTCCAAAGGTACTTGTTGGGTTGGCGATTTCGAGATTAGGTTTTGTCACTCCGATTGTCGAAGAGGTATCTCTAGGCCTTCTCGGTAATACACATCACTTAAGCCTTGCAAGCATTACAACTAATGAGTTAGTTGTGAGATGATGTATTACGGAACGAGTAAAGAGACTTACCGTAACGAGATTGAACTAGGTATTGGATACCGACGATCGAATCTCGGGTAAGTAACATACCGATGACAAAGGAACAACGATGTCGTTATGCGATTTGACCGATAAAGATCTTCGTAGAATATGTAGGAACCAATATGGGCATCCAGGTTCCGCTATTGGTTATTGACCGAGAATGGTTCTAGGTCATGTCTACATAGTTCTCGAACCCGTAGGGTCCGCACGCTAACGCTTCGATGGCGAGTTCATTATGAGTTTATAAGTATTGATGCACCAAGGTTGTTCGAGTCCCGGATGTGATCACGGACATGACGAGGAGTCTCAAATGGTCGAGACATAAAGATTGATATATCGGAAGCCTATGTTTGGACTTGGAAGGGTTCCGAGTGAAAACAGAAGTTATCGAACACCGGGGTTACGGAACCCCGGGGTATATGGGCCTTATGGGCCATAGGAGAGAAGAGGAAGGGCGGCCAGGTGGGCTGCGCCCCCTCCCCTCTAGTCCGAATAGGACAAGAGAGGGGGCGGCGCCTTCCTCTTCCCTCCCCAATCCTACTCCAACTAGGACAGGGGGAGTCCTACTCGGTGGGAGTAGGACTCCTCCTTGCGCGCCTCCCCTTGGGCCGCCACCTCCCCTTGGCTCCTTTTATATACGGGGCAGGGGCACCCCATGACACACAAGTTGATCTACGGATCTTTCCTTAGCCGTGTGCGGTGCCCCTTCCACCATATTCCACTTCGGTCATATCGTCATGAGCTTAGGCGAAGCCCCGCGCGGAGAAGTCATATCGTCATGAGCTTAGGCGAAGCCCTGCGTCGGTGGAGCATCAACATCGCCACCACGCCGTCAGGTCGACGGAACTCATCCCCGACACTTTGCTGGATCGAGTCCGGGATCGCCATCGAGCTGAACGTGTGCGTAACTCGGAGGTGCCGACGCTCGGTGCTTGGATCGGTCGGATCGTGAAGACGACGACTACATCAACAGCGTTGTTATAACGCTTCGCTTTCGGTCTCACGAGGGTACGTGGACGACACTCTCCCCTCGTTGCTATGCCATCACCATGGTCTTGCGTGATCGTAGGAAATTTTTGAAATTACTACGTTCCCCAACAGATCCCCCCTTTCTCGATAGCCTCCTCCACGAGGTAGTAGTTCCCTTGTTCCCCTTCGCCTTCTTCAAAAGGCACGGCCTCTAGCATCTTGGTTAATACAGATCCGCGTGGTCTCGGGGGGGGCGGACACTGATCGTTTTGCTTTCGCTATCCACTCCTGCGCCATGGATAGCTCTTTCAAGGGCAAGTTTATGATAAATATGTGGATAGCATGTCCGGTGCAGGACTACTTACTTGAGTATCTGGCGATTGCAGCTCAGACCTGCGCCCTCGGTCAAGTCCGGACACATTGCTTGTGATCCAAGAACAGTTGATACATCTTCACGGAGTTACGCCCATAAAATGTTGGAGAGCTCGTGGTCCCTCCGGATTAAACTCCCACAGCAGAGAGAGGCGGCGTTTGCGTGGCAAGGTGCGATTTAATCAACATGACTGCGCTACTACGACCAGATTGATCTGTCTCTCTAGGAGGTCTCGACACGGCCTCGCAATGTAGGTACGCCCTGGACGGTCCCCGCCGAGCCCTTTATTAACCCATGACGCCACCAAGAAGGAGGACCCGAGCGGAAGGCAGGTGACGCCGACCATTTGGAGCCCCCGAGCGGTGATATAAAACCACCTGCTGCCATAAATTAAGCTCCTCTTGAAAAGAGCCCTCGGGCCATGGAGCATCAGCATTCTGCTTATAACAGCCCCTCCAAGACTCTGCTCGATGCCCCTTGATCATCGTCGGCTCCACTTTGAAGGTCTTGAGCCATAATCCAAGTGAGGGTAATGCGGAGGAAGGCTTCACATACAACAATGAATGACGAGATGTGGAGGATGGACTCCGGATCTAAGTCATGGAATTCCAGCCCATAATAAAACATGAGCCCCCTCACGAAAGGGTCCGTCGGGAAGCCTAAACCCCGAAGGAAGTGAGACACGAATACCACGCTCTCACCAGGCTCGGGAGTGGGAATAACCCGCCCTTGGGCAGGCAGCCTATGCGAAATTTTTCCGGTAAGATACCTGGCGTCTCTCAGCTTTAGCACGTCTTCTTCCGTGACGGAGGAAGACATCCACCGGACGTGCAGGTCGGAGCCGGACATCGTCAAAGGTTCGAAGCGCCTAAATCTGGAGCTTTGGGTGTTGGAACTCGAGGCGAGGGGCGGATTCGATTGAGATTGAAAAAGAAGGGCGGGCCTTGGTCTCATTATAAAGAGGTTGAATACCAAGAGCCCTCCCCGTGACCGCTCGGGACTCGCCGATGGAGGCGTGCCAGCAACGGCACGGTTGGGTTACCCACGTTCGTATTGGTGAGGATCCTGGAATAAGGGGCACGATCTCCGCTTTGATAAGACGTGCCAAGGAAACCGCCTCGTTGAGGTGGAGCAGTAAAAACGATTCGAATAAAGGCTTGGCCGTGGTGTGATGTCACGCTGCGGGATGCGTCAGCAGATCTGTGCAAAAGTTATTCTCTCTAGGTAGTATGTGGAACTTGTTTTGCAGAGCCGGACACTATCCTTGTGTTCAAAATCTTCTATGAAGTATTCGGAGGAGGAACCCGCCTTGCAATGTCAGAGACAATATGCGCGCCGGACTCGTCGTCATTGAAGCCTGGTTCAGGGCTACCGAGGAGTCCTCGATTAGGGGTGTCCGGATAGCGAACTATCACCGCTGGCCGGACTTCTGGACTATGAAGATACAAGATTGAAGACTTCGTCTCGTGTCCGGATGGGACTTTCCTTGGCGTGGAAGGCAAGCTTGGCGATACGGATATGTAGATCTCCTACCATTGTAACCGACTCTTTGTAACCCTAACCCTATCCTGTGTCTATATAAACCGGAGGGTTCTAGTCCGTAGCACGAACAACAATCATATCATAGGCTAGCTTCTAGGGTTTAGCCTCCTTGATCTCATGGTAGATCCACTCTTGTACTACCCATATCATCAATATTAATCAAGCAGGAGTAGGGTTTTACCTCCATCGAGAGGGCCCGAACCTGGGTAAACACATCGTGTCCCTTGTCTCCTGTTACCATCCGCCTAGACGCACAGTTCGGGACCCCCTACCCGAGATCCGCCGGTTTTGACACCGACAGCTGGGGTCCTGGCGCACTCTATATAAGCCACCCCCCCTCCTCTGTGACAAGGGTTCGCACCCCCTGTAACTTCACGCATAATCCAATCGACCAGCCTCAGGGCAACGAGACGTAAGGATGTTACTTCTTCTGAGAAGGGCCTGAACTCGTAAATCTTGCGTGCGCAATTTCACCATAGCTAGGATCTTGCCTCCTCATACCTACCCCCATTCTACTGTCAGACTTAGAACCACGACAGTCGGGTCTTGAGAGGGTTGTAAAACTGTGTGCACTGGATCATACTGATTCGGGTTAATTAATACAAAACCCTTTCCCCCCGCTTGAGACAAAATACAAATGGCAGGATGACCAACCAATGGTTGGAAAATACTGGGGTTGTCGCCCCTCCACCCCAAACATCAAACCCTAGGTTCGACGTTAATGTGCCCAAGCTCGATTTACCTTTCTAGTTCAATTTCACACCAACGAGCTCGTGAGATATGGGCGCCTGAAAACTTGGTCTATTTTTTTTCTTTGGTTTGTTCTTTTAGTGGGTGGCACATCTCCTCCGATAACGGGTATGCGATATTTTGTCAATCTTGATGTTCCACGACTCCGATCTTTAGTGTTTGCATTCCTTTTGCGACAAAATTTTCGATCTATTCATCTTCAATCATGGCAGTACAATAAACACCAGAACTACTAAAAAATACATCTAGATTCGTAGACCACCTAGCAACGACTATTTCTACTTTTTTGTATGAACTGTGCGAGGAAAAAAAGATCAATCCAGTAAAGAACAACCACTGCAATGTCCTAATTACCTTTTTTCAAGGATCAAATCTATAATAAAAAATTCATGGAAGTACAAATCTCCTAACATAATAAAAATTACATCAAGATTCCAAGACTACCGAACGACCAGTTCTGCCGCCAGAACGAGCCGCCGACGTGTTGCTGTCACAGCTCCTCTACCGAAGCCGGCTTGATCTTGTCGACGACAGCCGAGCAGCGCACGTTCCCCTATGGACCAATGCCCTGGAGCCGCAATTATCGCCGTTAAATCTTTGCATAGATCTGAAGTATCTGACACCAAATCTCGCCACACGACGAGAAACCCTAACATCACCGTCCCAAGGAGACGACAAGAATCTACGCTGGAGCTTCGTCGACTACGTCCAGACGGATAAACTCGAGGAAGATCGGTGCCTGGAAGACAAACTCGAAGAAAAAGCGTCGCCTTCACCTGAGCGCTGCATTTCCGAGGACAAATTAAACTAATCTAAACTACTAACCAGTGCGAAGGCACCGGGATCCCCCTCCCCGTCACCGGCCGCTAGAGTGGCAGGTAGAGGGGAGGCAAATTCACAGACTCGTCGATGAAGTCTGAAGGGGAGTGTTCGCCCTAGCCGCCTAGGGTCAGGGGAGAAAAACCCCCCTCATATGTAGACTAGCACGCCCCCAACATGCTTGGCCAACGTGTTTTTTCTTAACCCTGCCAAAACACATATTTTTTTTCCTTTCTCTCCAGGACTGGCCTAAGATATTGCAAGAATTAGTTTTGTCATCTTGTTTCATTCTCTTGCTATAGACATACTCCCTTCATTTTAAAATAGATGACCCAATTTTATACTAATTTTAATACAAAGTTGGGTCATCTATTTTGGAACGGAGGGATAAACAAGAGTTAGACACAAATTACAAAACCATCATAGATGCGTGTGAAAAATGATTTAGGGTTCGCAGCTCTTGGTGCAACGCAGAAGCCGAGTTCCCGGAGCAGAGCACAAAGGGCAGGGGCAGCACGCTCTGAGGTCAAGCGAGCGCACCACCACCCAATGGCGCGACGCCACTTGCACAAAACCACAGCGCGGCGACGATCACCCGCGCGTCGGGAGCACACGAGGCGGGTCCTCATTGGCCGCGACTTGTTGCTCGCGCGTGCTGCCCGGCGTCGGCTGACGCCATGGACGAAAGCAACGTTTCATTTTCAAAATCACACCGCCAACTCCCAACAAAACAAGAAAAGATTAACGAAATTAATCTGATCAGATCGCTTTGTGGCAGCAAACAAATTGCACGGCTGAGTGGTTGCTTCGCTTCGCCTGCACGGCTGCGTGCACGGGCGCTATAAAAAGCCCGGGAGCGACGCCTCTTCTTCCTCAGAGAGACGCCTCAACCCCCACCACCCACGAGAAACACGCAGCCCCATCCCATTCCACTCCACGGTGAGGTTGAGCGATCTGGCGAGCCCTTCAGCAGCAGCAGCGACGACGGCGGCAGGTTTGCTCTCTGAACTTCTCTGGTCTTTTTAGCGGCAGCCAGCAGGAACACACAGGAAACCGAGGTCCCGTTCAAGGGGTTCGCTTCTTCTGGGATTATTAGATCGGAAGAGGCGCTCTCCTCTTGCTCGGGATTCTCCTGATTTCTTGCCAACCTCACCACTCTCCTAGGAGGAACAGAGAGATCCAGAGAACCTTTTTTCTCTCCTGGATTCTTGCCCTTTTTCAGCCTTGTTTTGCTTCGGTACGGCCGGAAAGGGTTCTTTTGCAATACCCTTCTAGTTCGTCCGATTTATTCCCCTCGTTTCTCTAATTTTATTGAGGAACAGGGCCCTTTTTTTCTTTCTTTCTGCTTGCACGAGAAAGCTTCCTTTTTTCCATTCCGTTTTTGGTTCGGCCTTCTCTACATCGCCTTCTTCTTCCTCTGTCCAAGCCCTCATGGCCGCTGCCATAGACATGTACAAGTACAACACCAGCACGCACCAGATCGGCTCCGCCGCCTCTGCTTCGGATCAGGAGCTCATGAAAGCACTCGAACCTTTTATCACGATTGCTTCCTCCTCTTCCTCTCACTACCCCTACCAGTACTACTCTTCTCCCTCCATGACCCAAGATTCGTACATGGCCACCCCATCGTCGTCCTACGCCTCCTCGTTCGCAGCCTCTCCTCTACCCACCACCGCGCCCGCCTCGCCGTCTTTCTCGCAGCTTCCGCCGCTCTACTCCTCGCAGTATGCCATGAACGGATCCATGGGGCTGGCCCAGCTCGGCCCAGCCCAGATCCAGCAGATCCAGGCCCAGTTCTTCGTCCAGCAGCAGCAGCAGAGGGGCCTGGCTGGCTCCTTCCTTGGGCCACGCGCGCAGCCGATGAAGCAGTCCGGGTCGCCGCCGCGCGCGTCCGCCGCGGCGCTGGCGCTGGCCGGAGTGGCGCCCGCGCAGTCCAAGCTGTACCGCGGCGTGCGGCAGCGGCACTGGGGCAAGTGGGTGGCGGAGATCCGCCTCCCCAAGAACCGCACGAGGCTGTGGCTCGGCACCTTCGACACCGCCGAGGACGCCGCGCTCGCCTACGACAAGGCCGCCTTCCGCCTCCGCGGCGACCTCGCCCGCCTCAACTTCCCGTCGCTCCGGCGCGGCGGCGCCCACCTGGCCGGCCCGCTCCACGCCTCCGTCGACGCAAAGCTCACCGCCATCTGCGAGTCCCTCGCCGCGCCCTCGTCCAAGAACTCGGCCGAGGCGGAGCCGGAGTCCCCCAAGTGCTCGGCGTCGACGGAGGGCGAGGACTCGGCGTCCGCCGGGTCCCCCCCGCCGCCCACGCCGCCGGTCCCGGAGATGGAGAAGCTGGACTTCACGGAGGCGCCGTGGGACGAGTCGGAGACCTTCCACCTGCGCAAGTACCCGTCCGTGGAGATCGACTGGGACTCCATCCTGTCGTGAACAGCAAGCTTCTGCTGCTACTACTAGTATAGTCTTCGTTAAGCTCCGTAGCTATGATGTAATCTCTCTTTCGATCGAATCGGCGGCTGCTCTGGCCCGACGGCATTTTAGACGTCGGCCATGGCTGCTGCGAGTAGCAGTAATTAAGTAGCCAGTGGTGTTTAGTAAGGTCGTTGCTACTACTACGTGGTGTAATTGATCTCCTGGTTTGACCTGCCGGCAGTTTTTTCACGGCAAGGCGGCCAGTCGAGATGTGTAATCATGTGTTACCAGTTGAAAAAATTGCACTAGCTTATGTAACTATATGCATGTCTGTCTCTTGGTGCACCGCTACTGATCCAGTGATGTATGAAGTGTGCTCTTGCTGTAGCGGCTTTCATGCGTGCATCCCCTGAGCTGTGGCCTACGCAGATGCTTCGTAGTGCCTTTTCTGATTGTGCCAAAGTACAGTATACATGATGACATCTTTTCAGAAACAAAAGTATGGTGATGGCATCAGGTTGTGCTTCTTGGAAACATGTCTATGCACCATGCACGGGAGACGAATTCACAACCAAATTACTAGCACGTATGCAAAGGCCGATCATGCTTTTCATGGGACTAGAGCATATAAACGGAGCAGAGTTCTAGCTTCTAGTTCATACTCCCTCCGTACGCGAATAAGGCTGGTCATAGTGGGGAGTAACTTAGACTAGTGTCATGCATATGACACTAGTGTAAGTTACTACCTTTATAGTGTAAAGTAACATAGTAGTAGTATTATAGATTGCTTCATTTATTATCTCATAGACTTATTTTGCCTCGGGAAGCGCTATGTTACAGTAATATATTATATTACCACAAGCACCTATTTCTTCATTAAATACTTGCCACGTAAGCAAAATTGCCTTGGGATATGTTAAATTACTACCTAAGTTACTCCCACTATGACTAGCCTAAGTGTACTTCTAGCTTTTGTCCTAGGTCAAAGTTTTAAAAGTTTGACCAACTTTATAGGGAAAAGTACTACTCACTCCGTCCCATAATGTAAGACGTTTTTTGACTCTAGTGTAGAGTCAAAAAACGTCTTACATTATGGGACGGAGGGAGTAGTATTTATGACACTAAATTAATTTCACTAGATCCATTTTGAAACGTACTTTCATAATATACCAATTTGATGTCATATATGCTATTTCTCTTTTGTACTCCCTCCAGTCCTTTTTACTCTGCATATTAGGTTTGTCTGCAGCCAATCTCATCCAACTTTGACCAAGTTTATACAAAAAGTTATTAACATTCACATAACAACACCAATATCATTAGATCCATCTTGGAATATATTTTCATATTATATTTGTTAGATATTATAGATGCTAATAATTTCCAATATAAATTTGGTCAAAGTTAGCAAAGTTTGACTTTCGGTAAATCCAATGTGCAGAGTAAAAAGGACCGGAAGGAGTATATAATTGGTCAAAAATCTAAAACTTTGACTTAAGACAAAAGGTAGAAGTACACAAGTCAACTGAACACAAGCAGAAGAACGTTGCCACACTGGAACCCCAAACTGACACTTAACAGCAACAATTTATTTACACGCAGCACCCAAGTTTATTAGGTTGCCGTTGCCTACGTCGATTGGTATTAGCTACCTCTTCTCCCAAAATGAAAAGAACCAAGTTTCTACGGATGTGTTTTGCCCTTTGACTTCCACCCCTTTCTAGCCTCTGCCTAACTAAAACTGTGGTCCGTCAGTGTTAATTTACATGTTAGTTGTATCCAACTTCCAGTCATCGACTGCCGATCTTCTCAGCAGCTTGATTAGGTCGCAAACGAAAGCGCTCTTAACGTCACACACGCATTTGAACCATTTAATTACTCAACGAATTCAGCAAATGTACCAAAGAAAGAAGGGTCCGGATTTCTGTTAGAGTTGTGTCGAATATTGTGTACAGGATAGATCACAGTTGGACTCTGAGTAGTATTGTGTTTACATAAGATGTGGAGTCGTGTCCTAGTAGGACACTTTTATCCTAGGCCTCTCTTATATAGTGGGGGTAGACACACGATGTAACATATGCCAACATATAGCACCGGAACGCAGGGGAAGCCGGCAGCATGTGCCGGTGTCCAGGGCGACCGGGTGCGGTATTGTAACGCTGTCATGGGGAGGAGCGCCCGTAGTCATGCTCCGGGATGTAGCCATATCGGTGAACCTCGTTAACAAATCTCGGTGTCGTGCTCGTGTGATTGCTTGGTCCTCGGTAGATTGACGGTGGCCTCGAATTTATTTTAATAAGTGGTATCAGAGCAAGGTTCGAAGAGAGCTGCCTAGGCCATGAGTGCCTTGATGCGTTGCTGAAATTCAGCCGGAGATTTGTTTGAGAAAAATAATTGGCACAAAGACCAGTCAAGACCGGGATGCTATCAAGAAAGAAAAAGAAGATGAGTCCAGTAGCTATATACGTGTGGTGTTCATACGGGAAGGCTGTGAGGGATTTTGATTTGGTATTATTTACTGGTACACTTATGTGTATGGATGGCGTTGGTTACGGTGAAGGCTTGAGGAGTCTGGATTGTGTCGTTGCAGCCGGACAAGGACGGCTGGGTCAGACTTGCCAGTTTGATGGATCGACGGAAGTCGGTTGGTACAGAAGACGGTGGTGGGATCGGCGACGGCGACATAAGAGCGTGATGCTGATGGTGACTGACTTCTGGGGCGTGAAAACACGTGGCGCAGGCCCCGAGGGCTTGTGTGGCTTTGACAAGACTATGACGCGGGGTTGATTCAAGGTGGTGTACACACGGAGCTTGAAGTCGACGGGGCACGAGGGTGGACTGATCATCTACCATGGAGTCATGTTGAAGGTGGAGCTGGATTGAGGGGCTACGGTGTAAGGATCTAGAGAATCGAAGCCTATCTAGTGGGAAAAGCGAGTGACACGCAGTTCGGACTGGAACCCAGTGGTCTGATGGAGGCATGAAACTCGTCATCGGTCGGTGATGATCGGTGGTACTCTGCAGTGGGGGTTGAGTGGTGTGTGTTCACGACCCTTGAGACTCAACCGGGACGACGGAGGCTCGACGCGGTAATAGCGGCGAGGCGTGCGGTGCGCACGGGGCATAGAGACGGGCCAGGGCTCTGGTGGTCATACATGTGATGAGACAACTGCGAATTTGACTTGGGATGACTACAAGCAATGGTGAAATTCTTTCAAGTTTCAGACAGGCGGTCAAGAAAGGAGCGGTGACGTTGAGTTCAGGTAACTCTTATGTGTGACACTCAATATGTGAGTTGTTCACTTTCACGCAGGTCAGTGATCGATGTGTGATGGCGTTGGACGGATACTCTGAAAGTTGGGAGCACAAACTAGAGTAACAAGGAACTTAATTTAGCTTGAGTGTTGACCCTGGTCAAGAAAAGAAGGGACTACAAGTTGCAGGTGGAGTCATATGAAGTCTTTGGAGTAGCAGCGGTGCTCATGGGACAAGCTCAAGTCCAATGTACATGGAAGTTTGACGCATGGACAAATTCAAGGTGGTGGAGAATATTCGCCAAGGTGGAGTTTGTTAGAGTTGTGTCGAATATTGTGTCTGTACACCAGAGTTCTGATTGACTCGAGTAGTATTGTGTTTATGTAGGATGTGGAGTCGTGTTCTAGAGGACACTTCAGATCCTACGCCTCTTATATAGCGGGGTAGACACACGACGTAACCTACGCCAACATAATAGACCTAACGCAGGAAGCAGGCGGCATGTGCCGGTGTCCGCGGCGACCGGGTGCGGTATTGTAGCGGTGTCATGGGGAGGAGCGCCCATAATCATGTCCCGGGGATGTAGCTATATCAGTGAACCTCGTTAACAAATTTTGATTTCGTGCTTGTGTGATTGCTTAAACCTCGATAGATCAACGGTGGCCTCGGATTTATTCTAACAATTTCGGCCGAAGCCCATGCATGGAGCATTCATTCCAAGCTTATCCGACGAAAACGACCCGGTGGCGACGCCGGGTCAGCCAGCCCTCATCGCCACCCCATCCCACGGCCGGCCTTCCTCCACTGGTTGCAAATTATCAGCAGAACCCAAGTCATCACCCGTGAAAAGGTAGAAGAGCACAAAGAACACGGGGGACAGGCAGGCACGATCGGTAATGGGGCATCCCCTAACCAACCAAGGAGCCCCTCTCTACGAGTCTATCTCCTCTCCTCTCCTCCATCCATCTCTATCCCCTTTGTTCTCATTCCTTGGAACAAATGCTACCCAACATTTTATGCTCCCTTTTTTCTTTGAGCAAGGAACATATTCATTCAGGAAAAGGAGTAGAGCCAGGGCCGGCCCTGAGGGGGTGGCAGGGGGGCGGCCGCCCAGGGCCCCCGAAATCTAGGGGCCTCCTCCAGGATTCGCAAGGAGCCCATGGCCCAGACCATAAGGAGGCATCGACCTAGAGCGCACTGAGAAATCCCTGTTTTCCTTCTTCCCATCGCGAGTTCGCCGCTTCGCAACGATCCTATTCCCTCGAGGGCCCTGATCGCGAGTCGCGGCGTCGATGTAAATCGCTCTCCGCCATGCGGCCGGCTGGTCTTCCTCCAGGTCCCCGGTCCCGTTGTGTTATTCCCGTTCGTGAGATCCCTCTCATGTGCAAGGCGAAGCCACCCCACTTATAAGGTCATCCCTAACTTCCTCTTTCTAGTTGGTCACGTTCATATGATGCAGCAGCAGTCAGATCTTAGAAGGTCTCGCATATGATGCAGTACAAAATTTTAATTTCGTGTGCCCGTTGCTCTATTTGTCTGGACTTTGTCTGACACAACACCAATCGCCTTATCTATTGAAAAAGTTGCCTGCTATGTGTTCGATTGTCGTTCTTTGCATTCTCACTTCAAATCATCATGACTGCGAATTTAATTTAGAAATTGGAAGAAGGTCTCAGCTATACACACATAACTTCAATCCAAACATGGTTATATAATAAAGCCACTCAGACTCCCGTAGCCGCCGGGTAGGTAATTGATCTTTTATTGTTGCAAATGAAGCTTTTAAACTTTAAACTTTTCATCTTGATGTTTGCCCTCTGTCAGGTATTCGATTTGTCTAATTAAGTAAAGGAATACACTATTTACAATTTTTGTTTTATTTTGAAACAATAGACAATAATAAGTTAGGTAAAGAAATGAACCTAAAAATAAATAAGATTATTATTTTGATCTTTATAGTAGGGGCCCCGGGTTGTAATTTCGCCCTGGGCCCCGAAATATCAGGACCGGCCCTGAGTAGAGCCCAAACCGCCACGGCCACTCGCCCCGTTCTTCCAGCAGAGATCATATCATTTCCCTCGCATGAAATTGCATTATTGGTGCCTGCGTACAGAGGGAGGAGATGGCGCCAATTACGCCGAGATACGGGTTGATCCGATTAGATGGGGAAAAGGCGGCAAAGTCGCGGGGCATACGATGCTATGCTCTCACATCGATGGCCCGAACCCGTAGCTCGCTGTGTGGTAGAGTAGAGAGTAGAGTGGTCATCCAAGTCGCGGAATGCGGCGGCGAGCTCGGTGGACCCGGTGCCGGAGGCCGACTGATTTGGCTCGCTCTCGCTCCAGTCGACTAGCTCTCGCGTGGCCGTGGAATCCGCCAACTAGCACGAACGGAGAGCGACACCCACCGGGCTCGCCAAGCGAGCAGTCAGTTCGTTTCGCGGCGAGTTGGGTTGGGTTTGGGTGCGCGCGCGTGACTTGGCAATTGCTCATCCATTGGCTTGCTCCATCTTGTTGCTTGCCGTGCTGCTGCTACTTCGGGCTTGGCGACGGCGAGTATCATCACCGATCAACTGATGGAGTAATATCTTGGGGTAGCACTGGTAGCGATGGTTGAACGAACCTACAGGACAGGGTACGTGGTGAGGTGAGGTGAGGCTAGTGAGGTAACTTGGGAAGGAGGTCACTGGTGCTCGTTGATTGGCGCCGGCTGTTAAAGTCCGGTTAGGTTTAACTGCCGTGCTACGTGTGGCTGGCTGTGGCTGGTGTTGGTCTGTTCAGGCCCTGGGTCTGTTGCCACCATTTGCCTGTCCTATCTGGCTAGCCCTGCTACTCAAAGTCAAGTCAACTCAAGCAGAGGAAGCACAGCTATACTCGGCGTTTTTTCTTTTTTACAGTTGATGGTTAGATTGATTCATGGATCAGCCTCTACCTTTTATCTTTTAGGGAAATTCATTTAAAATGTATAGAACAAGAATGGATTACTAAAAGGGGGTTAGTTCAGAATAGGTAGTTATTTGATTGATCTAAGATGAAAAGGAGTCCAATTCTATTTATTCTTTTGCAATTTCCATTCCGTGCTTTATTTAGTGTGCAGACAAAAAGGCATCCATCCCGTGTTAATCTTAAAATTCTCTCTGCTGTAAAAAAGCACATAAAGTTCTCTAGAAAACAAGCTTATCTGGTGCAATTACTTGGAATTTTCTACTCGTCCATGTTGCATATGGTCTGGAAGGCTTGCCACTCTCTCAAAATGGCAACGGGGACGGGGATCACCGGGGGGCACGCCACCATCCCCGCCCCGATCCCTGCTAGCCCCACCAACCTTGGTGGGGGGGGGGGGGGGGAGGGGGACAGTCCTCATCCCCGCTAACAACGGGTACCCGATCCCCATGGGGATACCCATGGAGACCAACAACAGCAAAACAACAATAAAAGAGGAGCACAATTGCACAAACCACAATATATTTTGACAGATTCAATCATCCATTATAGCAACAAAACAGCAATACATTGGCATAACAAGCCAAAATAATTTTGGCAGCAATCTTCCTGTATAGAAGCACAAACACATTACACAATAGTAAATTAGTTGCACAAACACAATAATTTTGACAAATTTAATTATCCCAAGTCTGACCAAATAAGTTTGATAGATTCAATCATCTCAACTCAAGTCTGACCACATAATTGATAAACTGGAAGTACGATTGGCACAAACGACAATACTTAGTACGATTACAAGCCGAAAGTTCTAATTCTTAACACAACACAAGCATGGTAAGCAGAATAAATGAAATGAAGACTTGAAGAGCCCATCACAGTAGCTCCTCGGTCCTCCATTTTCTTCATTCTTGACTCCATGGAGGCAAGCAGCAAGCCTAATAGTTATTGCAAGTGGAGAGTTCCTCATCCTGATCATGGAAATAATACAAGATAATTTAGAAATTTGCATGAAATCAAGACATATGATTGAAAGTTGCAAATGAAAGTTGCGAATGAAATCAAGACATAATATGAAAGTTGAGAATGTCAAGTTACCATTGGTTCGTCCTCATCGTCAAGACAAGTTTGAAACTCAGTAGAGAGTGATGAATTGCTCTCACCTAAAATTGCAAGCAATGTACAATTAGATGGCAGTAGTGTAACTGATTTAGGTATATATTCTAGTAAATTATCTGAGCAAGAAAAAAATAGTGTAGCAACAACAAAACAGAAGTAGAATATGAGCAAAAGAGCAATATTTGAGTTGTCTTACCTAGCATGTCAGCATTAGACCAAACTTGCATACACATTATAGCTTCAACCATCTTTGGTGCGAGCCTACTACAGTGAGGGCTAAGGATTCTACCACTTGTAGAGAATGCAGATTCCGATGCTACCGTTGTGACCGGAATAGGCAAGATGTCATGAGCAATAAGGTGTAGAGTTGGATATTTTATCCCCCCAAACTTCCACCAATTGATGATATCAAAATCTGGTGTTCTTGGCAAAGTTGGCTCTTCTAAATACATGTCTAGCTCTGTATGAACCAACAAAGATGAAGCAGTAGGTTGTGAAGACATGTACTGTTCAAATATGTCAAAAACTTCTTCCTGTGAAGCTGAAGCAGTGGGCTGTGTAGCACTAGCAACATTTGATGTAAGAGGCATCTTGGTATTGAACCAACAGTTCTCGGAGCAATTGCTTCATGCGCACAACCTCTTGAATTGCAGCCTCAAGTCCATAGAGAGGACCGTACAAAGCCTGCACCATATGGAGTTTGTACCTTGGGTCAAGAACAGTGGCAATAGCCATCAGACCATGGATATCTGTCCAATACTTCTGAAACTTCTTTTTCATCTCCTCGGACATTTTTTGCATCAGTTCATACTTCTTTTTCATCTCCCCGGGCATATCTTGCAACAACTCATAATCAGTTGGATGTTTGACTGACAGGTGGGGTCCCGGGTATCCATGGAGCCTCCATGGAGCCAGTTTGCCCCCCATCCCCACCCCGCTAGCTTCTCGGGGTACCCGCCCCGTTATACCCATGGGGGGATTTTGATCCCCGTCACCGCTTCTTAGCGGGTACATCCCCACGGATACCCGCCCCCACGGGGAAAATTGCCATTTTGACCCCCCTCCCTCCTCCCCAAGGCCAAGTTCTTCGCTTGGTTGGTTACTCAAGATATGATTTGGACAAATAGTAGGTTCGCTAAGAGGGGCTGGCCAAACTATGCCCTTTGCCCCCTTTGCAAAATGGTGCAAGAATTCATGACACACCTCTTCACCAAGTGCTGCTTTACCCTTCACTTATAAGACCTCGCAAATGGGTGGCTACACCTCCAGAGCAATAACACATCATGTCATGAATTTTGAAAATGTTCACGATTTCAAAAAATAGTTCATGAATTAAAAAACTGTTCACGCATTTGTACAACATGTTCATGAATTTATTTAAAAAAATCACGATTCAGAAAAACTATTTGTGAATTTAGAAAAATATTCACGATTAAAAAAAAATGTTCATGATTTACGAGAATATTTGCGAATTTGTAAAAAAACGTTCACGAGTTCAGAAACATTTCCATGCATTCAATATGTTCATGATTTCAAAAAGTGGTCACGATTTTAAAAAATGTTGACGAATTGAAAAGATTTTACCAAATTGAAAAAAAATGAGAATACAAATGAAAAGGAAAAACGTAAAAGAAAAACGAAAAAGAAGACAGAAAAAGAAAAAATAAAAATTTTAAAGAAAAAACCGTAAGAAAAACTAAAGTAAAACCGTTTGAGAAGGTTCTAGAACCTTAAACCTGAACATGGGCCGGCCCATAGAAAAACCAGCGCATCAGGTGGGTACCGCGCGGTCATTGGTGGGGCAGATTCTATATGACGCGTTTTGCTTCAGTTAGGGACCTTCGCAAAAGGGAGGCCAGGACTAAGCCCACCCATCCAGGTCACGCTGTAGCGACTAGTTCAATCTTTTTATTTAGAATTTGTTTGAAAGTACGTATATGTATTTTGTAAAAGTTCTTTTTTAATGCAAAAGTTATTTATGGTAAATTCCTTGCTTTTTTGAATATTACTGAACATTTTATATTAATGCTAATATTTTTTGAATTTGTGAATTTTTTTTGATAAGTTCGAAAATTATGAAATACTTTTGTAAATTCCGAGACATTTTTTGAGTTCACTAAAACATTTTGAAAATGTTAACTTTTGTTGAAGTTTCTCAGCAAAAAAAATTTAAACACAATTATTTTTTAAAGTACCAAACATTTTTTGAAAATTCCGAGAATTTTTTTAGGAATGGAAAGCTATTTGAAAAAGAAAAGAGAAATTAAAGTAAGACACAGAAAACCGAGATAACAAAGCAAAAAATGGACATGGACTGGTACAAACCTTCGCGGATGTTTTCAGAACCGACATCCCTGTTGACTCAATGGCCCGGACCATACAAGGAATAGCTAGGCTAGCTATGTGCGAATCGGCAACAATTTGACATATCATCCAATTCGGCTTCTTTTTCCCTCTCGGTGGATTCGGTGGGTTTGGCCCTACAATCATGTATTGGTGGTCTTTCTACTGGTTTCAATGTTTTACAATTGGATGATCGGCACTTTCGGTTTTCAGTGGCCTCAAATCGTGTGGGACATTTCATTTTTGGATTAAGGGATCGTATTTGGCCGGACTTTATTTGTCACTTTCATCTTCATCGTCCCGGTATTCACATCCAAGGCTCCCATCTTGGCACGCTGATTCGAGCCATTGGGTTGGCATCCTCGCCTTGGTCCGCGATTAAATCTAAATGGCTCTCTAGCAAGGGCAAATTACCATTGGATCCGAGTCACTACCAAGATTGCAAAAATTGGGTTTCAATCCACGCCGACGGCATTGCATTCAGCGAGCCCTCGATCGGATCTCCTTTGGTAGTTTTTCATCTCCGGTTTTCCGAATCCTTTCGGATTGGCTCGATATCTTTACCTACTAGTCCCGCTATTTCCGGAAGGTTACCATCTATTCATGGGAAGGAATATCTTTTGGGACTATGGGATTCATTTACGGATGAAAATCTTCTTTCGATTCGGATGGTGGCGGGCGGTTATGATAATGATAATATTAAGCTTATGGTGCAAATCCGTCCGCCCCACCAAGGAATACATTTATAAACGACTATTGCATTGTTCTCTCTGTGATCGTTTTGGCCATGTTGACGATGATTGCACGGTGTTTTTCATCAACGATGTGGAGATGACTCTGGCGTCTGCGCTTGTTTGGATACACGACCGCTACTCACATGCATGTGCCATGCAAAGTGGGCCTGCACCCGTTGGGCTTTCCGTGCATGGCTTGTTCATGTGGATCATATGACTAGGTTTTGTCTCGGCTTGGCGTTGTTCTCTTTGTTACGGGCTGGGCCATAATTCACGTAAGCGCATCGCCTTGTGCTTATCGCCTCGTTGGACTTGGAAAAGGAAAAATCTAACTCAATCGAGAGGATCTTGCCTCGGGCTGCTGCGGATGATCTTGAGGATGGTAACCTTGTGGTTGTTGGTATGGCCCGTGTTGATGTGGATCCATTGGGTGGTTGCACATGGCAACGAAACAAACAATCCGTGCGCTGCGGCCGTGGCTAACCCCATTGCTTGACGATACGTCTCCACGGTCGGTGTAGTCAATTCGCTCGCCAAAACCCCAATCGGGTGAGGTGGACGCCTCGAAGTTCTACACCCACGCCCAGCTCCTCGATCTTTCTCCTCTTCGACGATCGCAAGCCCCCATTACCTCCTTCTCGGCCGCATCTCTCAAGCCATCACAAAGACGGGCTTCATCGACCATGGCGAACTTCCCAGGCGCCCTTTCGACTTTGCTCGGTTGGATCCACCTTTGATCGCGGGCCTGCTCATCGGGTCCAGCGGCACGTTATGGTGGTGGATGATCCACCTCTCAACCATGATAGGTACGCCATCGTCTCCGTCAATCCCTAGTCCCCGATCATCGGAAGGAATTTTGGTTAATGAGGTCGCGCCGATTATCATTGGAGATTTAGAGTATGAACTGCTAGATGATTTTGTTTACCTTGGGAATCGGGTGTGTTGTGTTTGCGGATATGGAGAGTAGAGATGCTGCCATTCGAGAAGGACCGCATGCTTTGACGGAAGATTCCACTTTCTCCTTGCCCCGCATGATGAGGGTATCAACATGCGTATGCCGCCTTTGAATATGAAGTTTGGGTCATGTTTCTTGCTTTTCCTATGGACTATCAAACCAACATTATGTCCATAAGGCTGTCTCCCAATTTGGTAAGTCATTGGTGCGGCCCCCGGCGCAGAACAAGGCTAGAATCCTAGTCAAATGTCACATCAAGGATGTTGTGAAGTTCCGCATAGTCTTGTGATTACCGGGGTGGGTATGCTTCGGGTCTTGCTCGCCGTGGTCACCCCGGTTTATGTTCGAATGGTCAAATACGTTCCAAACTTGGTTGGTAATGAGGATGCTCCCCCTCTTTTGAATGCATCTCCACATCCATATCAGTTACCTTATTACACCCTCATGCAACAAGCTAGGATTGATGAGATGTTGGCTCAAGATGCATTGAATGAGGCTGCGTGGAATGCTTCGGATGCTACCCAGGGTGTTCAGGAAAATGGGTGGGGCGAGTGGCCTGTGATCCCGCCACCTTACACTGGATTCAGTTTCAGGACCTTTTTTCAGTATGATGGTCCATCCCTCATGGATGGAGTGGACCCGGAGCATAATGTGCAGGATGATCTCTCGATATCCGGTCCTCGATTCGAATTTCTGGCACCAAGCTCTGCCGATGGATTTGTCAATGGAAACCCTGCAGCCAAAGTTGGAGTTCGTCTGGTGGGGACGCTCGCTTTTCTTCAGGTTCCAATTGACCATGAGTTCTTAACGTGGATTGGGGGTATGCTCAAGCGCATATATACACCAGCTATGACCCTTCAGCATACCTCTCCTGTCATGTTGCCTTTAAACCCCTTTCAGATTATTCAGAACCATCTCAATGCTGCTGCTGCATTTTGGATTGAGGAGATTGTGCCTGAACCTGATATTCTCTCAAGGATCTTTGCCTCTGTCTGTCAGTGGGGGACACTTGTTGTTCCGTCGTCTGTCTTATTACCTGAAGTGGCAGTCTGGGATATGCCAGTACACTCTCCTGGATTCAAGGCGATCACACAGCTCGTCCGGATTCACTTGGATTGATGCCTTGATTCATCGCCTTGCGCTTCAGGTGCTTGCATCCTCCTCTGTGTTCAATGCTACCCAACACCGCAATGTGCTAGTGCCTTTGGACACCACTGCTGTTCGACGGAGCAATCGATCCAACAAATATGATGGATTCAAAGTCAATCATGCTCCTGACACCAAGCGCTACAAGTCGAGGTGAAACCACGTGAGATTCCTTTTGTCAATGCCGTTTCTTTGGCTGCTGCTCTCTGTGCGGTGTCCGATGTCGTCGCCCCCACCAACTACAATCGAGGATCTTGGTCCATGGGTAGTAAGTGTGGCATTGTTCGAAGCCATCTCCGCGAGAAGTCTTTGGATGACCAGCGCTTCGTCAAGGGCGGATGAAGATCAAGCCTCTCACTCCGATGAATAAATCGTGGAATGTGCTCTCTTGGAACATCGAGGCATAAACTCGATGCAAAACTTTTGGCTGTTAGGAATGCGATCGATACTAGCGGTTGTTACGTGATATGTATCCGAAACCAAACGCGAATCTTTTGATCTTGCCTTTATTAAGACTTTCGCCTAAACGATTCGATAAATTTGTCTTTGCGCCGTCGGTGGGCTCTTGGGAGGCATCATTATCATTTGGAATAGTCTGTGTTTACGGGCACATCTTGGTTCGTCGATTCTTTTGCCATTGGTATTTCTTTTTACTCTGTGATCGCAATGATGATGTGGAATCGATCAATGTATATGGCCCTTGCTCGTCAGCCGCAGATGGATTTTACTAATTGGCTTTTTGATTTAAACATCCCCGATGATGAAAACTGGCTAATTCTTGGAGACTTCAATTTTATCCGATCCACGGTAATGTAAACAAACCAGGGGTGACGCTGCACGACATGCTTTTGTTTAATGAGCT
Organism: Aegilops longissima; assembly: GCA_021605205.1. Lineage (NCBI taxonomy): Eukaryota > Viridiplantae > Streptophyta > Magnoliopsida > Poales > Poaceae > Aegilops > Aegilops longissima. Next base: position 541,577,241 of record CM038681.1, on the reverse strand, counting down.
CATCCGGCACGTCTCTCATGGAATTGCCTGTGAAAGGCCGGCGTTTACTCGGAGTAATATGCGTGATGACCCCTGCTTGAACAGTTGGATTGGTTCTTCTCGTCCTCTTGTTGGACCACCTCTTATCCAAACACAATGGTCCCTTACGGGAAGCTGTGTCCGATCACATTCCATGCATGGTCACAATTGAGTCAAGTATCCCCGGTCCAAACTCTTTAGATTTGAGAATTTCGTGCAATCATGATGGGTTCATGGAGGTGGTTGCCAGTTCTTGGACTAAAACATGCCACGCTCCCAATGCCGCGGCCCGAGTATGCAAAAAACTAAAGTGCTTGAGATACGATCTCAAGCGATGGAGCAAGGGTGTATCTAAACTTAAAACTCTCATTCAGAACAGCAATGAGACTCTAGCCATCATGGACACCCTTGAGGACAAAAGACCTTTATTTGGTCCAGAGTCAAACTTTAGGAAGATTTTGAAAACCCACCTTCAGACCCTTCTCAAATACCAGAACGATTACTGGCGAAAAAGATGTACCATCAGGTACTTTCGTTTTGCTGACGAAAATACTAAGCTATTTCAGTCATTGGCCACAGAGAGGTTCAGGCACAATGCTATTGCCACATTAAGAGTTGGCGGGATTGAAATTCATGACCATGTTGGCAAGGAAGGGATACTCTTCAATACATACAAGGATCGTTTGGGTTCTTCTAAACCCACCAAAGATGAAATTTGATCTCTAGAATCATCCGCAGGATCGAAGGATTGGACCAACTCGAGTACACCCTTCTCAACCGATGAAATCGATGCGGTTGTCAAGGAAATGCCAAATGACAGAGCCCCGCCCGGATGGTTTTAATGGCTGTTTTCTTAAGTATTGTTGGCAAATCATCAAATCAGATTTTTATGACCTCATCACGCGCTCCATCTTTGGTGGTCTTGATATCACTAGCATTAGTGAGGGTTTATCACCCGATCCCTAAAATTTCCTCTCCGGAACGGCCAATGATTTCCACCCATTACCCTCTTGAACTGCTGCCTCAAAATCATTACTAAGATCTTGGCGAACCGGCCAGAGAGTCATCTTAAAAATCATACGATAACAAAGATGGATTTATCAAGGGTCGGACTATCCAAGATTGTCTCGCTTGGTCGTATGAATATATCCATCAATGCCACTCGTCTGGCGGGAGATTATACTGCTCAAGCTTGATTTCGCCAAGGCCTTTGACACGATTGAACATGTCCCCATGTTGGAAATTATGAGACACATGGGTTTTGATGACGGTGGCTAGGTTGGATGGAAACAATCTTTGGCTCGGGAGTTTCATCGGTCCTTTTAAATGGTGTTCTGGTCGGAAATTCAAATGCAAGTGTGGCGTCGTCGGGGTGATCCTCTTTCGCCATTAATCTTCGTCCTCGCGCCGATTTGCTCGAGCAGCGATCAATGACGCCACGCCAAGGTCTGCCGGAGCTCCCCATCCCTCGTGAGAATGCGGTGACTTCCAGTGGTGCAATCTGGCGACGACACAATCTCGATTATGCAAGCGTGTCCTACTCAGCCGCCCGCATGAAACTTATCTTGGAGGATTATGCGGCCTCGGTAGGACTAAAGATCAATTTTCATAAATCCACCCTCATACCCATTAATGTCGACCAACCGCATGGCGGGTTGGCGAGGATTTTCGGCTGCTCTGTTGGCACCGCCGCTCACTTACCTTGGTCTTCCCATGGGGACGACGAGACCAACCGTTCTCGATCTCATGCCTTTAGTGCATTACATTGAAAGGAAAACCTCCACCGCTCTAGCACTCATGTCGTCGGGGCCAAGTCGACTGGTGAATTCGGTGATCACCTCAATGCTAATTTATGCAATGTGCACGATCAAACTGTACCCTAAAGTGATTGAGCATCTTGACAAACTTCGCCGATACCGCCTCTGGGCCAAAAACTCTGATGACGGGGTCAAAGCCAATTCTCTTGCAGCACAGGAGCTTGTGCATCGGCCAAACGGTGTGGCGGTCTTGGGGTTATCGATATCAAACTGCAAAATACCGCGCTCCTCCTAAAGTACTTGTTCAAATTCTATAACCGTGAGGATGTGCCCTGGGTTCAGCTAGTATGGGAGGCGTACTACCTGAACAAGGTACCACACGCCGCTGAACCTGTGGGTTCGTTACGGTGGAAGGATGTGATGCGACTCAATGGAACATTCCGAGGGGTCACCGAGTCATCCGTGAGATGGTTGCAGCTCTGCTTTGGAAAGACGTCTGGTTTTTCGATTCGGTTCCGCTCGATGGACACGCACCATGAGCCTTCTCTTTGCTTTGAATGAGGATGCCTCCATTGCCAAGGTTCTCGTGACCACCGATCCGACCACGATCTTCACTCTACCCTCTCACCCGTGCTAGGGAGGAGGTCGAGAAATCCGACAAGGGTCCTTGCAAGTCAGCCTTGAACCTGATTAAATCGACATTTGGGTCTGTGACCTTGGACGATATTCATCAAAGAAATACTACGACTCTGTTTCGGACATGTGAAAGCTGATGAAGCCTTTGGATGGCTATGGAAATCCAAATGTCCGATCAAGTTTAAGATGTTTGGATGGCTGCTTCGGTTGATCGTTTGAATACCGTGAACATGTGAAGAGACGACACTTTTTTGTGGCAGGGGCAACTACGCTTGCATGCTCGCCAAAACCCACCAAGAGATCTGAGAACATCTCTTCTTTGAGTGCCCTTTGCCAAACAATGTTGGAGCAAGGTTGGCCTAACTCGCGGGAGGAATCAACCGTTAGCCATCTTACATGGCGGGAAAGAGGACTGGCGTCGGCCGCTCTTTATGGATATTTTTCTTCTTGCGGCTTGGAGCCTGTGGATGGAAAGAAACAATCAACATTTCAGGGGATACCGCACTCGTTAAATCGCGTGGCTGGCTGTGTTCAAACATTTGTTAGGTCTAGTGATTCACAACCGCTTACGAGAAGGTTCATCCTTTTCTTTCTGAATTTATTGTAAATTTGGATCGCTAGTCCTACTTTTGATCCCCATATGGCCGGGGGGGCCTAAAACCCATTGTAACACTCTTGTAATTATTATATGGTGAGTAATACAAAGTCAGTGGGAGCCTCTCCCACTGTCACTGATCTCGTCAAAAAAAAAAAAAGGAAATACCCATTGGAGGAGCGCATGGAGAGCTCCTAATCAACGCTCAAAGTGCTGGTTGGCACTATTAGCGCTCGCACGTGACGCGCAACGGGCAGGCACAGTTACCTGCTTCAAAAAGAAAACATGAAGAAAAAAGTAGACATTAATTCTAATCGATATTCTGGGGCAACTGGGGTTCGTCGGCAGCCTAACACAAACAACCACTGGACCAAACTCACTCTATTGTCGACTACCAGAAAACACAGCTAATTAACCTTTCTTTTAGTATAGCGTTAATGTATGCATGTATAAATGAATTAAAAAAGGGAACCTAAATTTGAAAAAAGTTCATCAACTTTTAAGAAAAGTTGACAAAATTGAAGAAGTTCATCAATTTTGGAGGAAAGTTCACAAACTAGGAAAGGCTTCATCGATTTTGAAAAAAGGTTCATCAATTTTGGGAAAAAGTGCATCATTTTTAAATAAATTATCATATAAAAAAATCATCGATATTCAAAAGAAGTTCATCAATTTTCAAAAATGTTCACAAACTGGGAAAATGTTTGATCAATTTTAAAATAAGTTCATCAAATTTGGGAAAAAATCACAAAAGTGAAAAAGTTCATCGACTTTCAGCAAATAATTCATGAGTTCAAAAAAACTTTATCAATTTTGAAAATTAAGTTCATGAATTCAACAAAAAGGTCATCTTAGTTTGAAAAACTTCATGGACTTTGATAAAAAAAGTTAACGCATTTTGAGAAAAAAGAAAGAAAAAAGGGACAAGAAAAATTAGAAAAAGAGAAGAGAAGAGAAAACAAGAAAAAAGAAAAGAAAAGAAAAGTAAAACTGAATAAAACCGTCAGAAATTGACTAACAAATTTAAGAATGCTCTCGGGATATATTTTGAAAATAATAAAGTATATGCAGCATGTGACGAAATGTTGTACGAAAAGAGAAATATATTAGACTGAAGTCAAATGACCTATATATATTGGCTACAACTATATGTAGGTCATACTGGCTACAACATACAAATATATGTAGGTCATGCTACAAAAATGTGTGGCATGACCATCTATGCCGGCAAAAAATAAGTGAACTAATTAACATGGGTTTGTTGAGATGGCATGGTTGCATGAATAGATTAGTGCACAAATTGTAACCTATGACCACATGCATGAGTTCATGATGTGGTATAGTTGCATGAAGAGTGAAAATAGGTAATGAGTTGCAACTATTTAAGAATAGAGGATAAGTGAAAAAAAATAACATGCATGTTTGCTGAGGTGGCATAGTTGCATGAATAGATCAGTGCAACTGTGCGTGCGGTCTGATCGATTCCTTGTCTATGGTTTGTTTCCGTGTCTTCGTGCGGTCTGTGTGCGACTGTGCGTGCGGTCTGCTGCAGCTACTTGCGCCAAGTCATGGTGATCTACTGGGCCAAGGCGTGGTCGACACTTTGCCGCAAAGAGCGGCAGATAGGACCTCCCAGGTTTTCCGTGCATGTATATATAGAAAAACAAAAGAATGCTCCAAGCAGGGTTTGAACTTGAGGCCAGACGCTTCAAAGATGTTCAGCTAGCCAGTTGAGCTAAAGAGCTACCTGGTTTGTAACGCAGCACAACATATTAAGAAAAAAACCGAGCGCACATCCGAACGTTTTTAAAAATTTGCATGCAAAACGTTATGTTTGAGAAAAAACGTGAAGGTTGTATGAAACAGCGAACACTTTTAGCAATTGTGAATAAAATTTGAAAAACACAACAATTCAAAAAAAGCAAATAATTTTTGAAAATGAGAACATTTTTGCAAAATCTCAGAAAAATAGAAAACGTGAAAGTTTTTTTGAAAGCGCGAACATTTTTCAAATTGGAAAAAAATATTTGGATACTCGAGCATTTTTGAAAACTGGAAACATTTTTTGAAACTTCCGAACAAAACTTGAAGATGAACAGTTTTTAAAACTTTGCGTACATTTTTTGAAACTCCTGAATTTTTTTGAAACATGAACATTCTAGAACCCAGTGAAAACCCGGTTCAAGAACCTTCTAGAAGGTTCCCCAAACCGTTCAGGAACCCTCCAGAAGGTTCCCAAAACCGGACGTTGTAGCGCGTGAGCTATCTCGTAATTGGGACGGCCCATCTTGATCGCTAGGTCGGTTGCCTTTGAGCGAAGCCTCAATAACTTGACACAACGAGTGTCCGTTAGGAAATTCCGGAAAACCCTGGCAAATTGTCGGGGATACGAACAGGGACATGGGCCGGCCCACTTCCAGGATTAAACAGTGCGACCAACGATTTTATGAACCTGAACCAGGTTTTTTCCCATGCTGTTTCCTTTCTGGCTTTTATGGTTTTCTTCGGTCTATTTGTTTTCTCTCTTTCTTTTGTTCTTTTTTTTACTAGCACATATGCCCGTGCGTTGCAATGGGAGATAAAATAGTAAGCATTTAAAGTTAGTAAGAATTATATGTGCAAGCATAATCCCGTGTACACACGAAAAAGGAACATTTAACTTCTTGATTTCGCTGCGTTTCAAGAAATTAATCCGCTTTCCATTCTTTGATCGAGGGCATTTCAGAGTATTGCTACGTTATCGTACGCCAGAGAAGGCCCATGAGTTATGCAATCTACTCTTCCTTTCAATCCTTTCAATCCAGGAGATTTTAAATTATGAAGTTTCTGAATATTCTTGGTAGGATGAACTATTTTTAAAATTTTGAACAGTTTTTTTAAAATTGTGTACACTTTCAAAAGAAAAACGAAAAAAATACGAAAGGGAACATCTTTTTAAAATACACAAATATTTTCTGAAAGCACCAACTTTTTTATAAAAACAATAACATTATTTGAATTTGTGAACATTTAAAAAAACGAGAAAATGACTTGAAAATTCCTAAGATTTTTAGAAAATGTGTATCTTTTATACACGAGCATTTTTTAATTATACAAATTCACGAAACAAGAATGTTTTAGAATTTGGAGCATTTTTGAAATGCCGTTTTATTTTTAAAAATCTCAATCAATTATGAAATACAATATTTTTTTGAATAAATGGGAAACTTTTTGCAAGTTCCAAAATTTTCTCAATATGGCAACAAAATTATGGAATTCTGAACATTTTCCAAAATTGTTTTTGAGGTCTGAACGTTTTTGAGAATTTTTAATTTACGAAATAAATTCTAAAAGAAAAATAAAATTTTAAGGGAAAAAATAGATATGGAAAGTAGAATCAAAATAGATGCGAAACACAGAAAAAAACATAAATGGGCCAGGCCATTATTGGCTGTGCTATGTGAAACTCAGACTATTTGTTGCCCCATGCGGAAAATAGAATTTTTAGAGCTGCTTGGGAGGACAAATAAATGGGTTGGCTTCGCTGGGCCACATCGGGCGGTCCTCGTGTTTTCCAAAATTTGATTCAAATTTCAGAAAATGTTCCTATTTCATAATTTTGTTCCGAAATACGAAAAATCTTCAAAATTCAAATAAATAGAATTTTAAAAATTGTTCTCTTATTTTCAAAGATGTTCTTAAATTTCAGAAAACTTTATATAATTTATTTAGAGAATGTTCAACATTTGGGGAAATGTACGCATTTTAAAATTTGCTCACAAATTCAAAATATACATAGGAATTTAAAAATTGTTCACGTTTTCACAATTTTTTCACAAATTAAAAAAAAATGTTCATATTTCTAAAATTTGTTTGTGAAAAATATTATTTAAAAATATTATTTGATGTTTACGATACCAATGCATATCAGATTCGAGAAAATATTACCATACTGCGATTACGCCTCTCTCGCTCTCGCTCTCGCATGCCTCTCGCTCTCGCGACGCTGCACATCCCACTCACCATTGCCGCCGCCCCCGCAGATCCAACACCGCAGCATGCCTCCACGCCAGCGAGGGGCGCGGACGCCGGCCGCACCCGCGGCTCTCCCACCCCAGCCGCTTCCCCCGCCATCTACGAGAGATTCCCCGAGATTCTGCGGCTAATCTCTCCGATCCCGCAAGCAGTACTCATGGCGACCCGAGCCGCGGGGTGGAGGGAGCGCGCGACCAGGATCTGGGACGCCACCTTCGAGTGGATCCGGTGCGTGCAGGAGTGAAAGGCGGCGGACCAGGCGGTGGCGACGGCGACCGATCCGGTGGTGAGATCCGTAGCCGCAAAGGTCGTGGAGATTTGTCAGAAGAAAGCAGACTTGGAGCAGAGGAAGCTGGCGCGGTGCATCTTCGAGGAGGACACACTGGAGGAGAGGGCAAGGATGCCTCCATTTCCGCACTCGCCGCCATCGGAGTTCGTGATTTGGGCAAGGGCGGAGGCGAAATCGAGCGAACTACAACGGGCGCTTCGGTGGGAGTGCATCCTGGGTGTGCTGCCACCAAGCGCATGAGGGCTATGGCGAGGAGTGGGTTCCGCACCAACCCCCTGCCTTGCCGCGGCGCACTTGAGCCGCTGTGGTTTGGTGACCGCTGCGAGTTCCTTCTGGCGCTCGTTCAAGGTCACGCGAGGGGATTTGTATCCCTGAGGATCAGGTACCTACTGTGATTCATCAATCTGAGAGACAGGCGGTTGTTAGGCGGAGTTTGTGCTCTGAGGAACAGGGCCTCTCGCCAGTGGCGATGCGCACGCTGCCAGAGTTGGGGGATTTTCCCCCTATGATTCAAATGGGATTGCCCATGCGGAGTGGCGTGGGCCCTACTGCCACGTCGCTCCCACCAATCAAGTGCAGAAGGGTGAAGACGCCTTTGGAGATTACGCCTTCTACCCAGGATGATGCGGATGAGGTTATATCTAGGGTTTTTGGACAACTCTGGTCCATTGCCTCCCCTCCCCGCCGCCAACCCCGTCCCCGTCCCCTGAGCCAAACTGCTTCCACCTTGGAATGGCTCTGGAAGGATCTAGTTCGTTCTGGTTGCTTCTCCCCGTCTGATTTGTTCCCAGTCAAAAAACTCCGGCCCTTTGACCCTCCACCGATACAACTCAAGATCATCAGAGAAGGGCTCGGAGGTGGATCCAAATCCTTTGCTCAGGTGGTTGCCATGGCGGACAAAGGCACGCCGAGCGGGGTGCAGAAACAACATGCTCCAGCCCCATAGAAGAACCCGGCTCGTCGCCAAGGGACTGGTGGGGCGTGACCCAATCCCGCTGCCCCCCTCCCAAAGGTGCTGCCCCTCCCCAACAAGCCTTGGCAGCGCCTCCGCCACCCGCTCCGCCTGCCCCGCTCGTCTAGATCCTCGATGAGCGCTATAAGGACATGGTATGTTTTAACTATGGCGGCCCTGGTCATTACGTTGGTAATTGCATTCAGAAGAAAATCTATTTCATCTGTGGATTGGAAGGCCACAACGTCAACAACTGCGCTGCCTGGGCGCAACCCCATCCAGTGGCCACTTTCTTTGGAAGCTCAGCCCTGGGGTTAGGGGTTCTATCATATTGATGCGCCAGTGGGGCGTGAAGCAAATTGGCTCAATTTCAGGAACTGCGGAGAGGTTTGGGTTATGAAAGGAGAGATTAACAAGGCGGATCTGATCAAGAACCTGTCAGGTATCTTCTGCAAAAACAAACAATGGACCTGGCAAGTCAGGCAGCTATTAGATAAAAAATTCCTGGTCAGATTCCCCCTTGGAAGGATGTAGAAGAGCTAATTGAGTTTCCAGCCTTTGATCTGCCTATTGATGGAGTTTCAGTGTCTGTGGAGAAATGGACTGGTGCGATTGACCCCTTCAGCGAGTTAACTGAAGCCTGGGTGATTGTGGAAGGCCTTTCATCCAAGTGGTGCACATGGAAAGTTCTGTCACAGATTGCTTCTTGCTTCGGAATCCTGGTGGACGTGGACTGGAATGGTCTGATGAAGAGTTTCTATGAGAAAGTGAGGATTAAGATTGCTCGCAGAAACCCAGCAAAAATACCCTTTGAACGGATCATGGAAATGAGGAAAAAGCTATACATTTTTTCTTTCACAGTTGAAGGATTCGAGCAGAGTGGTGTTGATGATCCCAATGATGACAATGGTCCTACTGATATAACTGTGGACGAGGATAACAAGGATTTTGAAGATGAGGAAGTTGACAGGGATATCCTAGATGATGGAGAAGAACCTATTGATGATCTGGACCTGGCCAACAGGGCTAACAAGGTGAAATCCGCAGTTGGAAAACAGAAGAACAATGATGACAGTGTTTCCTTCCATCCTGCTATTCTGGTTGAGGCTTGTATTTCTCCTGTGAGAATGGACAAAGTGACTGATGAAAAACCACAAGTACAAGATGTATGCTCTGTAATACCTTTCTCTGATGCTGCCAAGGTCTTAAGTACTCCTAGCATTGAGATCCGTGGCATATCTACTCCTTCTGCTGCAGCTGGGGGGTATTGTGTCACTCCCCCAATGTCTAGTCAGAAAAAATACTGCTCTGAGTTACTAAAGGAATTAGATGATGCTGAATCTGATACTACAAGTGAGGCTGCTGATTCTGAAGAGGAGATGGGCACTTTGGATGCCTCTGTAGTCAGTGGCCTACAACTAATGGGCCTGGTGAAAAAACTGCCTCTTCCCAATGAGCAACCTGCTAACAAAGGCAAATGGGGCCCAGTGATTGCTACAAGACCAAGCACCAGAACTCATAACAGGCAAAATGTCATGGAGAAGGCTGCTGCTTACAAAATGAAAAAGAACCTGGAGGTCCCCACCACTTTCAAAAGTAAGTCTTTTACTTCTGAATCTACATCTATTTTAGAGGCTTATGCTTCTGCTGTTAACATAAGAATTGGTGATAATGACAAAGAGAAAAAATAGATCATTGATGATTTAGTTAGAGATGAAACTGAAAAATGCTTAGTTTTTGCTTTGCAAAACCCTGAGATATCCTTACCTGACAGTTTGGACACTTACATTTATAAGGAAAATGGAGTTTGTACTCCTGATAGTGGCATACCAGGCACTAACACACCAGAGGGCACTGCCGGGGCTGTTTGTGTCTCTGGGAATGCAGTAAGAGGTGGACTTTTTAGTCTAACACACCCTTTTAAAATCCCATGATTGGTGTCTTTTGGAATATTAGAGGTTTAGGTCAAAAAGGTAAACTTCAGTGCCTGTCTGATTTGGTCAATAAATATAAACCTGATTTTTTAGGTTTTCAGGAGATTAAGAGAGAAACTTTGTCTGATTCTTTTCTTAATACATTAGCTGGACCCACTGCTTATGAGTGGCATATGCTCCCTGCAGTGGGCTCTGCTGGTGGTATCCTTGTGGGTACTAAAACTAACTTTTTTGAGGTCCTGGATGTAAGTATGAAGAGATACTGCATTATTATTACCTTGAAAAATAAGAATGATGGTTTCTGTTGGCACCTGGTGGTGGTGTATGGTATAGCTTATGCTGTGGACAAAGTAGATTTTATTGCAGAATTACATGAGAGCATGGAGGGCTTATGTTATCCAGTTTTATCTGGGGGTGATTTTAATCTAATTAGGGAGGCTAAGGAAAAACCTTAGGCAATATCAATAATTCTTGGGCCTTTTTGTTTAATGACTGGATTAACAAATGGGGATTGATGGAGTACAAGCTGTCAAACAGGGTTTTTACCTGGTGTAATAACCAAGATAATTCCATCTTTGCTACTATTGACAGAATTTTCTCTGCTACTAACTGGGATAGCCATTTCCCACTTACATCCCTGTGTGCCCTACCAAGGGTTGGGAGTGATCGTGCTCCCATCCTGCTAGACTCTGGGGTAGGTGTACACAGCCCAACCAGACCTTTTAAATTTGAGAAATGGTGGATTTGGCAGCCTGATTTTCAGGCCTTAGTGGAAAAAATTTGGGCCACACCTTCCCCTTTCACCACTGCTATTGAGACCTGGCAGTTTAAAACTAAACTTTTTAGAGAACTGGTGAAAGGTTGGAGCATTAACATTGAAGCTGCTATGAAAAAGAAAAAGAAAGAGCTACTTCAGGAATTTGATATCCTAGACATCTCCTCTGAACAGAACAGAATTAATGATGAGGATATCCTCAGAATGAAACAAATCAGGGAAGAACTTCATGAGATTTGGAGGAAAGAAGAAACTGCCATGTGGCAGAGATCTAGAGATAGGAAAATTAAAGAGGAAGATAGAAATACAACATACTTTTTGCTGTTGCTAACCAACGGAGGAGGAAAAACCAGTTGTTCATTTTGGAAGGCCCAGATGGACCTGTATACTCTACCAAGGATATGTTAGAGGTTGCAACTAACTTTTATAAAACCCTTTTTGGGTTTGAACCTAAACCTAACATCCACCTGGATGACCAGTTTTGGTCTGAAGAGGAACGTGTGACTGAAGCTGAAAATGACATACTAGAAAAGCCTTTTTCAAAGGAGGAAATTAAAGAAGCAATTATGGGCTCTTATGCCAATGGAGCCCCCGGGCCTGATGGTCTGTACTTTATGTTTTACCAGCACTTCTGGGAAATTATTAAAGGAGACTTTATGTCACTTGTGAGGGATTTTGAGAGAGGATCTCTGGATATCCAGAGGCTAAACTATTCTATATTCACTCTCATCCCTAAAGAATCAGACGCCAAGAATATGAAAAAATTTAGACCTATTTGTTTAAGCAATTATTCTGTGAAATCTTGGTAAAGCCATGACAAATAGGGTTTCCCCTATAGGTCATAGGCTGCTGGCCCCATGCCAATCTGCTTTTGTGAGAGGCAGATTTATACTTGAAAGTGTGGTGACTGCCCATGAGGCTATCCATGAAGTTCATAAGTCTAGAGAGCCTAGGGTTGTTCTCAAATTAGATTATGAGAAAGCGTATGATCGTGTCAACTGGGATTTCCTAGTAGAGATGTTAACTTCCAGGGGCTTTGGCCCTAAGTGGATTAGGTGGAACCTTTAAATTCTAAAACAAAGCTCCTTCTATGTTAAAATCACCGATGTTCTAGGTCCGTATTTTGTTGGGGGGAAAGGGCTGAAACAAGGAGACCCTAGTTCCCCCATGCTCTTCAATCTGGTGGCAGATGTATTCTCTCGAGTGCTGATGAAAGCTGTCAATGGCAATATTATATCTGGGATTGTTCCCCATATCATCCCGCGTGGTCTTATCTGCTTGCAATATGCAGATGACACGATATTATTCCTTAACCCTAAACCTGAGTATGTAAAAAACTTAAAGTGGTTGTTTGCTTGCTTTCAAAACCTTTCTGGGTTGAAAATTAACTATGATAAGTGTGAAGTGGTGCCAATAAATATGAGTGAAGATGATGCCAAACTGTTATCTCAAATTTTCTACTGTAAGATGGGAGATTTCCCTCTCAAATGCTTGGGGGTGCCCCTCCACTATCTTACACTAAGAAGGGAGGATATCCAGTACATTATAGATAAAATCATTAAGAGGATTTGTGGTTGTAAGGGGAGATTACTCAGTTATGAGGCAAAACTTGTATTACTTAAAGCTTGCATCACTAGCATCCCAACGTACTTGATGTCTATGATTAAATTCCCTAAATGGGCTATAAATGCCATCACCTCACAAATGGCGCACTTTTTCTTGGGTGACTAGGGAGAAGAACATAAATATCATCTTGCTAAATGGGGTCTGATTTCTCAGAAAAAAGAATTTGGGGGCCTGGGGATTCCCAACTTAAGAGAGTTCAACATGGCTTTGTTAGCTTCTTGGGCTAAGAGATACTTCATGAACCATGACAATGATTGGGGGAGACTAATTGGTCATAAATATATAACTAGTAAACCTAATTTGCTTTGGGCCAAACAAGGTGTAGGTTTGCCCTTTTGGAAAGGAGTGACCTGGGCTTTTGAGGGCATTAGACCTTTTTTAGATGGAATCTGGGCAAAGGAGACAAAATCAGTTTCCGGGACGATACTTGGGCTAGGGTTTCTTCCCTGAAAACTCAATTTTGGGAGGTTTATGAAATTTGTCAACAACAGAAATGTGTAGTGGCTGAGGTGTGGGATGGTACTAATTTGAAACTCACCTTTAGTAGATGTGTAGATGCTAAATTTATGGGTAGATGGCATGACCTGATTCAGGTAATATCTACTAAAAACCTAACTAATGAGGAGGACCAGCCTGTCTGGCTTTTGGAGCCATCTGGAATTTACTCTGTCAAATCTTTCTACAACATGATAAACTGGGGAGGGGTTTCTACCCCGATTTGGAATTTTTTTGGAAGATTATTGTTCCCAACAGATACTTGGTCTTTTTGTGGTTAGCCTATAATAATAAAATTCTCACCAGAGACAACTTAAACAAGAGAAGGGTGGTTGAAGACTTGAATTGTTTGTTTTGTAATGAAAATGAAACTGTCCACCATTTATTCTTAGATTGCATGGTAGCTAAGCAAATTTGGCTTGATGTGGCTGATTCTTTTGGTTTTAATATGCCAAAAAATATGACTGAAAAATCTTCCTTTTGGAAACTGAACAACAAAAGATCTCTGATTAACATTGCTCGTGTTGCCTCCATCTGGGGGATTTGGACTATGCGTAACGATATATGTTTCCAGGGTATGCCATGGACAAGTACCCACGTGGTGTTGGGGCGGATCAGCTCAGCTCTACATCAATGGAAGATCCTGTGCAAGGGCGACCAATCGGTGCTGCTCCGACGCTACCTCCTACTCCTGGACCGACGAAGAGGCGAGCTACTCAGAATCGCCTGGGCTGGGAGCTGAGAGCATGCTCGAAGAAGACCCGGGGCGGGAGCGTGCTGAAGGCCCATTCGGTTGATTCTGTTGAGCTACCGCTGGGTCATTCTTCCCCCCCGTGTGTGCTGATGAACTTCTAGAGTGTCTGAATGTGGGTTTTGGAATTGCCCTGTGCGGCGTTGGGATGAGGTCAATTTCTATGTTTTGCGATGTAGGTGTTGCCTAATACTCTCTGGTTTGCCACCTCTGGTAAACCCGAACGCTTGTTAACAGTCTAGGGACTTTGCCGTGCCCCATTTTTAATAAAAGTGGGGTGGGGGGAAACCCCTTTTGTTCAAAAATTATTTGATGTTTATAAAATTGCAAAACAATAGACTCATTTTAAGATATTTTAGTTATATTACCCTGTCGTCCATGTCCAGGCCGAAGTGTGACTCTTCGGCTGAGCAGTGACCGAAGCGGTACACTTCGTCCGCGCGAAAGCCGAAGTGGTCTCTTCGTTTCTACCCTGGCTGAAGAGCTATTCTTCGTAGTCCACCAGGCCGAAGAGAGCCTTTCATACCACCATAGTCAACAAACATTCCTTCCACAACGTAGCGACTTGCGTAACTCGTGTTTATCTCAGCGATTCTTTCAGCTCGTGGCTACCCATGTTTACATGCCGGTCGGTGCGTGAGTATCAAGTATGTAGGTGTATTGGTATTTGAGTACGTACCCATCGACCACACCGATTCATTGCATGCATGCATTTAGGAATCAATATACCAACCTATATTTACCATATTTACCTGTATATTGATTTTTTATTAAGCTTGTGACTATGTGTGGGTATTGTTGAGTTGTACTCCCTTCGTTCCTAAATATAAGTCTTTGTAGAGATTCCACTAGGCGGACTACATACGGAGCAAAATGAATGATTCCACTAGGTGGACTACATACGGAGCAAAATGAATGCTCCGCATGTAGTCTCCGTATGTAGTCCACCTAGTGGAATCTCTACAAAGACTTATATTTAGGAACGGAGGGAGTACTTTGTGTTGCATGTATTACATGTTGTGGCCCACCTCCTAGTTGTGTATAGTTGAGGTTGAGGCCTACCCTGTACTTATATATACGTGCACCAGCACCCCATCAATACAATGATTACTGTATTGAAAAACATCTCTCTACATGGTATGCATCACAATTCGATCCTAACCCTAACTAGCCTTGCCATGCCGCATCCATCGCTTTACCTTGCCGCCGCTCCTCCACCCCCGCCGCCGATTCTCTTGACCGCCGCCGCCGCCTTCTGCTGCACTTTCGCTGCCGCCGCCTTCGCTACACTTTCGCCGCGCCGCGCCGCAGGTCCTTGCCGCCGCCGCCGCGCTCTATCCTCCCGCTGAGGGAGTCCTGGATTAGGGGGTCCACAAGCATCCGGGCCATGTGACATGGGCCGGACTAATGGACTGTGAAGATACGAGATTGAAGGCCTTCCCCCGTGTTCGGATGGGACTCTCCTTTGCGTGGATGGCAAGCCTGGCGTTCGGATATGAAACTTCCTTTCTCTGTAAACCGAATATGTACAACCCTAGCCCCCTCCGGTGTTTATATAAACCGGAGGGTTCAGTCCGTGGAGATCATCAGAATTCATACAGGCTAGACATCTAGGGTTTAGTCATTACGATCTCGAGGTAGATCAACTCTTGTTAACCCCTATACTCATCATAGTCAATCAAGCAGGAAGTAGGGTATTACCTCCATTAAGAGGGCCCGAACCTAGGTAAACATCGTGTCCCCCATCTCTTGTTACCTTCAATCCACAGACACACAATTCGGGACCCCCTACCCAAGATCGGCCGGTTTTGACATCGACATTGGTGCTTTCATTGAGAGTTCCTCTGTGTTGTCGATAGAAGGATTGATGGTTCGCCTTGTCGTCAACGACAAGATCACCTCTAGAGGGGTCCTAGTTCCTGGGCAGTCCTCCAGATCGGCAGTTTCACCATAGGCCCCCGGCCGGCCATTAAGCCCAAGGCGGTCTCCCGGATTGCCAAAAATCACCTCCGCATCAACCCCGAAAGCGTCGATAAGATGGATCCGGTAGATATCTCGTATTTAAATGAATTGCTAGATCGCATCACCGCCCTGGGGGTCGCAACAGATTACGATTTGATTGGGCTTAAACCCGATCAGAGGGAAATCAGGTCCCCACCTGTCACCCATCTGGTGTCTGTCGTGGAAGAGCAAGTTGAGGATATTGCTCCTCCTATGCTAAAAACAAACTATGTTCGGATCTCCGAGCCCTACGAATCGGACACTCATCTTCGAGAAGAGATCTCTATCCTTCGAACCTAGAATCAGGTGCTGAGCCTAAAAACCCCCAGGACACTCTGGATCCTAGGCCGATGACCTCAGAAATTTCTCAAAATACGGATTCCACAGTGGGTCAGGGTTCGGATTTAAGCCCACCCGCCCACCACAACCAATATTCTCCAAGCAACTCCGGTCCCCCGGACTTATGCGACTTAATGTATATATGACAGCAACCTCAGGAAACAGTCCATCACTTTTGGGCTAGATTCCTACTTGTTAAAAACAAGATTAATGATTGATGCTACAACGATGTGGTATCAGTCTTTTGCCGCAACTGTTCGGACGAGGGGATCCTCAATGCCCTCAATAGACGCCGCATACTGCACTTTTCATATTTGGCACACATAGTACAGAAGTATTGCGCAATGGAAAGCGCCTGGAAAGCCCAGACAGCTCGGTGGGAACCATCGACCTTTAAGCCACCCACCGGTCGGTAAAAAATGTTGCACCCTTACGGGGCACCTGATCATCACTTCACGGACATGAAAACTAAACCCTTAACGGGACACAAAACTGTCCTTGATGAATTGCCCGACAAGCTTTGTCAGATACACGCGATGCCAAATTCCGAACCAACACATAGCCTTCGGGCATGTTGGATACTCCGGCAGGTGGCTAAAAGCAGTGAGGCCATCCTCACCAACACTACCCCGGCGAGGTACTCCCCCGAGGATAACGATCTCAATGTGTTTACGGTCTTCGAGACCTTTTCTTCAAATAATCGGTGTAAAAGGGCGCGCCGCGACTTCGCCGAAATTAACCAAGTAACCGCACCAAACCCTTGGAGTGACATGGCGATAACTTTCAACGCCACTGACGAACCACGGGCCCGATCAGTCTGAGCACCAGCCGCCTTAGTTCTAAACCCAATTGTGGACGGGTTTCGGCTTACTAAAGTGCTCATGGACGGAGGCAGCGGATTAAACCTCATCTATGAGGACACGCTCGACAAAATGCAAATAGACAAGAGCCGCATCAAGCAGAGCAGTACAACCTTTCGAGGTATTATCCCTAGCCAAGAAGCGCGGTGTTCGGGACAAATAGAACTTGATGTGGTATTCGGCACGCCTGAGAACTAGAGGTCCGAAGAATTAATCTTTCAGGCGGCACCTTTTAACAGCGGATATCATGCCCTGTTAGGGCGAGATGCATTCACACGCTTTCAAGCCATACCTCATTATGGGTACATGAAGCTCAAAATTCCTAGGCCCAACAGAGTTATCACTATCGCCAGTGATCCGGACATAGCACTCCGCGTCGAAAACAAAACCGCATCCCTGGTTCTCGAGGCACTGTCCGAAGCCCTCGCGGCCGAGGAGCTCACCGCTCTGCGTTCCATAATGGATAGAGACGACGTAATTCTTGATAAAAGGCCTAAATCCACTTCTTTCAAGCCAGCAGACGAAATAGTCAAATTCCAAGTCCACCCAACGGATCCCAATAAAACAACAACCATTGGGGCACAGATGGATCTGGCGGTCGATGCTGGTCTAAGAGCATTCCTGCGCGAGAATTGGGACATTTTCGCCTGGCACCCTTCGGATATGCCAGGAATCCCACGCAGACTGGCCGAACACAACCTCAATATAATAAAGGGGTTCAAGCCAGTTAAGCAAGCGCTACGGCGAACACAAGCGGCAAGCTATGGGGGAGGAGCTAGCCAAACTACTTGAAGCCGGGTTTATTCGAGAAATAAAACACCTAGATTGGCTAGCAAACCTGGTCATGGTGCCAAAGAAGGAAAAATCCTGGCGGCTTTGTGTCAATTTTAATGACCTTAATAAAGGTTGCCCTAAGGACCCCTTCCTACTGCCCCGCGTTGACCAAATCATTGATGCAACTGCAGGACACAATTCACTGTGTTTCCTCGACGCATACTCCGGATACCATCAGATTAAGATGAAGGAATCTGATCAGGCCGCAACGGCATTTATCACTCCGTATGGGCCTTTCTGCTTCAACACTATGCCTTTCGGACTCAAGAACGCCGGTGCCACCTACCAACACACGATTCAAACATGCCTGGAAAAGCAAATTGGCAAGACGATGGAGGCATATGTAGATGATGTAGTCATCAAAACCAAACATGTCGAATCATTGGTGGACGACTTACGTCTCAAATTCGACAACCTCCGAACATATGACATATGGCTCAATCCGGAAAAATGCATTTTTGGCGTTCCGGCCGGAAAGTTGCTCGGGTTCATCGTTTCCGATAGAGGAATCGAAGCAAACCCAACCAAAATCCGAGCCTTGCCACAGTTGGCGATACCAAGAGACCTAAAACAGGTCCAAAAACTAGCTGGGTGTGTTGTAGCCTTGAGCCGCTTTATCTCCAGATTGGGAGAGAAGGCGCTGCCGCTATATCGCCTACTTCGGCGTACCGACCACTTTGAGTGGACGGACGCGGAAACAGCTGGGCTGGCAGAAATAAAAACTCTGCTAGCAAGCAACCCAATCCTTGCTGCACCTAACATCGGCGAACCTATGCTACTTTATATATCTGCAACTCACCAGGTGGTGAGCGCGGTAGTCGTCATCGAACAAGAGGAAAAGGGACATAAATTCCCACTCCAAAACCCGTATACTACGTATCGGCGGTTCTTACACCATGCAAATCCCGATACCGCACTATCAAAGATAGCATATGCGGATTTCATGGCATCTCGGAAGCTGCGACACTACTTTCAAGAGTGCTCGATCACGGTGGCCTCCGAGGTACCACTCGATGATATCATAAACAATCGAGACGCCACCAGCCGCATTGCAAAATGGGCCATTGATCTCCTACCATTTGAAATAACATACAAACCACGCTGAGCAATTA
This sequence comes from Aegilops longissima, assembly GCA_021605205.1. Classification (NCBI taxonomy): domain Eukaryota; kingdom Viridiplantae; phylum Streptophyta; class Magnoliopsida; order Poales; family Poaceae; genus Aegilops; species Aegilops longissima. The sequence continues at coordinate 541,558,253 of CM038681.1, read as the reverse complement.
AATTTCAGGTGTTGGCCAACTTCGTCGCCGAATGGACAGAATCCGAACTCCATAAAGAGTACGACACATACTCCAACTGGGTAATGTACTTCGAAGGCTCTAAAATGTTAGCCGGATTAGGGCCGGTGTCATCCTAACATCCCCTACAGGGGACATAGTCCATTACGTATTGCAAATCATGTATATGGACTCCAATAACACAGCCGAATATGAGGCACTACTGCATGGTCTTCGGATGGCTATTTCTATGGGCATACAACGCCTCGAGGTGTGCGGGGATTCAAATCTTGCAATATCCCAAATAAACAAAGAATTCAACGCAAAAGATCCGAAGATGGTAGCTTACCGCAATGCCGTTCTCAAAATATCAGCTCAGTTCGAGGGGTTCGAGTTCCATCACGTGGCCCGAGATAGTAACCAAGCAGCGAACATCCTTGCTCGAATGGGTGCTAAACGCGACCCCGTCCTGCCTAACACCTTTGTGGAGCGGCTCTTCAAGCCATCCGTAGTATGGCAGGACGAGAGTGGAAACGATAGTCCGGCGCCGATCACGCCCCCAGATGCCGAACACGATTCAGATATCATCGGGGGCTCGTGCACAGAACCAACGCCTTCCGCCCATGCAATCATGGCAGTAATCGCCCCATGGACCGAACCCTTCCTGGCCTACCTTAATAGGCGGGAGCTCCCTGAGGACCAGAATGAGGCTCGTTGCATTGTTCGACGCTCGAAAGCCTATAAGGTTCATGAAGGAGAGCTCTACAAGAAAATTACTACCGGAGTCCTTCAAAGATGTATCTCCAAAGAAGAGGGGCGGCAGCTCTTGGCCGAAATCCATGCAGGTCTTGGCGGCCATCACGCTGCAGCTCGGGCCCTTGTAAGTAAAGCCTCCCGTACAGGTTTTTTCTGGCCTACGACCCGAGCAGATGCATAAGTCCTCGTCAAACGTTGTGTAGGATGCCAGTTTTTCGCCAATCAAAGCCACATGCCGCCTACCGCCCTACGAACAATCCCCATTACTTGGCCTTTTGCGGTGCAGGGGCTTAACATGGTCGGACCCTTAAAGGGAAGCCATAATAAAAATACCTGCTGGTCATGGTAGATAAATTCACTAAGTGGATAGAGGCCAAACCAGTTAAAGCGGTGAAGCTGGACGATGATAGATTTCATATCGATTAATCGTACACCGTTATGGTGTCCCACATAGCATCATCACCGACAACGGCTCTAACTTTACAGCCGACGAGGTAAAAACCTGGTGTGCTAATCCGGGCATCAAGCTCAATTACGCCTCCGTATATCACCCTCAAACAAACGGTCAAGTCGAGCGGGCCAACGGTCTAATATTGAGTGACATTAAACCCAGACTAGTGTGATCCTTAAAGGATTCAGATAAACACTGGGTCGAGGAGCTCGACTCCGTACTCTAGGGCTGCAGACCACACCCAATCGCACGAGAGGATACACACTGTTCTTCATGGTGTACGACGCAGAGGCCGTCTTGCCCTGCGATATTATTCATGACTCACCTCGAGTGCGCATGTACGAAGAGAGAGAGAGAGAGGCCGAGCTCGATCGGCAAGATGACTTAGATGGCCTGGAGGAGGAGCGCGATGTCGCAAAAGCTCATTCCGCATTCTACCAACAACAAGCTCGAAGATACCAAAGCAGAGAAGTGTGGGCCAAGACTTATAATGTTGGTGAACTCGTTCTACGCCTACCAGAGAAGAAAAAGGACAAGCTGAAGCCCAAATGGGTGGGTCCCTTCATTATAGATGAAGTTCTCACAGGAGGAGCCTATCGCCTTCGTAATGCATCGGAAAATCGCTTAGAGCTGAACCCATGGAACGCTGCCAGACTCCGAAGATTCTACGCCTAAGTCTGGACACATTGTTCGTTACCTTTTTCTCTTTGTTCTCTTTTTTCTTTTCTTTTTTTATGATTTGTAGCTTGTGTTCGGGTAAGCCGCACACTTGCAGGGAATACATCTTTAATTGTACTCACCCACTATAACTGGGGGCTTCCTTCAAATGGAAGCTCTTTTATCTCGAGCATCAGGCTCGCCATATATATATGTATTTCTTACTCATATATGTCTTGTCTTTGCCATTATATGCACCTCTATGACTTGAGTTTTTGCCAAGCTGGGTTGCCTGGCTCCTGTGTTTATGCCCTACGTTCTCGATTGTGCGGCTAGCGCATAAAGGGAGCACCTCTGCGATTGTTACAACCGGGTCATCTGGACATGTACCTCAGACGGGTGAAGCCGAAAGCTAGCGTTCTTAAGGGAATAACTGGTCGGTGGACAAACGACGAACTACCTTCGTAGCATTATAAACTAACAAGAATACAAAAGCTCTGTGATTCTTTCACGATCATGCATACATGCATGCCGACCAGTGAAGGAACCCTTAGCGAAACTATTCTTCTGGAAGATGTTTCTTACATTAAAAGTAATATAACATAACTCCCGAATACATCTTGTCATTTAAAGCATTATATTTGGATCGCTTTGGTTTCAGGGCGTGCTTGGTGTTTTCCACGGTATAGTATTGAAACACCCACCCTTAGGTTTGGAGGATTTGGAAGCGGAAGGTGCTGCTATGACAATCTTTACAATTCGGCGGAGGTAAGTTTTTTGATAAAGTGTACTATCACATAAAATTGCCGCCTACTCCTTATCTATGCCATCTATCGGGCTGTCTAGTTCTGATCCTGCTATGAAAATTTGGCGGCTATCTTTACTTGGTCATACACCAAGCTAACCGGAATTTCTTGTCCGTCTGGTCCCCGAGGTCCGACCCAGGCCATATGATTCGGATCAAGTCCGGTATACTGCGTTTTCACCATGGCCCAGGCCTCTCGTGCACCTTCTCGACATGCCGATGCCTTCCACAGCTCAAAGCGAAGACGAGCTCCTTTGAATAGCTCCGCAAGATCCCCCATTAGTCCCGGAGAAGACTCGGATGGCCATAACGCCATAGCCATACTCCTCATCACCTTCCGATCTCGCTCGTGCACCTTGGATAACTCTGGCAGTAGGTCGCCTTGAAATTCGAACACTTCTCCTTTAGGCCGCCCTGTCAATAAGCCTATAGGACCAATCTCGTTAAACAACAATTTCCATCAAGGGGCCATATGAAAGATAGGTTAAAAGGGCATACTAAATATGCTGCCTTTCAGCTTTCTGTTTTCCTTCAAGGCATCCGCCAGTTGGGCTCTCACGTCCTTCAGTTCCTCGGCTTGCTGGATGTTGGTATCATGTAGTTTGTTTTTCTCATTGATGGTCCGGGTCAATACACGTTGACCAGCGGCTTCCTGCCATTCGGCATGTTCTTTGGACGCCTCAGCAGCCTTTAGCCTCTCCTCCAACTGATTTACCGACCCTGCCGCTGTTAAACAATGCATATTTAAAGATCATTGTTGCCGCAGAATCGTACTTTCTGGCAACGGTGGTACTTACCATTTGATGCCTTCTGGGATTTCTTCAAATCTTCCAGTTCGGTCGTGGCAACAACTAGCTTGGTCTGACATGCTGCAAGCTCCTGAGACAGCATGTTGTTCTTCTCCATGAGTACCTGATTATACAACGATCCTTAAATCAGTTGCACCAACTGTTTCAAGTCTCGGGGGCTACTGGCACATGATTATTAATCTACACAAAGCCTTTACCCGCATATCCTTTGAAAGCTGGTGTGTAGCTCTGGCAAGTCCATCCCGAGCAGCCCGGATATATGCATCCGCAGAGCTGAGGGCGTTGAATGCCTCTTCGGTGAAACTTGGATCGCGCATGGCCTCTTTCCGCCGCCGATGGACCATCGCGCTATCCACTTCGGAATTGGTGACGGATACATTATCCGAATCCTCGTGGAGGTGACAATCCGGCGTGGCGCCCGTACCAACCCTAGTCCTATTGGCAGGGTCTGGGGCCGGATTGGCCGATGCATGGCCGGCAGTCCGGTGTACGCTCTTCCTGAAATATGGCACATCAGAGCACGTCAAAATCCAGCCTATTTGCCAAGTGCAGGTTGAAAATTATACCTCTTCGGTGAATGAGGAGGCTCAGTAGTATTGTCTCCTGGGCACTTACGTGGGAGGAGGGGAGAAGGCTGGGATAATCGGCTGTGATGGCTACTTCTGTGCCGTCGTAGCTCGCTTGATAAAAGACCCCCTCCTTAAGCTCTATAAATATATTTGGATCCTCTTCAAATCCGGGATCCAGGTCTCGAATATGGTCCTTCGGCTGTGGAGCGGGACTATGGATCCCCGCGACGACCTTTCTCCATTCCTGTTAAAAATAGTCGGATTAAGTTCAACTAAGTATGACTCAGGAAGAGGATGGAATAAGGCTACCGATCGAAAGCTCACCTAGCTAGCAGGATTGTACATGGAAAGACCTTCTCGGCATTTAAGGCGAGTAAAATCTTCTTTCTCCCCTTTGTAAAGATCGACTAATATGGCAGCCAAGGCGAAAAAGTTGTCCGGACCCTTGCGCCCGCAGCGTTAAGCGTCATCTTCCCCGTTGTAATGCCACATGGGGATTCCTCTGGATTGGAGTGGCTGAACGCCTCGCGTTATTGAAATCGCCATTACTTCAATTATAAATAGTCCGGATTGGGCGAGTATTTTTATCTTTCTCATTAGCTTCCTAGTCTCCACCCTGTCTTCCTCCTCGAGGCTTCGGGGGCGCCAGCTGGTGTGCTTCTTTAACGGAGCGTTGGAAAATTCGGGAAGGCCCCGTCATATTGTGTCTGGAAGAACAACGTATTCAATATAAAACCATTCTAAGGGCCACTCTTCGGATGCCTTCTTTGGAGTGCCGGACGGGTATCCTGCCCCGGCTACGCGCCATACTTTGGTGCCGCCCACCTCGAATAGGGATCCCTTTTGGGAGTGGGGGACGAGGCAAAAAAGTTTCCTCCATAACTTAAAATGGCCCTCGCAGCCTAGGAACAGCTTGCAAAGAGCGACGAAGCCCGCGATGTGCAGAATGGAGCCCGGCGCGAGATTGTGCAGTTGGAGGCCATAATACTCCAAGAGACCTCGGAGGAAAGGGTGGATTCGAAATCCAACGCCTCTAAATAGGAAGGAAACAAAGCACACTCGCTCCCCTTCAGTAGGATAGGGGAAGTTTTCCGCGAGGGCTTCTCCATCGATGGAAGTTAATCTCGCCTGAACAGGGACTAGATCCGCGGGAGGGAGATACCCCTGCGTCTGAAGCTTGGTCAGCTGGGCGTGGGATATCGAGCAGCTCTCCCAATCACCTTTTTGAGGGCTGTGGGGGCGTAAGGAAAAACTGGGAGCGCCAACCATGTTTGCATGGTTTCCTGTGGCAAGCTCTAAGGATTTTTTCCTGGTGTGGAATGGCATTTGAGATCCAATCTCCTTAAATAGACGCCTTCCCTACAAAGTTAGGGTGTTATATGTAAAAATGCTTGGACCTTTCGTATTCGTCCGACACGTGGAAGCCGAGGCAATGATGGCGCAGAAGCTGAAGGGTATGATATTTAATGTAAAGCCGAAGCTGTCCGAAGTATCATGGAGGACCCACCTTGCAAAGCCAAAGATATGAAGCCGGATACTACGTCGTCATTGAAAAGCCGAATACAGTTCTTTTGTTCAAATTGCTTTGGAGTATTCAGAAGAGGAGGAACCCGCCTTGTAATGCCGAAGACAACCTATGCGCCGGACACGTCGTCATTGAAGCCTGGTTCGGGGGCTACCGAGGGAGTCCTCGATTAGGGGGTCCACGAGCATCCGGGCTATGTGACATGGGCCGGACAGGCCGTGAAGATACGAGATTGAAGGCCTTCCCCCGTGTCCGAATGGGACTCTCCTTTGCGTGGATGGCAAGCCTGGCATTCGGATATGAAACTTCCTTTCTCTGTAAACCGACTCTGTACAACCCTAGCCCCCTCTGGTGTCTCTATAAACCGAAGGGTTCAGTCCGTAGAGATCATCAGAGTTCATACAGGCTAGACATCTAGGGTTTAGTCATTACGATCTCGAGGTAGATCAACTCTTGTAACCCCTATACTCATCATAGTCAATCAAGCAGGAAGTAGGGTATTACGTCCATTAAGAGGGTCTGAACCTGGGTAAACATCGTGTCCCCCGCCTCCTGTTACCTTCGTTCCATAGACGCATAGTTCTGGACCCCCTACCCGAGATCGGTCGGTTTTGACACCGACGCCCGCCGCCGCCGCTGCACCCAGCCGCCGCCTCTAGCCTCCGCCGCTGGTCCGTGCCGCCGCTGCCGCTCATCCCCATCGCCGCTGCCCCCTTGCTGCCACGCCAACCCCGTATTCTCCAGCCGCCACCTTCGCACCGGGCCGCCGCCGCCCATCCCCACCACGCGTCGCCGCTCCTCCCTGGCCACCGCCATGACTCCTCGCCCAGACGCCGCCGTCGTCGCTGTGATGTCTTCTGCCGCGTCGTCTGTCTTCGGCTACATGTACGAAGACGCGCCGGCTCCCTTCACCCACATGCAGCCGGTCCCGCCAATGGCCGGCGGCCATGCTCCGCCCGACCCATCGATGGATTCTCCGGGCTAGTGTTACCCGTTGCCGCCACCCGCGCCTCCCGAGCAGTAGCTGCAAGGAGGAGGGGGCCGATGCAACCGACGTGGCGGCGGCGGCTGCCGCCTGCAGCAGCAGCCGGCCCAGGGCACCGGGAGGGGGGAACCGCACTACCCGCAGGCTCTCCCCACGGGCCACCAGGCGTTCATCGGCGCGCCTTACCAGCCGACTGGCGCCGGCTACGACGCCCTCCTTCCGCCGCCGCCAGTCGGCGGTTATGGTCCACCCGTCTTGGCGCCGCCCTACGGGGCCTCCCGTCGCCGCCTTCACTTGGTGGTTATGGCCCGCCCGCCCCGACGCTGCCCTACGAGGGCCTCCCGCCACCGCCGGTGCCGGTGTCATGGGACCCCATCCTCCTCGCCGCCCAACACTCTGCGTCATCGCCGAGTAGCTCTGTTGGTGGAGGCGACTAGTACATGGACTCAGGTGCTACTGCGTACATGACAGCTCATCCCGGTAACCTAACCTCCTCCACTCCTGTTCGCACACCCACTCGTATCACCGTCGACAACGGATCCTCCGTACATATTACTCATATCGGTAGCACTAGTTTTCCTTCCACTTCCACACCCATTACTATGTCTAATGTTCTTGTTTCACCTGAATTAGTCACAAACCTAGTTTCCGTTAAATGCGTCTTACTCGTGAGAACCCACTTCTTGTTGAATTTGTGGTGTTGGCTTTTACGTGAAAGGCGCCCGTACCGGATGATCCTTCACCGATGTGACGGTCGATCAGCTCTACCCGTGCCTTGGCGCCTCCACCTCCACATCAGCCGCCCTTGCCGCGGTGTTGACCTCAGCATGCTCGCTTGGGCCACCCCAACTCCAGCGTTCGTAAAATTCTTAGGAGTTTCTCTTTCTCATGTAACAAGCTCGGGAGCACTCTTGTGAGGCATGTAAGCAAGCAAACACGTTAGTCTTCCCTTTAGTCGTCTACTTCAGTTTCCACTTTTCCGTTTCAATTGCTTCATAGTGATGTTTGGACGTCTCCTGTTGCGAGTAACACGGGCTATCTATACTACTTGGTGATCTTAGATGATTATTCTCATTATGTGTGGACTTTTCCTCTTCTTCGTAAATCTGATGCTTTAGCCGCCTCACCGCCTTTTATTCCTATGTCACCACCCAGTTCGGTCGCCCCATACTCGCACTCCAAACTGATTACGGAAAAGAGTTTGACAACGTCGCGCTTCGCACACTTCTCACCTCTGACGGCACCATCTTCCGTGTGACTTGCCCTTACACTTCACAGCAGAACGGTCGCGCCGAGCGCATTCTCCGCACTCTCAATGGCTGCGTTCGCACGTTACTCTTCCACTCTAACATGCCCGCTCGGTTTTGCCCCAATGCTCTCGCCACCGCCACTCTCTTAGTTAACATTTTCCCGTGTCGTCCTCGGTGGAACTACGCCCCTCACCACCTTCTCTTTGGTACACCATCGTCCTATGATGGTCTCCGCATTTTTGGGTGTCTCTGTTGTCCCAGCACCGCGTCCACCATGCCACACAAGCTCGCACCACGTTCCGTTCCATGCATCTTCCTTGACTACCCTGCTAACACTAAAGGTTACCGGTGCTATGATCCTATCACTCATCGTGTGTACACCTCGAGGCACGTATATTTTGTCGAGACGATGTTCCCTTTTCCGAGTTCCTCAGGCTCGGCCCCTTGGCGCCGCCCGCGCCCCTTCTGGAGGCGATGCATGGCGGCAGCCCACAGAGCCCCCAGCAAGCGCCTTGCCGCCACCACCCGGTTTTTCGACTCCCTCCCTAGAGGTCAAGTCTGACCGGGCCCCTGGACCGCCGGTGGGTACTCCACCCTCCACCCCGGCTGGCGCCGCCACCCTGGCGACGGGCTCGACATCCTCCTCGCCCGTCGCCCCCTCGGCCGCCGGCTGGCTGCATCGCTGCCGCCCGCCGCAGCCCATCACCGGCTCCATGGCCCCTGTCGCCCGCCGTAAGTGCCCCCGCAGCCAGGCGGCGCCCTGTCGTGTGGTTGAGGTCGTCCGAGACAGGGTGCTCACCACGTCATCTTCCGACTAGTTGGGTCGAGACGAGGACCCCCATGACGGATAACTAATGGGCCACTTCGGGCAGCCCATGCCGAATACAAGGAGGATTCCACAAGACTTGGCGCGCAAGACATGGACTCCTTAAACCCTAGGCCTATGGTGCATATATAAACCGAGGCCAGGCTAGTTAATAGACAATCTCATATTCATTACTACAATCTCATGGTAGATACATGTACTCTATACTACACCCCATATGAATACAATCAAAAGCAGCATGTAGGGTATTATCTCTTTGAGAGAGCCCGAAGCTGGGTAAAATCCCGTGTCCATGTTACCATCGCTCCAAGACGCCTAGCTTAGGACCCCTACTACGAGATACGCCAGATATAGAACTGACATTGGTGTTTTCATTGAGAGCCTGCTGGGTGGTCGTCACGGATCGATGGGATGATCAGGTGATATTTTTTCAGTTAGATCTGTTTTAGGCCGATCTTATTTTTTGCAAAATTGTTGTTGTCGGCTTGTATGATTTTTGTTTGCAGAAATCAAGCCCGTAGAATTTTTTATGCGGCGGCTGCCGCGCGCAGGGTTCGACAGCTCGTTGGTCCGCCCGCATACCATGTGCTAGAGACGATCTCCATAATATTGCACCTGAGGCGACATGCGCGTAGAGCAGCAGCGGCAGGAGGCTTGGTGGCCGAACTCGGTGCTAGCCGCCCGGTCAGCTCCATGGAAAAAATCCAGCCGAGAACCTCCTGTGCGAGCCTATCCGTACTGCCCATACAGAAGAATGCATGGGGGCTAACAATACTTCGGATCGGTGGCAGTTCAGGGAGATTCTAGCCTTTCTTTTTCTTTCTCCTCATTATTTAGCTAAGCTGTACTTTTCTTTAATGGTTTGTCTGCCATGAATTCACGTACTGACTTGACCTTAGCCTGAGAAGTAGTACTACTATATACCGCTATTACTTTTTAAGACTAACTGTGTTGATCAATTCTTTTGTAAACAACATCATTGTCGCTCTATGTTATTTTCCCTTGGATCAGAGTTAAACTTGCGTCACGCACTACCAAGATGAAAGCGCCTGTGATATACGGCGCTTTGATTACTGGCGCACCTAAGCGAGGGTGGCAGGGGCGTGACGGCGAACTCTGCTGTATTGGGGACGCATAACCCGGGTTACCCGATCGGCGCCCGACCCGTCTGTTGGATGGAGCGGTGACTCATGAGACATCGCGGTAGTCAGGTGAGGACATGTGGCATATCTTTTTTGGGGACAAACTTTCTAAGCTTTATTGAACTTTCAAAATGTTTACAGGTATGAAATGAATTTCCCCCGGTTGGCCTAACCAAACATGGCGGCCAACCCCAAGGGTTAAAGCATACTTAGCAAGATTGTGAGCCTCGAAATTCGAGCTCCTAAATTCATGAACTATATTACAAGATGAAAAACCCCTCGAACGGTCTATTATTTCCTGCACTATAGCTCCATGGGTCGTTGATGATTTGTGTTTGATATCCTTCACCACCTTCAAGCAATCCGATGCAATTTGAATCTGCGTAACATAGAGATCCTCCGCAATTGTCAAACCCTCCCGTACAACCAAGGCTTCAAGTGTAGTCGGTTCTACAATGTATCACGAAAGTAATTGTAGATGCTCCAAGAAAATTTCCTCCTGATCTCTGCCAACAAGCTGCAACGCTCCATGAGAACCATCATTAATTACTGACCAGCGTCCACGTTTAATTTAACAAAGCCATCGGTAGGGGCACCGGACTTCGCTGCTGATTGTTGCTTCCCTGCATGCTCTGAGGGCTCTGCTCTCCATAATTTCAAGGTCGAAGGAAAAATTTGATGAAATAATTGGTTGCAAAAGGAGTTTCAAAAATCTCTTCATGTATGGCCTTTCTTATCAATCGCCAAATCGCCCATAACGTGACTACCATGCGGATGAACTCACCTTGCGGTAGCTTGTCATGCATCTGGAACAACCGATTCTTTGCATTCATTATCGGGTTCTTGACCATACACTCAAGCTGTTTCTTACGAAGTGGCGACCATACAGCTCTTGCCATAGCACAGTCTAAGAGGGCATGTTTCGGTTATCCTCTGATGCACATAGCGGCGCAAACATGTGTAGTTGACATGTGTCGATGATTCAAAAGGTCCGCTGTTGGTAATGATTCATGACATAATCTCCATAGAAACAACTTCAGTTTTGATGGAACCTTGATGTGCCCACGCGCCGACCAATCTCGAGCCGTTTGAATAATTCGATTGGCCTCCGACTTGCTCCAATACAGCCGCTTTTCTGTAGTTTAAGCTTGAGCGGGAATCGTATACGAACTTCTGAAAAAATTCCTCTTTCATCCTCTCCCCATGCCCAAAGTCATCAACTCTCTTTGTGCACAAAGGTATTCTCAAGATAATTTTGCATCCACGGAAGAAAACAGCACGAACCTTCTCTTCTGCGTAAGCGGTGATGATGCATCAATTAGCTTCGAGGCGAATAGAGGTTTATCATTGGCGAGGGCTGCAATCGGCTTCATCGAGACTGGCCAGAGGCAGCGGTTTTGCTCCCAAATCCTTGTTTGTTCACTGCCAATTCTCTTTATTAATCCTTTTGACAATGCTTCTCTTCCATCTAAAATTTCTCTCAAATCTGTGAAGGATTGTTTCCAAGTTCAGCTTCAAGCAAGGATGTATTCATGAAATACTTGGCTTTTAGAACCCTTGCACTTTCGGTGTCATGGGGTCTTGTAAGATCGTAAGCTTGTCTAGCCAGGAGAGACAGGTTAAAAAGTTCTAAATCCCGGAAGCCTAGGCCTCCCAAATTTTTTGGCGTTGTGCAAACATCCCAAGATATCCAGCAAGGTTTTCTCTTCCCTCTCTTGCTCCCCACCAGAATTGCCTAATCATTGATGTGACACTTTCACAAATGCCTTTTGGTAGCTTGAAACAAGACATTGAGTATCTTTGGAATAGCTTGGGCATTGCTTTTATCGAACTTCCTTACCCCCATAAAGTAATTTCTCCATCCATCCTTTTATCTTTTCCCACACTCTATCCCTCAGGTACTTGAAAGTGCCATTCCTTGACTGTCCCACATCAGTAGGCATCCCTAGGTACCTATCAGCGAGTTGTTCATCATAAACTTGGAGGGTGTTCTTGATCTTGTCCTAAGCGGTGAGGCACCTTGCTGAAAAAATTGTGGACTTGTCATTGTTCACCCTTTGGCTGATGCATTACAATAGGTATCAACCAGGTTTGATACAATACCATTATACATACTTGCCTTGAATAGCAGGCTATCGTCCGAAGAGCAAATGGTTAACAACCGAAACATCGGTGCCACTTGAACTCCAACAAAAGGCGGCGGTAGAGGAGCGGTTTTAGTAGGCACGAAAGGCCCTCCGCTGCTATCAAGAAAAGATAAGGGAGATTGGATCTCCTGCGAATACCCTCGTGGGTTGAAACTATTCTAACTTCTCACCATTAAATAACCGAGAAAGAGGCTGATTTAATCATACTCATGACCACATTGATCCAAGACCGCTTGAAACCAAACTTGATCATAATAGCCTCCAAATATGACCACTCGAGCACATCATATGCCTTCATCATATCAAGCTTTAAAGCACAATGGCTGTTGCTTTTGGCATTGCTTCTCTTCATAAAATGAAGACACTCATCGCAGTAATTATGTTGTCGATGATAAGCCTACCGGGACAAAAAGCTGACTGCTCTTACGAAATAATATCCGGTAGGATTTGCTTCAACCTATTTGCAATCACCTTGAAGCAATCTTATGCAGAACATTGCATAAAGCGATAGGGGGCCCGGGCTAATAATGTTGGGCTCATTACCTTAGGAATCATTACTAGGAAAGTATCATTGATACCTCCGGACTTTCCTCACCTCGATATCTGAAGGACCGCCTTTGTCACTTCCTCCCCACATACATCCCAATGCCTCTGATAAAAATGTGCCGGAAAGCCATCAGGTCCCGGAGATTTTGTGGGGAACATTTGATACAGGGCAGTTTTAACTTCTTCGTCTTTATATTCAGCACACAGAATTGAGTTCATGTCAGCCGTTACTTTCCTTGGAACATGATCAAGCACCGCCTCCATATTCGCCACGCCCTCTGATGTGTACAAATTCTTATAAAAATCTGTAACCATCATTTTCAATTCTGCCAGGTCGTCAACCATGAGCCCTAGAGAGTTCATCAAGGCTTTTATCATGTTCTTTCTCCTCCTCATATTAGCCCTCATATGGAAAAACTTTGTGTTTTTATCTCCTGCTTTGAGCCAGTTTATTCTTGATCGCTATCGCCAAAGTAATTCTTCTCTGTGATAGAGTTCTACTAATCTTTCATTCAGTTTGAGTTCTGCATGGCTTGGCCCTGTTCTGGCCGGGTCCTTTCTCATCTCCTCTATCTCCTTCTTCAGGCTTTTCATCTCCCGTCGGACTGAACCAAAGGTCCTCTTGTCCCACCTTTTTAAAATATTGGAAAGAGCGAACAATTTTTGTTTTATATCCTCCGCTCTCGTGCAAGGTTGAGACGCTGACCAAGAAGACTCAACAGTCTCTTTCAGCTTATCATGTGATTCCCATGCTATTTCATAGCGAAAAATCGGAATTTGGACTCTCCTTCGCTCGTCGCCTGCATTCAGCTCAAGACGTATAGGATCATGATCAGAGGAGGCTGTTGTGAGGTGCGTCAGACTCACTAATGGAAACTGGGAATTCCAGGAAGGTGAACCAAGAGCTCGATCTAGCCTTACCCTGGTGTACGTTCCCCCAGATACTTTTTTCTCAAAAGTCCAAAATCTGCCTTTAAAACCTATATCCATCAGCATACAAATATCCAGAGTGTCACGGAAACCTTTGATCTGTGCATTACTCCTTTATCCAATGCCCTCATGCTCATCCGGGCGCAAACACTTCGTTGAAGTCTCCAATACACAGCCACGGTAAGTTGTTCAAACTTGAAATATTTTTCGTAGTGTCCCAAGTTTGGTAGCGCAGGTGTGTCTGAGCTTCCCCGTACACCACCGTCATCCTCCATGGATCAAACCCAGGATCTCTCACTTCACAATCCACGTGATACACAGAGTAACCAACAATATCAATTTTTATTGAATTATTCCAGAAGATTCCAATGCCACCACTTCTGCCACTGCTACTCATTGCATAACAATTGTCAAAACCTATTGAACTAGCTAAAACTTCCACCCTACTCTTGTCCACTTGAGTTTCTACGATACAAAGTATGGTGGGGGTAAATTCCTTCACGAGCTCGCGAAGTTCGTGAATTGTCGAGGCTTTACCCGCGCCCCGACAATTCCAGCTAATAATACTCATTGCGCTCGGCGGTGCCCCACTTGGGAGCCCGCCGATAATGCGTTTTTTGATCCATTTGCCGCAGCTTCTGCCTCGCTTCCCCCCCGATCAGACCCATTCTTAAGCCGCTTGTTTGTCTTCCTTGGCGACACATACACCGGCGGTAGGGGAGGCACCCCCGCTGGCTGCTTATCTGTCGTGATCATGATGCCCCTCTGAGAATCCTCCTCCGAGTTTGTGTGTACCACAGTCGCTGCAAGATTGGCCTGCGTATTATCTGCAGAAAGCCTTTTGTTACTGGTATTGATCTCGTGAGCTTTCCCTTGCTTCTGTTCATTCTGCACTATATCTGCTTCTCGGTCCCGATTAGCGTCTGACTCTTTCCCTTTGCCCTTTGCCTCCCCTGTGTTCCTGTCCGTAGCCATAGTCCCTGTAGGTGCCCCAAAGCCTTGCCCTTGAGATGGAGCAAAACCATGGCCAGTACCCCCTCGACCTCGTCCTCTTCCACCTCTGGTACCAAATCTTCCTCCCCTAGGCTGCGAATAGTCCACCTCCCGACGCTGGGCGATCATCCATCGGCCCCATTGTTTATCCTCCTCCTTCCATACTCCCCTTCCACATTCATCATAACTGTGTCCCATGTACCCACAAATCTGACAGAAGAATGGAATTTTCTCATATTTGACTATCAGCATACGTGTGCCTTCTCCTTCGATCGTCAGCAGCGTGAAACGAGTAAGAGGTTTGGCAGTCAAAACTTTTTCCCTCACCCGGACGTAGTCTCCCTCATAGTAGAGATTGGGACGGATTTGAACCTCTTTGACTCTGCCAATCTTGCGGGCAAGTTGATCAACTACCTGTTCCTGTCGGTAGACTTCAGGAACCTTATGGATTTGAGCCCACACATACAGACCATCTAGTTCCACCTTCTCAGGATCAGTCTTGCCATCATAATCTTCTATGATCACCCCAAGCCCCCTAAACAGCCAGGGACCTCCATGCACGACCTTCCTCCAATCTCCGAGACAGAACAATTGGAAAATAAAAAAGTTCTCCCCAGCCTCCCGGTACTTTGGTGTCTTGGCCAAACCCCAGATGAACTTCATGTTTTCAAAGAACGCTGTAGAGCTGAACGGTCTGTCCGTGTTAACCCTAGCAATCGCCAACCATCCTGCCACAGATTTGAGTTTCTTCGCTTCAGCCTTCCCGATCACTACTGGGTCCAATTCCTCGTCCAGGAGTTCCATACCTCTAAGCATATCCTCCAGATTGATCTCAACTGACTGCCTCATCTTCGAGGAAGAGCCCTTCTCCGCCATGGCTGGGTCCTCGCTTGTATCTCCCCTCGTGGCCTCCTGGGAAGCCACGATTCGGTATCGATCAGATGACAGTGATCCCACCGGCGATCAGAAAATTGCCAGCGGCGCTGCCGCAGACCCTAATCGTGAGGGTAGTATACCCTAATCGTGCAGAACAACAAGGAACAATGCACGGAGATGGCCCATGCGGCCCATGCGGAAGCAACCGCTCATGCGAAACATTCTAGCACTTATTACTAGGGCTGCACAGGTATTCAGTGGCCTGCCAAGGAGCGATGCCGGACTCCTCACGCGCACCAGCTCACGTGAGCTGACAAGAGTTCGGCTCGGTCTCCACGTATTCCATGGAGTGCTCTCTGTTTTTTCTCTACATACTATTTAATTAAGCACTGCACAATCTTTGGCTAGTTCTCTCTCTTCCTTGCCTATATAATGGTGGGGTCAGCTTCCCGACCGTGATTGGACGAACGCCTCATCTGGAACTCGGACCGCCTACGTATTCGGCCTTTGTCGCGTCTTTACCGCAGTGAGCCGGTGCCGTACATTGACATTGACATCGGCGCCAGGCCGACCTCGGCACCCAGGCCAAATTTCTTCAATTATTTGCTTCATTTAAATTAATTAAGTACAAGATTTTTTTAATTATTATCTTTTCCCGTTATTACTTTGGGCTTGCATTATTTTATGTGTGCTGGTAATCGGCTTTGACAGGCCACGCCGTCACCTCGGCGTGCCGACGTCGTCGCTTTGACACGTCGATTGACATGGGGGCTCCGGCATCTCCCCGCTGACCCATTCTATCACCTTGGCTAGACTGGGTGTCGGTGTCAAAACCGGCGGATCTCGGGTAGGGGGTCTCGATCTGTGCGTCAAGGCTGATGGTAACAAGAAGTAAGGGACACAGATGTTTACCCAGGTTCGGGCCCTCTCGATGGAGGTAAAACCCTACTTCCTGCTTGATTAATATTGATGATATGGGTAGTACAAGAGTAGATCTACCACGAGATCGTAGAGGCTAAACCCTAGGAGCTAGCCTATGATGGTATGATTGTAATTGTGATCGGCCTTCTAAGGACCAACCTCTCCGGTTTATATAGACACCGGAGAGGGCTAGGGTTTACACGGAGTCGGTTACAAGGAAGGAAATATAATATCCGGATCGCCAAGCTTGCCTTCAACGCCAAGGAAAGTCCCATCCGGACACGGGCCGAAGTCTTGAGTCTTGTACCTTCACGCTTCAATAGTCCGGACGTTGTACACAGTTCGGCTGTCCGGATACCCCCTAATCCAGGACTCCCTCAGTAGCCCCTGAACCAGGCTTCAATGACGATGAGTCTGACGTGCAGTATTGTCTTCGGCGTTGCATGGCGGGTTCCTCCTCCGAATACTATTGTCGAACACTTAAACCGTGTCCGGATCCACAAGATGATCTTCGTATGCCACCGTAGAGAGAATAATGTTTCACAAATGCAATCTGCTGACAACTTTTTTAGGCAACGCGAGTGTCACTACGGTCAAGTTATTATTCTAACCGTTTTTCCACAACCAGCCATAGCGCATATTGCGAGGCGGTTTCCTTGACACGTCTTGTCAAAGCAGATCGTGCCCCCTTATTACGGGATTCTCATCAATACGGGTATGGGTAGTCCCACCACATCATTAATCGTGGCGCTTGGGAAGCAAGCGATTCTCAATGGGCAAGTGGGGAGGCGCACCGCTTTCGTCGCCTCTATAAAGGGATAAGATTTCCTCATTTCTACCCACGCCTTCTTCCTTCTCTGCCCTCTTGCCCTTTCGAGCTCCAGCGCCCTTGCCCCAGTCTCCTCCACACAGCTAGACATGTCCGGAGCAGGAGGCAAGTGGGTGTCTTCCACCGTCGAGGAGAAGCACATCACAGATCTTCGGGCGGCCGGATACTTGGCCGCAGACATAGCGCACCGGCTACCGGACGCTGGGCAGGTCATTCCGACCCCAGGATCCCACGAGAGAGTCGTGTTCGTCGCCCACCTCGTCCGTGGGCTGGGATTTCCATTCCATCCCTTCGTCCGCGGGCTCATGTTCTACTATGGGCTAGATTTCCATGATCTAGCCCCGAATTTTGTCCTCAACATCTCGGCGTTCATCGTCGTTTGCGAGGCTTTCCTCCGCATCTGGCCTCACTTTGTCCTGTGGTTGCAAGTCTTCTGCGTGAAGCCGAAGATTGTACGCGGCCAACAAGCGGAGTGCGGAGGGGCCATGGTGGGCAAGATGCCTAACATCACCTGGCTGGACGGCTCCTTCACGGAGACCGTAAAAGGATGGCAATCGGGGTGGTTCTACATCACCGAGCCGCGCGGCGCCAACTGGGCGGCGGCCCCCCGAGTTCCGATCTGGAATCCCTATGCGGGCTCACCTCCTGGGAAAAGAAGGGCCTTTCCTGGGGCGATTCCACGGAGCTGGCCGGACTCCAGACATGCATCAAAAGCATGAAGGACAAGAACATCAAGCTTGTCAATGTGACCAGGTCATGCTCGTTCGCCGGATCCTGCCCTGCCAAAGGCGGGCGATAAATCTGTGGGAGTTCGTCCCGGCCGAACACCAGACGCTCCGGAAGCTCTACGGCATGACGCACAAAGGTGCATGGAAAGTGTTGTTCAAGGCCTCCGAAGTACCTCCTCCCACATCCGAGGACCGCAGACTTCATGCAGCGCGACCACCAAATCCGGTGAGTTTTGGGACCACCACCGGGTTTAGTTTTTTCCCAATACATTCATGGGGGTAGTTTTAAGTATTTATATATATTTGCCTCAGGATTATGTGAAGACAGCGGAGTAGATTGACTTTCCGGCTCCGTTGCCGGAAGATCCAGCGGATGCTCTCCTGACGGAGATTCTTGTCCTGGCACCTTACAAGGTGCCGGAGAAGAAGGCCAAAAAGAAGGCCCCGGTCGGTCCCTGGCGTAAGGTTGCATCCGAAGCCTCGTCCGAAGACGACGAGGCGGACTCCTCCCACGAAGGGGAGGAGGAGGAAGAAGAAGACGCCCCATCCGGGAAGGATGAGGGGCCCGGCGAAGCGGACCAGGGGGCCGGAAAAGGCCCTCGGCGCAAGGCCGTTATTCCTCTATCGTCCAGTGACGATGAGACACATTCCTCCCGCGAAGGCGGGGGGAATCAAGAAGAAATTCCACCTCCCCGCACTAGGGGGAGAAGAAGAGAAAAGCCGCCCGGAGGGGGAGGCTGGGGCTTCCAAGAAGGGGAAAACATCCCTTCCGGACTACTCCACCACGACCGCTCACAGCGACGAGGGGTGGCTGCCCTGGGAAACTCTGGCGGCTGCTCGGGAACGGGGTACCCAAACTTGCTGCACTGCGGCTGGCGGCGTGGCTCAAAGGGTGGCTCAAAGACGACCCATCTTCATCAAGACAAGCTCAAGACCCTTGCGAGGGCCAAGCCTCACGGGCGGACGATGTGAAGCTTCTCGTGCACGGCCTCGTTGGCTCGCGAGGAGGCGGAGAGATCAAGGCGGGTACCTCATGAGGTTCCCATGACGCAAGCCATGACGACCAAGGGCGCCAGGCGGGCGCCAGCCCACGCAGTGTCCTCATTTCCTCTTTGGTGCAAAGGAGGCAAGCGCAGGCGAGAGCACCAAGCAAAGGCAGCCATTTCGGTGCAACAAGACCAAGACCAACACAACGGCAGGAAGGAGGTCATCGTGGAGCCCAATCCGGCGTCATCATTAGAGCCTTTGACAGGTGAGGACCAACTTTAGTCACGATAAGTGTACTAGATGTTCCTCTTCAAAATGGCCAATTGTTGGCGCCCTTCCCGCTCAATATTTGGGAAGAGGCCCAGGGCCTTTGCCTATAAATAGGACTAGCCACCCACGGGGTAGAGGCATCTGGCATCCTGGATCCAGAATCCAGAACAGAGCTAGAGGTCAAGAAATCTAGAGAGAGAGAGAGTGACTGAACTCCCCCTAGCAGTTCGTCGCACCGGCCAAGAACAGACCCTCGCGAGGTTGTTCTTCCTTGTATTGTTCATCATCAGCCCCTGAGGCAATCCACCACACCACACACCGGAGTAGGGTATTACACCACAATGGTGGCCCAACCAAAGATAAAACTTGTGTCTCTTGTGTTGCTCTTTGTAGTTTAGATCTCTTGCGAGGCGATAAGGTGCAGGTAGGTAGGGGTGAGATCTCCGCGCACCCTAGAGTTCGAACTCTAGAGGGTCTCGCCGAACCCGAGATCCGACATTTGGCGCGCCAGTAGGGTGCGCCGAATCCGCTTCCGCCGCTTCTGTTTTTCGCCGCCATCGCATCCATGTCGACGCTTGCCGGGCCGTGCCGAAGCGCCAAGCCGCCTCGCCACCTGCCGCCTAAACGCCCTCGCCGACGGTCGCATTCGCCGCTCCTCGTAGCTTGTCACAACGCCGCCACCGCCCGGGCGGGAATGAACAACAAGCATCGCCCCAAAGATCCGTCCGAAGGCGAGACGGCCATATCGCTACTCCTTCGCCGCCCCAAGCTGGTTTTTGTCTTGCAAGGCCCGCTACCATGGAGACTCGAGCCAAGGCCATCGTGGCAAACGAGCTCCCCGCTACCACCTCGCCGATGATGTCTACGAAGAATGGCTCACCACGCCGCCGAGCTCGTCTGCGCTGCCCTTCTCATCGCAGACCGCTACCGCCTTTGCGCTGGCGATGAAGTCCGGGCGCCAGCCGCCCCTCAAGAAGGCGCCTTTGGCCCTAAGGCTGCGGTCCCCCGGGCGAACCCACTCCGTCTGCACCAGCGCAGCAAGAGCAGAGCTGCCAAGAGGTCCTCGCCCTAAGAAGCTGCCCGAGTGCTCCTCGTGACCGCCCACACGATCAAGGCCTCGCCTCCAAAGATGCTAAGACCTCGCTGCTCCCAGCTGCAGCGCATGGGGACCCGCAAGACCATGCCTTCACACCAAAGGCCTCCTGTACATCGCAGCTGCCGCGCTTTCACCGCTGAAGCACGAGCGTCTGCGGGCTCCGGCAAGTTCAAGCCAGACCTGCCTCCTCGCCACGACGGCACGACCGACCTCGAAGAGTTCCTCCAGCTTCACGAAGCTGGCATTGAAGCCGCCACGGGATGAGAAGGTCATGGCGAACTGGTTTCCCATGGCGCCAAGGACGGTGCCCGCGACTGCTCCTCGAACTCGCTCGCACGATCTCCTCTCGACGAGATGCGCACTCCGCTTCATCGCCAACTTCCAAGGCACTCGTGACCGCCTCCTGCCGTGAGCGACGTGTGCTGCATCAAGCAACAACCAGGAGAAACCCTACAGAAGTACATCCAGCGCTTCAAGAACGCACGCCTCAAGATTCCCAAGGTGACCGAGGAGGCCATCATCTCAGCCTTCTCCGACGGTGTGCGTGACATCAAGATGAACGAGGAGTTGGCGATGCATGAAGACCTGTGCACATCCTCGAGCTGTTCAACTTGGCTACTGCGCGCCAGTACGAGGAAGGGCGCTTTCCCTCGCCGAGCCGTGAGCGTCGACCGTAAGAGAAGAAGCCCAAGGTCAAGGACGTGAAGCGCAAGGGGCTGCCGTGTCATGCGCAGCCGATACCAAGCGAGGCGAGATCGCCCGAGTCTTCCAAGGGCAGCCGGATCTGTGTACCACGACCTCCACATCCACAACACCAATGAATGTCAAGAACTCCGAGCCGCGAGAAGGGCGATCGGCCGACGCCTGACCGCAGTGATCGAGGCTAGGACCAAGGAGGAGGAAGAAACTCAGACGCTGGAAGACCGCGCCTCGCCAAGGGTGGCGCGACCGACCTCAGCGAGGACCGCAGGTGGATCAGCCTCATGAGGAGGTTGGAGGGACCCACCCGGCGAGGGAGGCTGGAGGATCAGCTCGCGAGGATCGCCTGCAAGGCAACGCAGGCCTCCCTCCTCCGCCACCGCAGCCAAGGAGAAATGAGGACCACCATGATGAGGGGCCGGGCTTCTGTGAGCTGCCAGGCGATCGCTTGCATCCCGGGCGGAGCTCAAGCCCCAGCCTCTCAACGATCTTCAAGCAGTTCGCACGCTGGTGAATGTAGTCCTCCTAAGCTCGGCCACGCGCCTCCTCGTGGTCAGCGCAGGCGCCATCACGCTCACCAATGGATCAGCCAAGTGCGCGGCCACAGCCGAGTCCTCCCGATGCTTTGCTCCCCAATCATCGCGAACATGCAAGTTACCAGACCTCATTGATGGCGGAGCAGGGCTCAATGTCCTGTCCGCCGAGACATTCAACAATCTCCAAGTGCCGCATCATCGCCTTCAGCCAACCAAACCTTTCTCCGAGTCACCGATGGCTCCACAGCCCGATTGGGCAGGTCCGCCTCGTCACCTTTTGGGGCGCGACAACCACCGCACCGAGCTCATCTACTTCGACGCCGCCCACATTCGCCGCCATACAACGCCATCCTTGGGTACCCAGCTCCGCCAGTTCATGGCCGTGACTCATCACGGCCACAACGCCCTCAAGATGCCAGAAGCGCGGAGTCATCACGGTGCCTTTGTGAAGAGAGGGACGCAGCAGGCCCCCGGAGCTGCTTTTCAAGCCGCCACTTGAAGACCCAGATCGCAGGAGCGGAGGCCCCGAGGCTGCTCCCAAGAAGAAGAAGACATCTCCCCGCCCGACCTCGGGAGGCAGCCCTCCGGGTCGGCCTGCTCAGGGGCACCTCCTTCGTCAGATAGGAAGGCGCGCCTGACGCCTCCTCGAGCAAGGCTCGGGGCTCTCTTGAGGGCCACCGACTTTGCTAAGATCACGAGGGAGGCGCTTGGGCACCACTTGGAGGCGTGAGCCAGCACGCCTCAGAAGGAGCGAGGCAAGGAGGGCCAAACCCTCGGAGTTCACACCAGATCATCTGTGAGCTGCAGGAGTCAAGAGTCATGAGTGGCGGCCGCCGCTACTCCGGCCAGAGCTCCCCATCCAGCGAGGATGGTGGGCTGCGCGTCTCAGATCGACTTACCTGTGGCTCAACCGAGCCGCCTCAGAGCGCCTGCCCTCGCGAGTGGGGCGCCAGAAGGTCCACCCCACAGCCTACGCTCAGATGCCTTATAGCTTGCTAAACGCGCTGCCACACACCAGCGCCTGTAAGGAGCATCCCCGAGGCTCAGGAGGCCAAAGGCCTGCAGTCCCGGGCGGAGATGGAGATGGTCCGCGAGGAGCCACTAGCACGCCCGAGCCTCCCTAGGCTCCCTCGGCCCGGGGCTCGTGGAAGATCAGCTTCAGGCCCAAGGCGCCTCGCTACTTCAGCATCCCTTCGCCTTCAACGCTATTAGGTGACATCCTTCGAGTTTCATTTCACCGAGCGCCTGTGGCTGCATCATTCCCAGCCGCATGGGTCCGCCCCCTCGCGCATGTATCTCTTTGCTTCATGCTCCTAGCTTACTTTATTTGGGGCGCTCGGCTGCATCATCCCCTGTTGCTCGGGCTGCACTCCAGCCGATGCCCGCCTTCCCCGCACCTATCTAAATGAACTTGCTCCTTCGTGATTAACGTGTTTGACCTAGTCGCCGCTCGATTTTCACCAACTCGATGGAGCTGCTCCTTAACGGCACGACGCTATGCGCATGGGTCCGCCCTTCAACGCCGACAAACCTGAATGGTCGAGCTCGCCGCCGCAGCCTCGCATGGCGCCACCTCGCTGCCTTCAAAGGTTTCGTCACCTCCGGAGCAACCAACGGCTGACCGTCGCTTGTCATGCCGAACTCTTGTTCTTCTTGTGATGAGCCCGCAGATCTCTTCAAGGAGCAGCGCCAGCGTAGGCCCTCACGACGCCTTTCTTGACTCTCATCCGCCAACCGCTTGCACATTAAGGGGGAGGGGTACCGAGCATCGCGACCATGGGCTCCCATCGCTCTCCATCCTCACCCTTCGCCTTGTCCACGCATCGCGACCTGGCATACCAGCGATCACGAGACCCGCCGAGGGCCGGACCCGAGGACGAGAGCGTAAAGGGAGCAAAGGCGAGGGAAGAGGCATGCGGGATCTTGCCAGTAACTCGCCTCGCCGATGCGAGGACCTAACGCCGCAAGACTGTGAAGCGGTTCCCGACTCCCGAGATAAGTCATCCTCCGAAACACTAGCTATCGCAACAATCGACATCGCACCTAAGGCAATCCCTTGTTAGCAACGCCGCGCCCTTTCTCACCGAACAATGGCTGCTTGAGCGCTTAAAGGGGACCTCCCGAGCATCGCGACTCAGGGCTCTATCGACTCCGGGCCGCCACCTCCGGCCTTGACCACGGATCACGACTGGCATACCAGCCGACGGCCGAAGCCTGCCTTTGGGACCTGGACCTGTCGGCGCAGAGCATCAAGCCCTCGTGGAGGTTCGGAAGGAGGAACTGAGCTAAGACGGAATGAGCATCTCGCACTACTTCACGACAAGGATCATATTAACAAATGTAACCATTGTGCACCTTACAAGCACCCATTGTATGCTGCTTTTTCGATTCCTCACAAGGAACAGAGAGAGCAGATCCTAAAGAATGCTAGCTACACGCGCCTACACAAGAGATGCCATCATCAACAGTGGGCCGTCAGGCACCAGCGCCAACCCCATCCAGATCAGAGGCGGCGGCGGGCTCGACGAGCCCGCCTTGCTTCCACGAGCGCGCAAGCTCGGGGCTCATAGCTGTCGCCGCCGCCTCCGGAGTCGCCAAGAGCTCGGCGGAGTCGCTGGATCCTCCGCCTCCGCCGCCCGAGGAGTCTGCCGAGGAGCGATCGGCGAGCCTGGTCTCGCCACGGCGGGCCCCACCACCTCTCTCGTGGCAGCACTCCAGCCGCGCCCTTCCGTGTTGAAGACCTTGAAGAACATCACGAAGCGCCTGGCAGACCTGTGTGGATCGCGAGGGCGCCCGTCCCCTGCAGACTCGGCGATCTCGCCCAGCCTCGAGTCATAAAGACCTTGCCCGGAGCGACGATCGCGACCTCCACTTCGGTCGCAAGGGTGCTGCAGCCGGGCGTGGCCGCAACCAGTAGCTCCAGAGATCCCTCAAGGAATCGCTGGCGAAGGAGGAGGAAGGCTAATCCAAGACCGAGGAGGCATGGCGGCGTGAGCACCAACTCGGAGGAGCCTCGACATGGACTCCGGGGAACAACTCACACCGCGGACTCCATCGGCACCGACGGGCGGCGCTGGCCCATGGCGCCGCGGCAACTCCTCCAGTGGCCTCAATGCGGGCGCATAAGGGCAGCGAAACTCGGGCGGCGGCAGCTCGCATCAAGGCCTCGACACCTCCTACGGGCGCCTCGCCTCGACGGCAGAGGGCTAGCCGCTTCGGCGGAAGCGGGTCGGGACCTCTCGGGAGCCTTCTTTCTTCCACGGAGAACCGGCGGATCGAGCCATTGCCGCAAAATGGAGCAAGGGATGGAGAAGAAGGAGAAGCAAGAAGAGATGGACCGGAAGGGCACGATCATTCCGCATTTATAGGCGGGAAGGCCAACCGTCGAATTCTCCATGATCACAGTAATCATGACCCGCTTGCATGTAGGGACTTGTCAATTGCGCAGCAGCCGAGGCGTCGGGAAGTGGACGCCCACGCCCAATCAACCGCCACGGCGCCCGAGGCCGCAAGCTGTTAGGGGCCCACGGTGCTCTCAGACTTGCCCTTCGCTTCTCGCCAGCCAAGTCCAGCGCCGCTTTGGGCCCGGGCTACTGCCGGGCGCTCGGGAACGGGGTACCAGACTTGCTCGCCGCTGCCCGCAGCTTGGGTTTCAAAGGGTGGCCCAAAGACGCCCATCTTCATCAAGACAAGCTCAAGACCTCGCAGGGGCTGAGATTTGGCAAGGACGACAGAAGCTTCTCGTGCACGGCTCACAGTTGGCTCATGAGGAGGCGGAGAGATCAAGGCGGGTACCTCACGAGGTTCCCATGACGTAGCCATGACGACTAAGGGCGCGGGGGCCAGCCCGCCAGAAGGTCCTCATTTCCTCTTGGTGCAAAGGAGGCAAGCGCAGCGAGAGCACCAAGCAAAGGCAGCCATTTCGTGCAACAAGACCAAGACCAACACAACGGCAGGAAGGAGGTCATCGTGGAGCCCAAGCCAGCGCCATCGCTAGAGCCTTTGACAAAGCGAGGACCAACTTTAGTTAGGATAAGTGTACTAGATGTTCCCTTCAAATGGCTAATTGTTGGCGCCCTTCCCGCTCAATATTTGGGAAGAGGCCCAGGCCTTTGCCTATAAATAGGACTAGCCACCCACGGGTAGAGGTGATCCGCATCCCGGATCCGAATCCGCACGTAGCTAGAGGTCAAGCAATCTAGAGAGAGAGAGAGAGAGAGAGAGAGAGAGAGAGAGAGAGAGAGAGAGAGAGAGCGACCAACTCCCCTAGCAGTTCGTCAGACCGCCAAGAATGCACTCGCGAGGTTGTTCTTCCTTGTATTGTTCATCATCAAGACTCGAGGCAATCCACCACACCACACACTAGAGTAGGGTATTACACCACAATGGTGGCCCGAACCAGTATAAACCTTGTGTCTCTTGTGTTGCTCTCTTTGTAGTTTAGATCCTTGCGAGGCGACGAGGTGCAAGTAGGTAGGGGGTGAGATCTCCGCGTGCACCCCAGAGTTCGAACCCAGAGGGTCTGCCGGAACCCGAGATCCGACAAAACCCCCGACGCGATCGTAAGTGTCCGCACTTTATCGTGGTTTTCACTTCATAATTGTTTAATAACGCCGAATATTGATGCAGTCCGGCCTAGACTCATCCAGCGGTGTCGTCTTCGGATGGGTCTCTGAGTTCTTCGGAGATGAACTCGCTCCCGACGGCCACCACTCCTCAGCCTGCGGATGACACAGAGGTGTTGTCCCGCAGGCTCCCCGAACAGGGGGAGGTGACCCTGAAGACGCTCCAAGGCGGACCCCCGAACGTCGGCCATGCGGGGTTCAAGATTCCCACAGATCGCGTCGATGAGAGCCGCAACAAGGCGGACTCGATCGAACGACGCTTCGAACCTCCGACGGTTCCGAACTTAGGCGGCAGCCTCGTTAGGGAGGGCGAGCCGCAGCCGAGGACTTCCGCCAACGGCGCCGATAGCTGGTGGAAGCGCCGAGGCGCTCCATGGAAGAAGAGCACCGCATCTTATGAGTGCGGTGATTCAAAGGTTCTGGTCCGCCAAAAGCGGATCGACCAAGCTCGCGCAAGCCTCCCGACGGGCTTTGAGGTAAGTAAAAATGTATGAGATTATCACCCGATAGGTAGTAGCCCCGACACTCGCTTATGCTCGGAAGGAAAATCCAAACGGAGGGTCAATTATAATCCGCAGGAGTCTAATAATAAGCATTGTTTGTGAATAAGCAGGCTGTGCTGCTTGCTGCTGCTGCCCCTACCGCCGAGGTTGCCGAACTAAAGCGGGACCTGGAGCAGGCGCATGGAGAGGTGAGCCTCACGAAGAGGCCGCTAGAGGAGAATGAAGGTAAGTGATTCCCTGTTTGTGTGTGTATTTAAAGATAAGCAAAATGTGTCAATCTAACGCCAAAGCGTCATGACTGTGTAACAGGGGCCACCGCTGAAGTGGCATCCCTGAAGGAAGCGCTGTCCGAGGCCGAAAACAAAGCGGCCTTGGAATGCAAGGAGCGGGAAAAGCAAAGTGCTAGAGTGGGCGAGGTACAGCGGGAGCTCCAGGACCTCGGCAAGAAGTTCGAGTCCATGGAGCATGATCTGAAGGCGAAAGAGGCCGAGCTTGTGAAGGCCCTTGAGAGTGCAAGAGACGCCAAGGCCGAGGCCGAGAAGGCAGAGCGGGAAATCCAGGAGGCCAAAAGATAGCAAGGGTAAGAAGTTCTTATGCAAAGCAAACATGTGGAGGAGGCGCTTTTACTTACCGGATTCGAGCTCTGTGGGCATTCGCAGATCTGCCACGCAGCTTATCTGACGCCACGGAGTTCTACCGTGCCCGGGAGGGGAGCTCAATGGAGAAGCTGTTCGTCCCAAGATGTGGGCCGAACAACCAACGCCTCGAGTGACCAACTGGGCAGTTGGTCGAACTCCACAGGCGGGCAAGTGGCTATGAAAGATTTCATAGTCCGGATGTGGCCTGGTGAGCTCCTGCCCACTAGCTACTTCGGCCTGATCAAGCGGTTGGTGGATGCCTGTCCGCAGCTTGAGGTGATCAAGCGATCCGTTTGCATTGAAGGTGCCCGCCGGGCCCTTGCCCGCGTTAAGGTGCATTGGGGCAAGCTGGATGCGGAGAAGCTGGTCAAGGACGGGCAGCCGGAGGGCAAGGCGCATCGCCATCCCAAAATGTACTATGATGGCGTGATGAAGGGTGCTCGTCTCGTCGCCAATGAGTGTGCCAAGGACGCCATATTTGAATGAATTCACTTCTGTCATGTTTGTAATTAAAGACAAAGTTACTTGCGCTATGTAGCGCTTTTGTTATTTAAAATATTACCTTCGGCGGCTGTTTATAAAATCCTGAAAGTAGGCTACCGTCGGCTTCCGCCCTGCGTGACTAGCACTGGGTGTTCGTGGAAAACCCGACACTCTTTACCCAAATGTTTGGTCCCTTAAGGAGGTGTCCGGCGCAGAGAACTAGGCAATCGGACTATGCGGCTTTATAACTTTCACTTAGCCATAGAAGTCTACAATTTTAAATTTCAACGAAGCCCCTAGAATCCTGAAGATCAATCGGGCGCTTATACACGCCAGATCGACGGCCGATTTATCGCCTAAAGCGGAAAATCTTTAAGGATTTTAGAACCTCTCGAACAACGACCAGCTCTCGCCACATCATGCCGGTCAGTTTTTGGCTTTCTCTACTGAGGTGCTCGTCCGGAAGAACCGTGACACAATCGCAGTAGTTCTCCCTGCGCTACCTTAGCCGATATAACGGAACATAAGGCACCAAAACAGGGAGCCGGGCTATCCCAATCAGACCCAAGACACGATTCGAGCTGATGCATATAGTGCTATAAGTTCGGGTGCCGCATTGTTGAAAGTGTTCGGACTTTAGTTGCCGTATAGCGGGGCGCCATAAGAAGCCCCTGGAAAACTGGCCGCACCAAGGTGTACGGATGCAATATCAAATAAACATTTATAAAAGAAAAATGCTTAAATGAGAATAATAAGCTGACGCGATGTATAGTCTCACATTGACAAAAAATACGTTTAAGCGTACATTTACAATGGATGCGTTAAGCAGAGATAAAATTGGACTATTTGACATGTCCTATCCAGGGGCAGGCTGTGTTCAGATAGATAAAGCAGGTATAATGATCGTAAATAGACTCCACCTGTGTATTTCCTTCTATGCACAACATCTGTTGCCTCCGTGGATGTCTCTTCCCTATAAGTTCGACAATTCGACTTTTGAGGATGCCGCGCCAACGCGGTGTCCTGAAAGGTAAGAGGGAAAGAGTATCAAAGTATCTGGCGGTTACCCACACTATTGACTGAGTCGTTGATGCGCCTCCGCCTATGCCCATGGTATTTTAAGTGCGTAATTGTGTGCACGTGGCACGAATGCTGCTTTTATGGGGCTTAAGCGGAGGCCGGACTGCTAGTCGCGCTCTTGGCGTGCTCGATGATCCTGCTATGGGTGCTCCAACTTGCTTGAATGTGCTCGGGTTGTCGGCGCCGGATTGGTTTGTCGGAGAAGGCCGCATTCTACTTCCGCCGCAAGGGCTGCAGTATGTTCTTTTGTTCGTAGGTAGCGATCCATGTTTCCGTTCATCGTTATGACCCCGCGTGGTCCTGGCATCTTGAGCTTGAGATATGCGTAGTGTGGTACCGCATTGAATCTGGCAAATGCAGTTTGTCCGAGCGGTGCATGGTAACCATCGCGAAAGGGACGGCGTCGAAGATTAACTCTTCGCTTCGGAAGTTATCCGGAGATCCGAAGACCACTTCCAATGTTATAGAGCCCGTACAACGGGCCTCTACTCCGGGAATAACACCTTTAAAGGTGGTTTTGGTGGGCTTGATCCTTGAAGGATCAATGCCCATCTTGCGCACTGTGTCCTGATAAAGCAGGTTCAGGCTGCTGCCGCCGTCCATAAGGACACGCGTGAGGTGGAATCCATCGATGATTGGGTCTAAGACCAATGCGGCTGAGCCGCCGTGACGGATGCTGGTGGGGTGATCCATACGGTCAAAGGTGATCGGACAGGCTGACCATGGGTTGAACTTGGGGGCGACTGGCTCCATCGCATAGACGTCCCGTAGTGCCCGCTTCCGTTCCCGCTTGGGGATGTGGGTGGCGTAGATCATATTAACCGTTTTCACCGGGGAATTTTTCTGCCCCCAGATTCGGACGCCGGGGCTCACCGTCATCGTCGCTATGCAACCCCTTGTCCTTGTTTTCGGCATTTATCTTGCCGGCCTGTTTGAACACCCAGCAGTCTCTATTGGCGTGGTTGGCTGGTTTGTCCGGTGTGCCGTAAATTTGGCACGAGCGCTCTAGCATGCGGTCCAGACTGGACGGTCCCTGGTTATTTCTTTTGAACGGCTTTTTCCGCTGTCCAGATTTAGGTCCGCTGAATCCGGCGTTGACTGCCGTGTCTTTCGTGCTATCGCCGTTGTTCCGTCTCTTATGTCTATTGCGCCGTGGCTTATCGCTAGCATCGCGGCCGTCCGAAGTGCCGGAATGTGGCGTGGTGCTGCTACGAGCCAACCAGCTATCCTCACCCGCACAAAAACGGGTCATTAGGATTGTGAGAGCTGCCATAGACTTGGGTTTTTCCTGGCCGAGGTGTCGAGCGAGCCACTCGTCACGGATATTATGCTTAAAAGCCGCCAGGGCTTTGTCGTCCGGACAGTCGACTATTTGGTTCTTTTTAGTGAGGAACCGAGTCCAGGATTTCCGGGCTGACTCTCCGGGCTGTTGAGTAATGTGGCTCAGGTCATCAGCATCTGGTGGTCGCACATATGTGCCATGGAAGTTGTCAAGGAATGCATCTTCCAGGTTTTCCCAACTGCCAATGGAATTTGCTGGCAGTCTGTTTAACCAGTGCCGAGCAGGTCCTTTGAGCTTAAGGGGGAGATACTTGATGGCGTGTAGATCATCTCCGCGGGCCATGTGGATGTGGAGAAGAAAATCTTTGATCCATACCGCGGGGTGTGTTGTGCCATCGTATGATTCGATGTTTACGGGTTTGAACCCTTCTGGGAATTCATGATCCATTACTTCGTCAGTGAAGCAGAGGGGGTGCGCGGCGCCTCTGTGCCATGCTATGTGGCTACGCAGGTCGAATTGATCTGGGTGGCTATATTCGGCCCGGACGGACTTGTTGAAGGCGTGTCTGGCGCGACGGTCCTCTCGCGTGTCGAGGTGCGCCCCCGCGATCCATAGATCGATCTTGGCTGTCCTGATTTGTTGCCCCAGGCCGTAGTATGTTGGCGTGGGGGTGTTGGCTGGTATGCGGACTGGTATGCCGCTTTATCCCGGCCACGAGATGGCCGGTCAGCCGTGTGGTGCTCGAGTCCATATTCCTCGGCTGCCGTGACTTCATCCATCGTCTGCGTGAGCAGGTCTTGATCAGCTTGGAGTTGCCGCCGCTTTTTTCAGCTCCTTGCGGTGGCTATAAGTCGACGCTTAAAGCATTCCCTCCACGGGATCCTCAGCACGCCGAACTCGTCGTCGCCGAGGCTAATCTCGTCTTCGGAGGGGGGCATGTAGCCGTCCTCCTCTGGGTATGCGTCTGTCGCCTGTTCTTCTGGGATGACCTGCTCGTCTTTCTGTTCGGCCTGCTCAAAGGCAGGCTGATCAGGGTCATATTCTTCTTTGGTGCCATCCGGATTATTTTCGCCTCCGGGGCCGGTGTTGTTATGGCGGGGCTTGGAGCGGCGCCGACGACGCCCATTCTTTGATTTTCTTCCCGAGGGGTTGTCCTCCGTTGCCTCATCGCCATTAGTTTCCTTCGGAGTGTCCACCATATATATATAGCATATGAGGAGGTGGCCGTCCACCTCCCGGTGAGCGGTGGCTCCTCTGATTCTCCTACATCGTCGTCCATACCGTCGATGTCTTCGGAGTCGAAGTCAAGCACGTCGGTTAGATCATCGATCGTGGCAATGAAGTGGGTGGTGGGTGGGTAAAGAATTCCGTCGTTGTTTGCTTCCCACTCGAGCTGGACATGGTTCGGCCCGGAGTCTCCCGACAAGGAGAGAGACTTCAATAAGTCCAGCATGTCGCCAAAGAGCGAGTGCTGAAAAACGTCCGCCGCGGTGAACTCCATCACCGGAGCCCAACCAGGATCGGTGGGCTCGGGGGCGCGTGGACTGGAACCTGCTTCCGGATATGAATCCGGGGGTCCGGAGTCACAGGTTCCCTCAGAGGTGAAACCTGTGTTTGGCTCCATCGCCGATGAAGGTACGGCCTGCGGGGTGGGGTCCAGCCCTCCGTCCTTAGGCGAAGCAACCTGTCCCGTATTTATATCCGAGGCTTCTGCCAGGACGATATCCCGAGCAACGTTTGATAGCAGGTCTAAGCCGTGCTCATCGCGATCGCTCGGGCGCTCGGGCGCTGGCCTGAATCCGTCAAGATCAAGTCTCCGCGATATCCGCCGTAGTTCAGGTTTCAACCTTATTTGATGGCCGGGGCATAGCTATCGATTCGCTCCAAGCGGCTGCCGAATTTATTCGCAGCGAAGCCGCCGAACACAAAGATCTGTCCGGGAGGAAAGTCTCACCGACCGCGTCGTTAACGACGATTGAAGGAGCCATCGAGCCGATGGCAACGTCACGAGGAACTCTCAATTAAAGAACCAATGTCGGTGTCAAACCGCGATCTCGGTAGGGGGTCCCGATCTGTAAGGCCAAGGCTGATGGTAACAAGAAGTAAGGGACACAGATGTTTACCCAGGTTCGGGCCCTCTCGATGGAGGTAAAACCCTACTTCCTGCTTGATTAATATTGATGATATGGGTAGTACAAGAGTAGATCCACCACGAGATCGTAGAGGCTAAACCCTAGGAGCTAGCCTATGATGGTATGATTGTAATTGTGATCGGCCTTCTAAGGACCAACCTCTCCGGTTTACATAGACACCGGAGAGGGCTAGGGTTTACATGGAGTCGGTTACAAGGAAGGAAATATAATATCCGGATCGCCAAGCTTGCCTTCCACGCAAAGGAAAGTCCCATCCGGACACGGGCCGAAGTCTTGAGTCTTGTATCTTCACGCTTCAATAGTCCGGACGTTGTACACAGTCCGGCTGTCCGGATACCCCCTAATCCAGGACTCCCTCACGGGGGCTTCGCCATCTCTTCGTCGACCTACTCGGTTGGGGAGTTTGGCGTCACCCTGCCGACCTACTTCGTCAGCTCGGCTGGACTGGGGGTTACGCCTCGCCACATCGGCTGTGCTGTGTCCCTACTTTGGAGTGCTGAACTCCTCGCTCGGTCACCTCGGGACAGGCTTGGGGGCTGGGACCTCGATCCTTCAGAGGATCATGCACTGCAGGAGGACCGATCGATGGCGATCCAGATCGGTGGCATCATAAAGGGAAGATTCCATCTATCTTTCCTTTTATTTATTATTTACCATTTAATTATAAAGGTTGAACGAGGCTGCACTTTTGGCTAGTCCATCCACCTTACGTGCACTTTTTAGTTGTTTTGTCCTCTAGTTTAATTAAAAAAGGGGGGCAATCTGTCTGGCAACCCATCCGAGGAGACTCCACAAAGGCCATTCCACGTGAGGATGTGATTGGGTACTGGCGCTGCTCATCAGCATCCAATTGCGGTATGTTGTACCGCCTTCAATGCAGATTTCGAGGTCCGCTTGATCTCCATCCAAACGCGGTGCAAATCGCTCACTTCGGATTTTAATGTCCGCTCGCTACCCTACGAATCAGGTTGTATTTATCCTAATTACACATGTTGTATACTACTTTCAACATAATTTTCTTTTTTTTGCTGGTTCACATGGTTTTTCCGTGCAGATTTCCTGCGGTCGGTTACATTTCGGTTCGCTGTCGATTTTGACTGCGTCACGCGGTCACCTTGCCGACCTACTCCACCAGCTCGGCTAGACTGGGGGCTTCACCTTACCACATCGGCCGAGCCGTGTCACTACTCCGGATTGCCGAACTCCTTGCTCGGACACCCCGGGCTTGGGGGTGGGGACCTCGGCCATGCCGAGGACTGCAAACCTTATTGGATCTGTCAGAGATCAATGGGCATCTTCGTCCCGCCACAAGCCCGGAT
Organism: Aegilops longissima; assembly: GCA_021605205.1. Taxonomy (NCBI): domain Eukaryota; kingdom Viridiplantae; phylum Streptophyta; class Magnoliopsida; order Poales; family Poaceae; genus Aegilops; species Aegilops longissima. The sequence continues at coordinate 541,524,840 of CM038681.1, read as the reverse complement.
CACGTCATCAACATCAAGAACGTTAACCATCTAAGTCGCTTTCATGCTAACAAACTTTCGGTTTTAAATTTTGTTCGGTTCAACCAAGCATTATACTTTTTTGGCAAAAAGTTTGTGAAAAACTTCCTTGTCAAAACTTTGTTTGTGACATACAAATTCAAATACCCCGTTTACTTGGGGGCTTCCTTTATGAAGCCTTTCCTCTTGCATAGGATTGTACTTGTATGGCTTCGTTCCTTATTCGTGTATTACGCCACAATATGCACCATGTTGACTTAAGTGTTCCGCAAGCTGGGTTGCCTTGCTCCTGTGTTTACCTCTACGTTTCGGATTGTTCGGCTAGGGAGTAAAGGGAGCACCTCTGCGATTGTCACGATCGGGTCATCCGAGCTCGGACCTCAGACTGGGTGAAGCCGAAAGCTAGCGCTCTTATTGTTTTCAATCATGGTCGGCTGTCACGCCCAAGATGCGACCCTATCCTAAAGGAACTCGGAGGTCCCACCAAGGATAGAAGCGCATCTTGAAGACGCTTTTGCAAGGTGGATATCATTACATCAACATTACATAATAGTGAGGATACATCCAATACATACAATGTCACATGAATACAACAATACAACATACAAGATCAACATCCGACTACGGATGAATCATAAACAGAAACTCAAACAATAACCACCCTGCTAGCCCAAGCTGCCGACCTGGAACCTATCCCCTGATTGAAGAAGCAGAAGAAGAACACCAAAACAAGTAACATCGCTCTCACGTCAAGATCATCGAAAAACCTGTACCTGCAACTGTTGGTGTAGTAATCTGTGAGCCACGAGGACACAGCAATCCCATTACCATGGGTATCAAGACTAGCAAAGCTTAAAGGGAAAGGAAGCCGCCCGAATGTGCCGACAAATACCGATAGGAGCTGCACATATCTCGCTCGGGCACACCGGATGAGCAAGACGACGGGTTGGCATAGACACCGTTGCCTGTGGGCGCCGGACATCGCCGGTTTGGACCAGCACTCAGAGGAGAACCGCCCGGGGCTAAAATAAAGATGACCTCGGGTTGGCCGACCCAAGGAAAGGTATAGGTGGTGGTGAGGCAAATGGTAAAACCAAGGTTGGGCCTTGCCGAGGAGTTTTATTCAAAGCGAACTGTCAAGGGGTCCCATAAATCACCCAACCGCGTTAGGGACGCAAAATCCGGGAACATAATACCGATATGACGGAAACTAGGGCGGCAAGAGTGGAACAAAACACTGTGCATAAGGCCGAGCCTTCCACCCTTTACCAAGTATATAGATGCATTAATAATATAAGAGATATTGTGATATCCCAACATAAACATAATCCAACATGGAGCAATCTTCATCTTCACCTGCAACTAACAACGCTATAAGAGGGGCTGAGCAAAAGCGGTAACATAGCCAAACAACGGTTTGCTAGGAAGGGTGACAAAGGTTAGGGGCTATCATGGCAATTTGGGAGGCTTGATAAGAAAGTGGTGGGTAACGCAGCATAGCGATAGAACGAAGCAACTAGCATAACAATGATAGTAATGAGATCCAAGGTGACGGTCATCTTGCCTGAAATCCCGCTAGGAAGAAGAACGAGTCCATGAAGAAGACAACCGGACGTAGTCGAACGAATCCTCACAACTCCGGAACGAAACCGAAGCTAACGAGAGAAGCAAACCGGAAAGAAGCAAACAACATGGTAAACACACCAGCATAATCATGGCATGATGCACAATCAAGTATGATGCATGTCCGGTTTAAAGAGGCATGGCATGGTAAGTTGCAACAAACAATACTACAAATTAAGTGGAGCTCAATATGCAACGAGTTGCATATTGACGAAACACCACATTGACATATTTAGTTTAATCTCGATTAAGCTACCAAACAATATTAAATGTTGTTAAACATGGCAAGAGGTGGAGCATAATTAAACTACCTATCCAGGCAAGTTTAAATGAGGCCGGAACAACAAACAACAATTCCGGAAAATCCTCATGAGCAATATTTTAGATTCGGTACTGTTCTGCCCTAAACCATATTTTAATGTTGTTAAACAGGAAAATAAAGTCCACCATGTAAAACTAGGCATTTTTCCACCCCATTTACATATAAAGTTTATTTAAAATGGAGCTACGATTATTTAGTTATGAAATAAATCATTTAACATGGCATTTATATAAATTTAAACAAACAACAAGTTTAAACATTTTAAACATGGACGAAAGTGGCATATTATGAAAATAGATAAAATTCTAAGCATTTTACATGTTTAAAACATTTTAATCCGATGCACGGTTGGAGTTATTAAATGCATGAACATGAGGGGTTTTCTGAAAAACTGCAGAACACTGGATAATAGACAAATTCACAGAACTGGGAAAAAACATGCATGGGCCGAATCTGGAGCATGATGGGCCAACAGAGAGGAGGGGCTGGGCGGCTGCTCACATCGGGCCAACAGGCCGTCTGGGGGATGTAGAGGCGCTGGGCCTTGGCGCGGACGACGACAGGGAGGGCGGAGGCCGTCGGGAACTGATTCCCGACGGTGGGAGGCAAATCCGGCAAGGCAAGGTCCTGGCGGCGGCGAATTTGCTGGCGTCAGGGACGAGGCGCGGGAGAGCAGAGGGCCTGCGAGGCGGCGCAGCGAACGAGGCCTGGCGAGGGGCGGAGCTTGACGGATCCGGTCGCGGGACACCAGTTCCTGGCGGCCGCGTGGCGAATTGGAGCTCGGGAGGCATCCATGGCGGCCGTTGGCGACGGGAACCTGCGGGAGTTCTCTGTTTCAACGATACAGAGAGAGAGAGAGAGAGAGAGAGAGAGAGAGAGAGAGAGAGAGAGAGAGGGTGAAACACGGGAGAGAGATGAGGAAAAAAGGAAGGGGAGCAGGAGAGAGGGCGAGGGAGTCTGGCCTGGCGACTCGGGATTGAGATCATCTCGATTCTGGAGGTCGGGGCGCCATGGGGCTGTACGAGCTTGGGGACGGGGCTCACGGCTGACGACGGGAGCGAGGAGTCCCGCGTGTGCTCGGCACAGCAGGAGGCCGTGGTGGAGCTCGAGGCCGGAAGGCTCGGGCGCAGGAGGGGCTCGGGTTGGCCGGCCGATGATCCCAAGGTGGGAGGAGGCTGCAGGCTTTGGTGGTTGGCTGGGCGAGGGGATCGAGGAGGGACATGGGGAGCGCTGGTTGGTGGATTGGATCGGGATGAGATCCCGAGGAAGACAGTGGCGGCGGCTGAGAGGGATCGATGGGACATGTCCCTAGATTTTAGGGTTGGTCTTTATATAGCAAGTGGATTTTGGGTAGAGATCCAATTGGACCCTCCAATTTAGATCGGGGGGTCGAGAAAAATAGGCTAGGGAGTCCAATAACCAAAACGAAGATATTTTACAGATGTTTGGGGATGAACCGAATGCAACGGTGATGACTGAGCGGGTTGGGTTCGGGTAAGTTTCGGATACGCGCGAGGGGGCTGCGAGATGGCGAAAGAGGTTAGATGGTCACGGTCAAGAGGGAAGCGAAAACCCGATTGGTCTCGGAACAGTCAACAAAAGCAAGGGGGACGCGGCAACTACGAACGGGTGCAAGTTTTATGAAAACATGCAGATGCAATGCGCATGATGCTATGAGATGAAATGCAAGACATGAACAAAATGCAAAACAAAAGACAAAACCCAACCACAAAGGTAAAATCATATCACATCTCCGAAAAAGGCAAGAGTTGGAGTTACGAATATGGAAAGTTGTATCCGGGGCGTTACAACACTCCACCACTACGAGAGGATCTCGTCCCGAGATCTAGGATGGCACCGGAGAGAAACAGAAGAGGAAGAGAAGAGGGAAAACTAAGTTTCTTCTTCGACAAATGAGTGAAACCATGAACCTTGAGAGGTTGAGAAAAATGAATGAAAGAAAACAACAAAGATGAACAAAGCTGAAAATACTCCGTTAGAAAAGAGGAACAAGTGATACGACGAGAACCAAGAGGTTTAGTGATAAGATAGATATTGAAACCACTCCGGTTAAAATTAGATAAGGAATAAGATTGATATAATTTGGGCAGTACTTCGACTGAAGGAAGAAGGAAAACTTGATAAGATGAAAAGAACTTGAAGAGATGACACAACACTCCGGTTAAATGGATAAGCATGAAAAGAACACGGTCCTCACAATTCAAGATGATGAGTGAAGAGAGCAACATCACCATGCCTCCGGAAGAAAGAATAGAAGATAGATCATTGAAATACAAGAATGGAGAAGAAAATGCCAACTTATGCCACAAATTATCTTGGAAAGCACCCTTCCGAGAAGGTTAGAACAGAGTTGTTGGAAAACCAACAATGAAAGGATAAGCTTGTAGTGGGCTTATGGAAACATCTCAAGACTATGAGGTGACAACCAGCCACTAATGGAAACCAATTGCTTGTTTGAGATCAAAGAAGAGATGAAAAAAACTTCTTTCACTGAGAGGATAGAGAGATAACTTGGATCATTGATAAGCACCACAATAGCAACATTCCTTAGGGAAGGCTTTAGGTGAAACATGACACAAGATGACTCCAACGAAGAGATTGGTGTATTTAAAATATCTCATTCTTGACAACATGTGAATCATGAAACACGAACTCAAATTGTCAAGAATGACATAACACCAGCTCAAATGATAAGGTAGAACGAATTGCACTTTGAAATGCAAGAAGAAGAATACTTGAACTCCTCAAAACAAAACATGTGTTGAACACCATGTTTATTTTAGAGTATAGCTTGGCGGATCATAACTTCGAGAGAAATCTTGAAGAACAATTGAAGAATGAAAAGAATCCTTGACGAACCACCATGTAGAGCCTCCATGAAGAACTCCGGTAATAGAAGGATGATGAGAATAAAGAGAAGTTGAAAACACAAGGTGAAGCCTTGCAATGATTTAGATGGAGCTTCGCAATTATATAACCGAGAGAACTTGGAACTCCGGAAAGAAAAGATGAACATCTTAGAACCGATAATTTATTCCTCATGAACAAACTCTGAAGGAAAGGATTAATCACTTGGATGAAACAAGAATACGAATTATGTTATGCGTATCCTTCACCAATTTAATTGATGATAAGCAACGGATTTGGCACACTACTTATTCTTTTGCAAGGATTGAAGAGAGATATAGCGCCAACTTGAAGAAGTCTTCGACGAATCACCGAGAGGATTGGAAAGGATGAATGAAATGATACGGTAATAAAGGAAGAGGAATCTTGAACGAACCACCGTAAAAATTGAAAATGGAAGAAGAAAAGATAAAGAAACACCAGGAAGAATTAGAAAATGAACGAAGATACTTGAGAGAATTTAGATACAAGTGAACGCAGAGATCTCGAGATGATTAGATAATACTTGAATGATGCACCGGTATGATTTGGAGAACGAGAGCTGAAAGCTAGAATGAATAATTCTGAGATGATGGGCTCCGGAGACTCAAACTGAAAAGACTCCTGAAATGCTCTGGATGGGTGAAAAGAATTGTATCAATCGAAAATAATTATGAGAGGATGGCATCAAGCTAGAACCATGAATCTTGAAGAGAATGGAGCAAGATTTAAGAGAAACTCTTCTTCGGTCTTCAAATGTTGAGAATGACGATGAGAAACATCACCATGAATTGTTGAGAAACTCCGGAAGGATTAAAAGAGGAAAGGTTGAGCCAGAGATGAAAAGAATTTGAAAGCGGCCTAGGAGAAGGCATGTGACTGATGAAAATTCATTCTTACATCAAACTTTGAAATGAATTTGAGAATAGTTCCGCGAAAATTAGAAGAGTCAGGTAAGATCCTGGGAAAAGACCTGTGGGTTAGGGCCCACTCAAAAGAAAACACGGTTGAACAATTTTAAAGAGAGGTTGCACCGGTTGAATTAAATGGCTTGAATGGGATAACAACCTTGAAATATCTTGAACGGATTGAGAATGGAAACACAAGTCTTGTGAGATATTTTCAGCACACCAGAACAAATGAATAGGAAGAAGTGAATGATTAAGAGGTGCATCGGCATGAGAAAGCATTAGAAACGAGGAAAGGAATATGATGAATATCGAAATCTTGAATTGGATCCACCGGAGAAGAAACAACAATGAAGGATGATGAACTTGAAACTGTTGAGCATCTTCATGGGAAATCACCGGATAAGAGCATTGACGGAAAAGAATGGAGAGACTTCCCATCAATAAAAGGATACTTGATTAAGAAATCTGAGTCCTTGAAGAAAAGGGGTGGGAGGGCGGGAAAACAAAGACAACTTGGGACGGGTGAAACAAACACCGTTGTGAAAACTGAGAATTGTTCTTGCAAATGTTGAAATGACCGGATCCACTTAAAGAGAAGCACGCCGGTTGGAAAAGAATTAACATGACGACCTCGATGGTCAAGAAGGATTAGTATTCACCTAGCAATATGAGAACACCGTTTAGGAAAGGTATGGAATCAATATTTGACTTCGAAGCAACTTGAATACCACAAATAAAACAAAACAAAGAATTTGGCTTGCTGAATAAGCCGGAACAAATACATATGATAGAGATTTACCCAATCCCATATCATGCATCTGTCGGAAAGATATTCTAGGAGCTACTTGAATTCCACCTATAAACTCCCGAAACATTCGGTTATGCAATCTAGTGTTGGGGATACAGGGACACAAAATATATCACCCAAACTAACAATACCTAGATCCAAATTGTATCCATCCGTCAACACATAACCAAGAAAACTCCGAAATCGTGTACCTCAACCTTTGAAAAGCATCTGTTATACGAGCTATGGCAATACTCCGAACTCCCAAAGATCTTGGGTGGCGCCGAGGTTATCTCACCAACAACGCATAAAAGAGATTTTCGATGTCGGCAAAACTCGGTATTCCGAATCTGCAACGATAAAATTGTGACGACAACACCTCGGAGCTCAACTCCCGGGACACCGCCACAACCCTCAATGTCGAGGCACCAAGAACAATGTTCTCGCCACAAGACTATCGTAACGATCCCAAGATACCCGCGTGATCCTAAAAAAATTTCGTGAAATTTGAGGAGAGGAAAGACAAAACATCTACGTCAGGGGGCCTCACCAGAGCGACGAAGGGACTGAGGAGTAAAAAGAATCCTACTCTTCGATATATATATAATCCTAAGACTCAAAACATTTTCTTATAGACTCAACAACGGCCAACAATCAAGGGGGCTCCTATGGTCGGTCGAGGCTCTGATACCAACTTGTCACGCCCAAGATGCGACTCTATCCTAAAGGAACTCGAAGGTCCCACCAAGGATAGAAGCGCATCTTGAAGACGCTTTTGCAAGGTGGATATCATTACATCAACATTACATAATAGTGGGGATACATCCAATACATACAATGTCACATGAATACAACAATACAACATACAAGATCAACATCCGACTACGATGAATCATAAGCGAAACTCAAACAATAACCACCTCGCTAGCCCAGGCCGCCGACCGAACCTATCCCCGATTGAAGAAGCGTAAGAAGAACTCCAAAACAAGTAACATCGCCTCACGCCAAGATCATCGCAAAACCTGTACCGCAATCTGTTGGTGTAGTAATATGTGAGCCACGAGGACTCAAAGAATCCCATTACCATGGGTATCAAGACTAGCAAAGCTTAAAGGGAAAGGAAGGGGTAAAGTGGTGAGGTTGCAGCAGCGGCTAAGAAATGTATGGTGGCTAACTTACGCAAATAAGAGCGAGAAGAGAAGCAAGGCAAGCGGTCGTCAACTAGTAATGATCAAGAAGTGATCCTGAACTCCTACTTACGTCAGACATAACCCAGAAACCGCGTTCTCCTCTCGATCAACCCCGAAAAGAGACACTCACGGTTACGCACACGGTTGGTTGAACAGTAGTCGGTGGAGCCGGTGGAGGGCTGGATGAACAGGACCCCATGGAGGGCTGGTTGAACAGTAGCCGGTGGAGGTCTGGATGAACAGTAGCCTGTGGAGGGGTAGTTGAACAGGACCCCATGGAGAGGGCTGGTTGAACAATAGTCGGTGGAGGAGCGCGCGGTGGAGGCTAGATGAACAGGAGCCCGTGGATGAACAGTCGTTGGTGGAGGCCGGAGGAGGTCGACGGTGGATGAATAGTAGCCCGTGGAGGCTGGAGGAGGTTAACGGTGGAGATGAACAGTATCCTGTGGAGTCCCGTTTTGCGGTACGCCACACCCCCGATGAACATGACCCCTGTTTCGACCGTAGCGATCCAACAAGTCCGTTTCCTCCATTTTGCGGTATGCCACACCCCTCCCGATCAATAGGACCCCGTTTCGACCGTAGGAGGTCCAAGAGAAGTCCATTTCCTCCGTTTTGCGGTATGCCAGACCCCTCCCGATGTACAAGATCCCGTTTCGACCATGGCCGGTCGAACACAAGGCCGTTTCCTCCATTCTGTGGTACACCAGGCCTCGTTTCCATGGGCTGTTCCGTCCAAGCCGGTTGGCTCCCGATGAGCAAAGGGCATCCCACTCAAAAATATCAAATGCATGTCTTCTGGCTAACATCAATGAGCAAAATTTGACAAGGTTTTCCAATTCCAATATATTAAACTAATGTCTTCTTGCTAACATCAATGATTAAACTTTGGCAAGCTTTTCCCATTCAAAATATGTAATGCCTATGTTTGTGGAACAGGCAGGGTTTGTCATCAGTTTGTCACCTGATAGTTCGGTGGCTCAAGGTGACAACGAATGATTAGAGAACCATTCGATGTATTGTGCATGATGAAGTATTATGGAGGACACGAACCATGTGAACATTTTGTGCAGTTCCACTAAAATCAAGCTGAGCATCCCTGTAGATTTCGTACTTATATGCTGCAAGAAAACAAAGACACATCAACACACACATGAATATTGGCCCCAATGTCAACCCACCAATCGATGGACTAACAAACTGAAAGTATGGTAAACAGATTCCATACCCAGATGCCCCATCATTGTTGCTTAGAATGACATTGACAGACTTGGAGTCCTGTCCTGGCTTCTTGTACTTGTTTGGGCACTTTTTTCCTAGTGCACTCCACGTGTTGTAGAGTTGCCTATGCTCTCTACAGACTAGTCATGTCACCAACGTCTACTAATACTTCGTAAAGCTTCTCGATCATTCCTTCTGTAATGTAGCGCAAACAGTGACTGCTTCTTTCTGCAAAGTGGTAAGACCAACTGGACCCACTAATGCAGCAGGTTGCCTTAGACACATTGGCTCCTTTTGTGCAGTTCAACTAAAATCAAAGTCAGAATAAAACCAAGCTTTAATTTTGATATCCCTGTAAGCAACAATAGGTATAAGGGAAACAATTACTGAGAAACAACGGTTGATGACTTGTACTCCCAGAAGAAAAACATCTACTGATCTACCTTATCTTAATGGGAAACAAAGCAGGAGAGTAGCAATTCTCAATCAGTGTGATTCATTCATATTAACTAAGACATTATCTTAACAATGACTTGTTTCAACATGTATAAAGAACGACAAAGCAGAAAAGTACCATTCCTAAAACAATGCGACCGATTCATTTTAACAGAGACATTATCTTAACAATACCGTGGTTAAACATGTAGAAAGAACTACAAAGCAGGATAGTACCATTTGTAAAACACTGTAACTGATATATAATAACAGGGACATTATTTGAACAATACATTTCTTAAACATGTACTCTGGCCAATCCCTAACAGAAATGGTACTCCCGCCAATCCCTAACAAGTGTTGCAGTTTTGAACTAAGATTCAGTAGTTAATTCTGAGGAAAGTCGGTACTGACCTTTCAATACCAAGATTTGAAACAACTCGTGAGGAAGACCTAAGAGAGATCTCAACACATATATGGAAATCTGGTCTCAGTTTGTGCAGTTCCACCAAAATTAAGTGAAGCAAAATGTCGCAATAGCAACAAGTTGAATAGATATCCCTGTTTTAATAGAGGCAAAAAGGAATCAATTACTAGCCAATAAAGGAGGATGAAACACGCAACCACAAAATGGTAATCCTGCCAATCCCTAACAAGTGTTGCAGTTTTGAACTAAGATTCAGTAGTTAATTCTGAGAGTGGCATTGCTTAATTTACCAGCGACATTAGATTAACAAAAAGCATAAACAGTTCTAGGGGAGAGTGGGCGCAAAAACACCATGTGCTTCCATCTACTTATAAAGGGGGTGATGTAGAGTTTTGTTGTAACAAGTAAACAAGCATCATGTCTAGGCTGGAACAATTTTTGGCCACTTAATGGTAAAAGACAGCAGTTCAATAGCTTCAATTCAACATTTATCCAAAACAGTACCAATACAAGTAGCACAACATCTCAAAGCACACTGCAGTATCGTGTGGATGAAAGTTGGTACTGACCTTTATTAACAAAGATTTGAAACAACTCGCGAGGAAGACCTAATAGAGATCTCAACACATATATGGAAATCCGGTCTCAATTTGTGCAGTTCCACCAAAATTAAGCGAAGCAAAATGTCGCAATAGCAACAAGTTGAATAGATATCCCTGTTTTAATAGAGGCAAAAAAGGAATCAATTACTAGCCAATAAAGGAGGATGAAACACGCAACCACAAAAATGGTAATCCTGCCAATCCCTAACAAGTGTTGCAGTTTTGAACTAAGATTTAGTAGTTAATTCTGAGAGTGGCATTGCTTAATTTTACCAGCGGCATTAGATTACCAAAAAGCATAAACAGTTCTAGGGGAGAGTGGGCGCAACAACACCATGTGCTTCCATCTACTTATAAAGGGGGTGATGCAGAGTTTTGTTGTAACAAACAAACAAGCATCATGTCTAGGCTGGAACAATTTTTGGCCACTTAATGGTAAAAGATAGCAGTTCAATAGCTTCAATTCAACATTTATCAACAGTACCAATACAAGTAGCACAACATCTCAAAGCACACTGCATCGTGTGGATGAAAGTCGGTACTGACCTTTATTGACCAAGATTTGAAACAACTCACGAGGAGGACTTGAAAGAAATCCCAACACATATATGAAAATCCATGATCTCCTTTTGTGCAGTTCCACCAAAATTAAGCAAAGTCGCCGGTGTGATATTCAAGTTGAACTACACAAAACACTCTTAAAACAAAAGTGTTTCGCGTAGCGAAACAAAATGTCGCAATAGCAACAAGTTGAATATATATCCCTGTTTTAACAGAGGCAAAAAAGGAATCAATTACTGGCCAATAAAGGAGGATGAAACACGCGGCCACAAAAATGGTAATTCCGCCAATCCTTAACAAGTGTTGCAGTTTTGAACTAAGATTCAGTAGTTAATTCTGAGAGTGGCATTGCTTAATTTTACCAGTGGCATTAGATTAACAAAAAGCATAAACAGTTCCAGGGGAGAGTGGGCGCAACAACACCATGTGCTGCCATCTACTTATAAAGGGGGTGATGCAGAGTTTGTTGTAACTAAGCAACAAGCATCATGTCTGGGTTGGTATCATTTTTGTTCACTACTTAATGGGAAAACAAAGCAATACAATAGCTTCAATTCAACATTTATTTAAAACAGTACTAATACAAGTAACATCATCTCAAAACACACTGCACGATCATGTGGATGAAGGCAAGTACCAACCTGTCATGATGCACACAAGATCACGTACGAATCTGCCAACACGAATAGGAAATCCAATCTCGTTTTGTGCAGTTGCACTGAAATTAAGCAAAGTCACCGGTGTGACATTTAAGTTTGCTATAGCAACAAGTTGAATAGATATCCCAGTTTTAACAGAGGCAAAAAAGAAACAATTACTGGCCAATAAAGGAGGATGAAACAAACGGCGACAAAAAGAAGCATCTAACTTATCTTGATGGAAAATGAAGTAGGATAGTAGCATTTCTAAAACGGTTGCATTGATTCGTATTAAGAAAGACATTCTCTTAAAACAACATTCATTAAAAATGTAATTTACTTTTAACAGTGGCATTGCTTCAATTTTCCAGCAGCATTCTTAGATTAACAACAACAAAATAGTTGTATGGGACATGGGACATGCCAGCACCATGTGCGTCCACACGTATAAATGGGTGATGCAGAGTATGTAGCCAAGCAACATATCTGTGTTCTTCCCATATTTGTTCTATTTGAACCTTTTTCCTATGTGAGGGAAGCAAATCTAGTCCTGCACAAACTACCCGACCCCCCAGTTTCTTTCCCTTTTCAACAAAGAGATCGGTTCCTTACAGATGTGTGTACTGGGTTACCCCCTTTTCCCCTTTTCCACCAACAAAGCGGCGGATAGCCAGTCTATACTACTTTCCCTCTCTCCTTTCCTCATTGAACCATGTCCTAGATTCATGCTCCACCCCACCGCACCCTTCTTTCCTCTTTGAAGCAAGACCTAGATTCGACTACATAATCGAAAAAGATCTGCATGCAGCTAGAGCAATGACGGTTTCAAAGAAACCTATACCTTAGGGTCGTCGGGATGTGGCAAGGCGTGCGGCGGGAGGCCGGATCTGCCCACACTATGTACGGCAGCGAGGAAGAAGGGGTCGGTGGCCCTCCCGCACAGACGCTGGGTGAAAGAGAGCAGTGCAGCCGACAGTGGATTGCCTCGCTCGCCGAAGGCGACAGAGTAAACGCTGCACCTCCTCCCCTTCTCGGTGCGACGGGATCCAGACGCCTCCTTCACCAGTTGTGAGGGGGGGGGGGAGAGAAGAGGCCAATGCAGTCTTGTTTAGATCTGGTGAAGAGGGTGAGAGACTGTGAATATAGCAAACCGTAGCAAAGGAATGCTGAGCCTCCAGCGTGTATATATATGTAGTGCGGCGAGAGTGTGGAGAGTGCAAACCCTAGCGAACAAGCGCTGAGGCTCTAACTTATATAGTGTACTACATATATACTGTATTACAGACTGAGCTCCGGTGCCTTAACTACACCTGCCTTTGGCTGTATGACAGGTGGGCCAGCCACATTATGGGTCCACCTGTCATACACCCAAAGGCAGGTGCACTAAGTCAATGAAGCTGCGTCCATATAGTACTCGTGTATACTACTAATATATAGTGGAGTGGTTTTCTTATTATCTCCATAACAATCATTTTAAATTGTGTAAGTACGAAACAAAACTCTTTATTAACGTACCAGTGAAGAAAACTACTACTCCCTCCGTTCCAAAATAGATATCTCAACTTTGTACTAACTATAGTACAAAGTTAGTATAAAGTTGGGTCATCTATTTTGGAACGGAGGGAGTACTTCCGATGAATTAATGATCCACGCATCCTGATTGCACTTCCTGTCCTTCACGTGCGGTACACTACCCTCCGTTAAGTGAACAACCACACATGCGCCAAATTATCGGAAACGTGTGAGAGTGTGTACAAATAAAGAATTTTAATTTCAATTATCGGAAAGGTTTGAGAGTATGTACATTTGCCCTCTCTCAACAATTATGGTTTGTTGTGTTCGGCCTAAACTTGGTCAAACTTTTACAAAGTTTGACTTCAGTCAAATCTAATATGCAGAGTAAATAAAAATGGAGGGCTACTACGTCCATCCGGATTTTTAGTCCACACCATTTTTTTAATCAAAGTTAATAGATGGACAAATAAAATTACAGGGGATCTGAAGAAAAAGTTGTGAGAAGGCTTAGAAATCAATACAAAACTTATGCTCTTAGTACCAACGCCGATCCTTCTTCGAGGACACATTTGGTTCATAGCCAATTGTGTGATAAAATTGCACCAACGCGAAAGACGACTGCGTCTCCAACGCAACCAACGTGAACTGATGAAGGATACCATCTTTGTGGGTAACAAGAAAAGAGCACTGATGGAGGACAACTTGTCTTTGTGGAAAATCGATCAGCTTCACTAGCTGATGCAACCATGAGGCGCAACCATGAGCATCGATAGGTCATTGTGGTGATGCATCATCCATTTGGCATCAAGTTTGGGTGAGGCACCTATGAAGTTCGACAAATCCTCACTGTGGTCTGTTTCTTCTTAGTAATCAAGCTAGAGGAAGGAAGAACCATGTGGCAGAGGACAGTGAGGCAGAACAACAATGGCCATCCAATTTTGTGCAGTTCCACTAAAATTGAGGAAGACATGCCCGGATATGGAGATACACATCGTTGTTTGCAAAAATATAAAAAAGGGATAGTGTTGTTAATTTTTTTGGCAGTGGTACAAGATTAACAGCGACATCTCAATTGTCAATAAGAATTAATGAAAGTACACCAACAAACAGAAGCATCATGATTATCTTGATGGGAACTAAACCAGGATACCCGAGAAAAACAACATTTCTTCATTTAACCAGTGATAGTATTAGATTAGCAGCAACAATAGGAGCATATGGACAATGACCGCACAACCACCATGTACTTTTTTTTGAAACAACATGTATACCTCCACCGAGGCATAAACCAGGACAACTTTTCGAGTGGCATTTCCTCTATAATAGTAGGTGATGTTGGACCAGCCGACGAACCCTAGCTACTATACATGGGGAGCTGGGGAGTAGTCACATAGAAGAAAACCCGCATGCAACGACACTGGGAACTGGACCAAGACAAGAAGTTATACCTGTGTGGGCGAGATGTCGCTAGGCGGTAGGGCGGATCTGCCCACACGACGACAACGAACAAGGGCGCGGAGGACCTTCATCCGCGCCAGCACCGGCTCCAAGAGGACGGTGCACATTGGCTTCCTCCATCGCCGATGGTGATAACGTCAATGCTGCACCTCCTCACCTCCCGCAGTGGACGGGATTCGGTCGGACTGTGACCACCGGTGAGGAGAGAGATAGAGTGGACACTGTCATCTTGTTTTGATATGGAGAGGGTGAGAGAGTGAGAGGCGAGAAACCCTATCAAACAAGAGGCTATATATACAATGGAGTAAAAAAAATCTCTCCATAGCAGTAGTTTTAAATAGAATACGCGCGTTCCTGAAATAAAAACGAAAACTGGCGGACATTTCTTTAACATCCCAAGAAAGAAAACTCGATCAAAAACATGCCCCGCTTCTAGGTCGCGAGAGTCGTCATGCACACACACATAGACATAGACATGCATATCCGTGTTTACGTAAAATTCCATCTCCATCTCCATCTCCATCTCCAATCATATTTGTCCAACTGGCACGTTATTTACATTGTTAATTATATACGCACCAATATTAACGTACAACATATCTTGTTTGCGGGCGTCCGGACCGCTGCCACGCCCGCTCCTGACTAACCTGAACCCTCTTCATCACCCGCACGTGCTTCCCGCCCGAAACGGTCAGTGCCGCATTCATGCCCGGCTAGAGCGGACGCGACCACTCACTGGCGCCGGCATTGAAGCGGCGCGCCGGCCGAGAGAGCGTCGCCCGCGCCGCTTCCCGATGCACGCGACTGCTCCGCGTTCAAAGGTCGCAATAGCCGGCCACAACATGCATGTAAAAAGTTCTTGGGAGTCCATGCTACACATAGCTGTCCTCCCCCAACTCGTCAATCTCTTCCAGTAGTGCTAGTACTCCATGGCGCGATCCATCGACAAGCAAGGCGGGAAAGTTATCGATACCGGTTTATGGCGAGTGGCATGCCGAGCAACCATGTGGGGTGGAGCCGTGGAGGAGGGTGAGACACGAACGCGACAGAGACGTGATTTAAACGTTAGTTTTGCTCGATGGCGCGATCCAACGAAACGAAACGTTGGTTTCTCTTCATTTCCATTTTTTCTCCGGAAAAATGGAAACTTTCCACTCCATTTTCATTTCTACTCCAAGGTTCCCCATTACAACATTCCATCAAATACAAAGGAAAACTAATAGGCATGCTGATGCATCTCAATGATTCGCAGATCATAGCCAATATTTACTTCACAACTAAAGACAAAAGTTGTGAGAGCATGTACAAAAGAAAAACTACTGATGGGATCACTACCACTTAAACCCTAAACCCTAAACAGGATTTAATTTCCTGGCTAGGTAGAACCTGTCGAAGGAAAGACGGCTGGCACCCTTGGATCATACGATGCTTTTGTGCAGTCCCACTAAAATCGAGCTGAGCATCCCTGATGGCAAAGATATTGAAGAAGTGTGATTAGAATAATAGTACTGGCACTAGTTCATGAGACATAACCTCATCACAAATAGAAGCCGGTAGAAGTAGAGAAAGATCGACATGGAGATGGAGCTACGTGGGGAGCTGCGGCAGTGGAGCAAGCCGGCTCCAAAAGGAAGATGTACTACACGGGACGCCGGGCTGTAGCTAGAAGGGCGGTTGGGATGCGCATCAGCCCATATCATGGGACCCCGATTGGGACGCACCGACTATGGGTTTTCTCCCTCGCCGATGTCGACGGCGTCTACGCAGAACATTGTTCCCTTCCCCCAGCGGCAGGATCATGCCCGATATGTGACCAGCGGTGTGGCCACCGTTGTTCTATGCTTGTGAAGAGAGCAACCCAAGCAAGCAGGCTTGTAGCTTAGGCTCCTGCTAGTGTATATATAGTGGTTTTCTTTTTCTCTCCATATCAACCATTTTATATTGCATACACATCATTGAAGAGTGAAATGATAGTTGCTTCTTCCGACTAACTTACTGTGTGATTTGACTGCTCCTTAGTGGCCCCTACACGTACTTCCCCTACATGTATGACCGTTCCCGAGTCTCACTTGTACTTATCTCTATTTTCTTGCATGACACGTAGACAGGATGCACATAGAGGAATTTTGTTACTGCATGTTGTTACGTAGTACTACTAGTACCTACTCCCTCCTTCCAGTTCACTACTGGTACTCCCTTCGTCCTGGCTTATTGCTCCCCTTTGTACTCAATTCATGGGCTCATTTTCCTCAAGAAATTGTCTTTACCAACTTATTAATATTGGGAATGCATGCGTGAACAACAAATGATTAAACCTTGCATGCAACGTTTTGACAAAACATTGACTTACGAACATGTGAATGTGAGGGACTACAACCTCGTGCATGCATGCAACAGTCACACGTACACATGGACGCAAAAACGGGCGCAATGCCCTAATGCATGCATGTACGAGCACATGATGGAACACACACGATCACGCTCAAGTGCTCAACCTACACGTGCATGCACACACATACTCAGCCAGGGTGAGCTAGTGACCGTATAAACACCGGAAAATGTATATATTGAGCACAATGAGCGTATTATGATGTCCACTGATCATATTTTTACAAACATAATGTGACAGATAGTGTATTTATCTCGTTTGAAATCAAGTCATATTAACCGAAAAGGAGGCAGTATGGACTAGCATTACTTTGTTGTGTCCCGTCAACTTGCCGAACGAGGAGAAGCTTGCAGGACGGGAGAAGCTTGCGTGCGGTGGCTCGCAGGACAAGGAGAAACTTTAGACTAATGCAAGCTCTCCTTCGCTCAGGCGGTGGATGTGCAATAGTTAATTCGGTGTTAGATTGCCAGAAGCATACACTATACTAGTACTATTATTTTTCAACTTCCCGAAGAGGCGAACAACCAAGCGCCAAGTTTACTAGTACTAGTACTACTACTATAGAGGTATGTACTATACTACTAGGAACCGGATGGAGGAGCGTCTGCACTCTTATTATATTTTAAAAATGTGATAAAGCAATCTTCAACACATTTGGTTCTCTTCGAGGGTTCTCGCATGTGATAATGGAAGTTGATTGCATGGAACACTCACCACAATTCTCGCTTAATTCTGGCTCATATCCTGTTACAAATAGGAGCGCTCGGTAATATTTCCTCTTTTTTGTTATTCAGCATGTAAACAGGTCAGCAAACCTTGCGGCTCATCTTTGTGCGAACCGTGCTTGTTGCACTTTGAATGTGGCCGAGAGATGGTTTGATGAAACATATCGCTTCCTTCTTCTTTTTTTGCAGGGTACCTCGCTTCCTAGTGACTAGTCTCTTGGCTGATCGTCCTAAGAATTCTTATATGTGAATAAAGCTCTCTCATTTATCCGCAAAAAAGATTAAGCCATATTAACCGGAAAGGAGGAGTACGGACTAGCACTACTTTTTTGTGTGTCCCGTCAACTCGCAGAACGAGGAGAAGCTTGCAGACAAGGTGAAGCTCACTTACGCCTTTTGACTAATGCAACCTACCCTCGCCTAGGCGGTGGACATGCATCAGTTCATTCGGTGTCAGATTGCCAGAGGCATACACTGTAGTACCCAACATGCGGAGTACCATCACTGTTCGACTTCAAGAAGAGGCGAAGAGCCAAGCACAAGGTTTAGTAGTACGAGTAGTACTACTACTAGAACTGCATGGTGGAGCATCAATACTCTTATTTTATTTTAATCTCTGATAAAGTACACATTTATTCGGGAGAAGGGCGGAAAACGTAGCCCAATAGTAGTACTAAAAAACATCAAACATGTAATGATGATATCGATCAACCATGCTCGAATATATTTTGGCCTCCGTGCGAGCCCGTCTGTGTGTTCTCGCTCCTTGTCTCTCTCAAGGAACGGTGGGTTGGCCATTTTGCCGTCAATTGAGATCGGTTTGCTCACACTCCGGTCCCACATGCCAGTGATATGCCAAGATGAAGTGCGTTGACCGACTGACCATACCCGTACTTGGTTTTGCACCTTCATACTACTGCTCCCTCTGTCACAGTTTACAGGGCACACTTCATTCTGATGCATTTCTATCCATGCATTTCCACCACCAGAGAGACTTTAGACACGTTTGGTTTAATGCTCAATTAATTAGTGTGTGGTAACCGCAATCAAGTCCACAATTTTCTCTCGATGTACTACGGAGTGGAGTAAGTGCATGCATGTGTGTACCCGGGGTGGAAGCACTGCATGCATGTGTGTACGCATTATTTCCTCTAGTAATAGACGTCGTGCTATAACTACCAATGCTATTTTTCAGGCCGATCACTAGTCGCCTTGATCCCAGAGATTTTTTATTTTTTTCGAAGCACGCTCTATAAACAGTGACGGATGGAGTAGTATGAGCGGATTCAAAGAAGAGCGTATTGATGGTTGCTTCTTCCGAGCAACTTACAGTGGGAACGGTGGGGCTTATGATTTGATTGCTCATTACTCACTATTAATGTGGTGCAACGACCGGGCTGAGTCTCCCATGCGGTTGTGCACTACTCCCTCGGTTCTTAAATATACTCCGGAGTATTTGTCTTTCTAGAGATTTCAACGAGTGACTACATACGAAGCAAAATGAGTGAATCTACACTCTAAAATATGCCCATTTGAAATTTGTAAAAAGAAAAATATTTAGGAACGGAGGAGTATAATTTTGTGCATGGCACATGGACCCGGATGCTGAAGAGGCTTCTGGCAATGCTATCAAGCTTTCAGCATTTGTTTACATAATTGACGTATTATACAAATAATTTTCTAGCGACATGAAATTGTACAATGCTCTCAGCTTTCAGCTTTTGTTTCATGTGTCTTTCCATCGATGCTCTTTCGGAAACAATAAAAAGCTAACTTCCTTGCTAATGCATCTCAACGATTAGCAGATTAAAGCTAATATTTACATCACAACTAAAGACAAAGTTGTGAGAAGGTGTTAATTTAAAATTGATCCATGCTTTCATTGGCAGCAACGTCCTCCCAACTCTGTCTAAATCAACAAGGCATGTTGGGAAGAAAGTAGCTATCTGGAGCATGCAACATTCTGATCATTTTGTGCAGTTCCACTAAAATAGAGCTGAGCATCCCTGTTCCAAAGATATTAAGTGTGATTACGATAATAGAGGACTGCAGATGAAACAATAAACACACAAATAGAAGCCGGTCACCTGTGCATTCTCTCTTAAGACTAACTAGTTGGAGAAGATTAAGCAAATAGTTGGAGAAGATTAGGCTCGGAGTTGGATGAGGAGGATAGAGAAAAACCAATCTCCCTTTGTGCAGTCGAACTGAAACGTAGAGACGTTGCTCGTGTGACATTTTAGTACAACTGCACAAAACACTCTTAAGAAAAAAGTGATTTGTGTAGTTCACCAAAAGGTCGCAATAGCAACGAGGTGAAATGGATAGCCCTGTTTGCAAAAAAGAGGTAGAAAGGAAACAATTACTGGCCAATAACAGTTGGTGACACATACAATGACAAAAAAGAAGTATATTCCTTGTCCTAAGGGAAGATAACACCACGGTTGTGTTTGTCTAAAATGGTCTGAGGACGAGATTGCAATAGGGAAAGTACGCCGGACGAGCTACATTTTGGGCAAAGAACTATGGAAGATCCACATGCAAGATTTTCCACATGCAGCGATGTGGGAAGACGGGCAGTGGAGCAAGGCCAGAGGGGATACCTGGGGGTCATCAAGATGTAACTAGGTGAGCGGCTGCGGGTGGAATCTGCCCATACTGCGGTAGTGAGCAGTTGGCGTAGGCCCTACCACGCCGGAGCTTGGTCAGAGAGAATGGCGGGTACCGCAGATCGGGACGTGCTGCCTCGGCACCGTCGAATGGAGAAATGATGCACATCCTCCCTTTCAGCCGGTGGACGGGATGCAGCCGGATCAGTGACCAACAGTGAGAGAGAGAGGCCACCGCCGCCTTGTGTGAGATACTCTGAAGAGAGACAAACCCAGGCAGGCAGGCTCCATTGTATATAGTGGAGCAGACTACCTTTTTATCCATAAAAATCATTTTATATTATGTGTACGTGCCATTGAGCGATATAACTTTATTTAAAAATAACGCGCCAACGCATCGAGTCAAACTTTGTTTCGTGCACGCGTGGTACACGACCTCCGTAGGTAAGCAACCGCTACACGCGTTCAAATTAGCACGTGGACTGCCATTTCGTACAGAAATGAGCTCCACCGTGTACCTGTGCGGGTGTGGCTGGGCACGAACCGTGAGTACATGCACCTATTCTCTTCGTGTATGTACACCACCTACGTGGGGTTGTGTGAGAGAGATACAAACGTAGATAGATATAGTGTGAGTTCGTGAGTGTTTTTTTTTTGGGGGGTCAATAAAAATGTAACATATGCAATGTGTGTGAAATAGAGTCCTGGATATATCATATATAGAGGGGGCGATCCACGAGAAGAGAGTGGAGGTATCATCGGCTTGAGGTATCCATAGAATTTAAGAGAGGGATGATGATGACGCGCGCGCGCGCGCGTGTGTGTGTGTGTGTGTGTGTGTGTGTGTGTGTGTGTGCACGCGCGCGCGATCGATAAAGAGTGCCATCAAATTTGTGTGTGCCCACGTCAAAGATATAGAGTGGCTGGCCTACTGGAGCGTGAGAGGGGGCAGGTGCAGTTTGTCTCTGTGGCATGGGTACCTACCTAGAGTGCTCGACTATCGATGTGTGGTGGTGGTGGTGGGGGGGGGGAGACCTAATTAACTATAGAGGTACAATGGCTGGTATATGTGTGGAGGAGGAGAGAGGCCTACCTTATTTATTAAGGGAGATCGATCGACATCCATGCATATGTGTAGGAGAGGAATAAGGTTGGGAGAGAGACAGATCTAGAGTGTTGGAGGGGGTGGTAGTGGAGTTGCTTCTAACAAATGGTGGGATAGGCTTGCTAGACAAACGGAGGGCACGCCTACAATATCAATAAGAGAGGGGATGGCTGCCTGTCTGTGCACGTGCGTGTGAGAGACGGGTTAGGAGGCATGCATGAATGATGAGGGGGGACGATATGGCTATGGTAAGCAGCCGTAACTACATAGGAAGATCAATCGTCCTTTGTAAGAGAAAGGAGAGACATAACTTGTGAGGTACGTCGATCGCTGGGTAGGGGGAAAATAGTTAAAGTCGACCTAGGTATATCTAGGGATATCGATCGGTATACATGCATGTATGTGTTAGAAGCAAATAAGGCCCTGGGAGAAGGATAGAGAGAGAGAGGGATGCATCTAGGAGGTGGTGCGAGAGGCATACTATATCGAGGGGAAGGAGTAAAGCAGTACGAGATCGATGAAAAGAGTGGTGGGAGTGATGCATGGACGGTGAGAAGAGAAGAGGGGAAGCTTGTGTTTGTGGTAGGCACACCTGGCTAGAGAGGCATATCGATCGATGTGTGCCGTAAAGAAGGAGCTGGGGGGCCTACACACACCATGGGTGAACGACCTAAAGTGAAAAGACGAGTTTGCGCGATGGAGCTAGAGAATGCTGAGGGAGGGTGAGAGGGATGCAGGCGTGTGCATGCACGAGAGAAAGTAAGCGCTAGCTACAAAGATAAGAGGATTGTGTGGGTGTAAAAGACGAATAGAGATCATAATTCATTATAAAAAGTGAATTCGGATATTTGAAGAATTTATCATAGTGTTTTAAACCGACGGATGTGTGAATATATATAACGGTGTTACACATGGTGTGGTTATGAACATGTTATACTACATATTGTTGGGGAACATAGTATTTCAAAAAAATTCCTACGATCACGCAAGATCTACCTAGGAGAAGCATAGCAACGAGCGGGGAGAGTGTGTCCACGTACCCTCGTAGACCGAAAGCGGAAGCATTTAGTAACGTGGTCGATGTAGTCGAACATCTTCACGATCCAACCGATCCAAGTACCGAACGTACGCCCCTCCGCGATCAGCACCACGTTCAGCTCAGTGACGTCCCTCGAAGTCTTGATCCAGTTGATGCCGAGGGAGAGTTCTGTCAGCACGACGGCGTGGCGACGGTGATGAAGAAGTTACCGGCGCAGGGCTTCGCCTAAGCACTACGACGATATGACCGAGGTGTGTAACTGTGGAGGGGGGCATCGCACACGGCTAAAAGATCAACTTGTGTGTTCTAGGGTACCCCCTTGCCCTTGTATATAAAGGAGGGAGGGGAGGCCGACCGACCCTAGGGGCGCGCCCAAGGAGAGGTCGTCCTACTAGGCCTACTAGTCCTGGTAGGATTCCTCCACAAGGAAGAGAGGAGGAAGGAAGGAGAGGGAGAGGGAGTAGGAAAGGGGGCGCCGCCCCCTTCCCTTGTCCAATTCAGACTGCTAAGGGGGGGGGGGGGGGCTACTCTCCTCTCTCTCCAATAAGGCCCATGGTGGCCCATTAGTTCCCCCGGGGGTTCCGGTAATCCCTCCGGCACTCCGTTTTTACCCGAAACTATTCGGAACACTTCCGGTGTCTGAATAACATGGTTCAATATATCAATCTTTATGTCTTGACCATTTCAAGACTCCTCGTCACATCCATGATCTCATCCGGGACTCTGAACAAACTTCGGTCATCATATCACATAACTCATAATACAAATCATCATCGAACGATAAGCGTGTGAACCCTACGGGTTCGAGAACTATGTAGACATGACCGAGACACATCTCCGGTCAATAACCAATAGCGAAACCTGGATGCTCATATTGGCTCCCACATATTCTACGAAGATCTTTACCGCTCAAACCGCATAACAACATACACTGTTCCCTTTGTCATCGGTATGTTACTTGCCCGAGATTCGATTGTCGGTATCATCATACCTAGTTCAATCGCATTATCGGCAAGTCTCTTTACTCATTTCGTAATGCATCATCTCGCAACTAACTCATTAGTCACATTACTTGCAAGGCTTATAGTGATGTGCATTACCGAGAGGGCCCAGAGATACCTCTCCAATACACGGAGTGAAAAATCCTAATCTTGATCTATGCCAACTCAACAAACACCATCGGAGACACCTGTAGATCATCTTTATAATCACCCAGTTACGTTTTGACGTTTCATAGATCACTAAGTGTTCCTCCGGTATTCGGAGTTGCATAATCTCATAGACATAGGAACATGTATAAGTCATGAAGAAAGCAATAGCAATAAACTAAACGATCGTAGTGCTAAGCTAAAGGATGGGTCTTGTCCATCACATCATTCTCTAATGATGTGATCCCGTTCATCAAATGGCAACACATGTCTATGGCTAGGAAACTTAACCATCTTTGATTAACGATCTAGTCAGGTAGAGGCATACTAGGGATAGTCTGTTTTGTTTATGTATTCACGCATGTACTAAGTTTCGGTTAATACAATTCTAGCATGAATAATAAAAATTTATCATGATATAAGGAAATATAAATAACAACTTTATTATTGCCTCTAGGGCATATTTCCTTCAGTATCCCACTTGCACTAGAGTCAATAATCTGGATTACATAGTAATGATTCTAACACCCATGGAGTCTTGGCGTTGATCATGTTTTGCTCGTGAGAGAGGCTTAGTCAATTAGTCTGCAATATTAAGATCCGTATGTATTTTGCAAATCTCTATGTCTCCCTCCTTGACTTGATCACGGATGGAATTGAAGCGTCTCTTGATGTGTTTGGTTCTCTTGTGAAATCTGGATTCCTTCGCCAAGGCTATTGGTCCTGTTTTGTCACAAAAGATTTTCATTGGACCCGATGCACTAGGTATGACACCTAGATTGGATATGAACTCCTTCATCCAGACTCATTCATTTATTGCTTCCGAAGCAGCTATGTACTCCGCTTCACACGTAGATCCCGCCACGACGCTTTGCTTGGAACTGCACCAACTGACAGTTCCACCATTCAATATAAATACGTATCCGATTTGTGACTTAGAGTCATCCGGATCAGTGTCAAATCTTGAATCGATGTAACCATTTACGATGAGCTCTTTGTCACCTCCATAAACAAGAAACATATCCTTAGTCCTTTTCAGGTATTTCAGGATGTTCTTGACCGCTATCCAGTGATCCACTCCTGGATCACTTTGATACCTCCCTGCTAAACTAATAGAAAGGCACACATCAGGTCTGGTACACAACATTGCATACATGATAGAACCTATGGCTGAAGTATAGGGAATTACTTTCATTTTCTGTCTATTTTCTGCAGTGGTCGGGCACTGAGTCTGACTCAACTTCACACCTTGTAACACAAGCAAGAACCCTTTCTTTGCTTGATCCATTTTGAACTTCTTCAAAACTTTATCAAGGTATGTGCTTTGTGAAAGTCCAATTAAGCGTCTTGATCTATCTCTATAGATCTTGATGCCCAATATATAAGCAGCTTCACCGATGTCTTTCATTGAAAAATTCTTATTCAAGTATCCTTTTATGCTATCCAGAAATTTAGTATCATTTCCGATCAACAATATGGCATCCACATATAATATCAGAAATGCTATAGAGCTCCCACTCACTTTCTTGAAAATACAGGCTTCTCCAAAAGTCTGTAGAAAACCATATACTTTGATCACACTATCAAAGCGTATATTCCAACTCCGAGAGGCTTGCACCAGTCCATAAATGGATCGCTGGAGCTTGCACACCTTGTTAGCACCTTTTGGATCGACAAAACCTTGTGGTTGCATTATATACAACTCTTCTTTAAGATATCCATTAAGGAATGCAGTTTTGACATCCATTTGCCAAATTTCATAATCATAAAATGCGGCAATTGCTAACATGATTCAGACAGACTTAAGCATCGCTACGGGTGAGAAGGTCTCATCATAGTCAACTCCTTGAACTTGTCGAAAACCTTTCGCAACAAGTCGAGCTTTGTAGACAGTAACATTACCGCCAGCGTGAGTCTTCTTCTTGAAGATCCATTTATTCACTATGGCTTGCCGATCATTGGGCAAGTCAACAAAAGTCCACACTTTGTTCTCATACATGGATCCCATCTCAGATTTCATGGCCTTAAGCCATTTCGCGGAATCTGGGCTCATCATCGCTTCCTCATAGTTCGGAGGTTCGTCATGGTCAAGTAACATGACCTCCGAACTGGATTACCGTATTCACTCACAGTGCGGATCTTACTCTGGTTGACCTACGAGGTTTGGCAGTAACTTGATCAGAAGCTTCATGATCATCATCATTAGCTTCCTCACTAATTGGTCTAGGAATCACTGGAACTGATTTATGTGTTGAACTACTTTCCAATATGGGAGCAGGTGTCGGTGTCAAAACCGGCGGATCTCGGGTAGGGGGTCCTGAACTGTGCATCTAGGATCGATGGTAACAGGAGACGGGGGACACGATGTTTACCCAGGTTCAGGCCCTCTCTATGGAGGTAATACCCTACTTCCTGCTTGATTGATCTTGATGAATATGAGTATTACAAGAGTTGATCTACCACGTGATCGTAATGGCTAAACCCTAAAAGTCTAGCCTGTATGACTATGGTAATGTGTGTATCCTATTCGGACCACACCCTCCGGTTTATATAGACACCGGGGGGATCTAGGGTTACATAGAGTCGGTACATAGGAAGGAATCTTCATAGTTGATCGCCAAGATTGCCTTCCACGCCAAGGAGAGTCCAATCCGGACACGGGTAGAGTCTTCGGCCTTCATGTCTTCACAGCCCACCAGTCCGGCCCATAGATAATAGGCCGGACGCCTGAGGACCCCTTAGTCCAGGACTCCATCAGTAGCCCCCAAACGAGTCTTCAATAACGAAGTGTTTGGCACACAAATATTCTTTGGCATTGCAAGGCGGGTTCCTCCTCCGATGACCTCCAAGTATTGTATTTGGCCGTTGATCAATGTCGCTCCCCTCGGCTTCTGCGCGTCAAATAACTTCGTCTTCCACGTGTCAAGCGAATGTGAAAGGTCAGGGTATTTTTGCAAATAGCACCCCATCCATGCAGGGAAGAGCGCCTATTTAAAGAGATTGGATGTTAGACCCATTTGGCACCACGTAGAGAAAAATCCCCGGAGACTCTTAGGAGAAACCATTCCAACATGGTTAGCGTTCCCAGCTCCTCCTCTCATTCCGGCCCAGAGAAAGGCGAGTGGGAGAGGTGTTCTGTGTCCCACAGTCAATTAGCGAAGCTGCAAAAGCAGGGATTTCTTCCCCCTACAGATCTGGTCCCTGTCCGAGCGGGGCTGACCCCCTTTAATGGTGAGACTCAAGCAGAGAACTTCCCCAATCCATCCGGGGAGCGAGTGTGTTTCGTCCCCTATCTGCTAAGAGGCGTCGGATATCCAATCCATCCGTTCCTCCGAGGGTTGCTGGAATACTATGGCCTCCAGCTGCACAACTTCACCCCCGCCTCTGTTCTACACATTGCGGGTTATGTTGCTTTATGTGAATTATTCCCGGGCATCGAGGCCCATTTTGAGCTGTGGAGGAAGTTGTTCTGCCTTGTCCCGCGCAACCATGAGGGGTCAATATTTGAAGTGGGCGGAGCTGAAGTATGGCGCATCACCGAAACCAGATATCTGTCCGGCACACCAAGGAAGGCATCTGAAGAATGTCCCTCCGAATGGTTCTATATTGAGGATGTCGCGCTTCCCGACCCAGTTCAAAAGGGTCTCCCCGAATTTGCAAGTGTTCCGTTGAGGAAACACCACAGCTGGCGCCCCAAAGCCTTGAAGAAGAGGATAGTGCGGAGGTTCGTCAGCTCCTGGGCAAGATAAGGATGCTTGTCCAGTCCGGCTTTACAATAGTAGAGGTAATAGCGACCTCCATAGTGCGAGGGGTTCAACCACTTCAATAGAGAGGGCTCCCAATGTGGCACTACAACAGGGAGGACGACGCCTCTCGTTATGGTCGGAAGGGTCCGGACACTCCTGCCGCTCTAGCCAAGATACTGGCCAGCTGTTTAAAGGGGAGGAAGAAGAATTTCTCCGCATAAATCACAGAGAGGGGTATTCCATGTACAACCCTCCCAGCTGGGTAAGTCCCAACTCCTTTGTGTTTATTCAATCCATTCTCATGGCCATTTTTAACGAATCCCCAATCCGTCTTATTTTGAAACAGCACTGACGGAAGGTAACCGAGGGGCTTAATAGCCCTGCCCCACAGCCGGAGAGCCACAACCGGGAGCTTGATCCTTGGTTCGAAGAGGACCCAGATATATTCGTGGTACTCGCGGAAGGGGTGTTTTACCAGGCGAGCTATGACGGCACATAAGTGGCCATCATTGCCGATTATCCTGGTCTTCTTCCAGCTTCCCACGTAAGTAATCACGAGAAACCCCCCTCAAAAGAGTTTCCTCGCACTGCCTCACCCACCGCACTATCTCATGTTTCAAAGGGGAGGTGTTCGGTGCGTCATGCTACGCCGGGAATGATTCCAAGAAGAACAGCTCCCGTGCCGAGCAAGGCCTCGAAAAGGAAGGCTGGCGAAGACCAGGCCGTCCCCTCATCGAAGAGGTATGGATTTAAAGGTATGCTTTAGCAGTCGTACCCAACCTGATTGTTATGTTGGTCCTGTATCAGGAAAAAGGTTCACCGGACTATGTCCGGGGATTCAGCCGGTCGCACTCCCAACAACCGGGATTTAGATCCCACCGGAGAGGTGGGGGCCGCTATGGGGGCAACGCCGGACTGTCCTTCGGCCAAGGGTTTGGAAGACATGTCCGTTACCAACTCGGAAGTAGAGAGTGCCATGAATCATCGGCGCTGCATGGCTGTCCTACGAGACCCCAAGTTCTCGGACGAGGCATTCAATGCCTTCAGCTCAGCTGACACATACATCCGAGCTGCTCGAGATGGGCTTAGAAAAGCCACAAAGCAACATTTGACAGATGTGCAGGTAAGTTTTTTCTTCGTCCGAAAAGGATAACCATACGCCCGTAGCCCCCGAGACTGAAATCAGTTGCTACAACTAATTTAAGGATCGTTTGTATAACCAGGTCCTTGCCGAGAAGAATGCCCTGCTAGCCCAAGAGCTGGAGCAGTGTCGGGCGCAGCTGAATGTTGCTACCACCGAACTGGAAAACTTCAAGAAGGCGTCTTCTGGTAACATTCCCCTCCATCAAGGAATGATAATTGTATACCAACTATACTAATATTGTTGCTGATTGCATAATAGGATCACCCGATCAACTTGTAGAGAAGTTGAAGATCGCCCAAGAAGGGGAAAAAGAGGCAAAAAGGCTACACATCAGAGGCGAGCGTGTGTTGACCCGAGTCAGGGACGAGAAAAACAAGCTACAGGATTCCAACACCGCATTGGGCGAAGAATTGAAAGATGTGCGAGCCCAGCTAGCCGACTCCGTGAAGGAGAACATGATGTTGCAGGGTCGTATATTCAGTATGTGTCCGAACTATTTCGAAAGTAGTTCGGAAATAAATGGAACTGATATAATTATGATTGCACGTATATTGACGGGCTGCCCCGACGAGGAGGTGTCCGGATCATCAAGTGATCTGCTGCAAAGGCTATCGCAAGTGCATGAGCAGGCTTGGCTGGCAATGCGGAGTGTTGCCAAGGTCATGTGGCCATCCGCCTCCCCTCTAGGAAGTATGGAGGAGCTTGTAGAGCTGTTCAAGGGAGGACGGCGACGTATCCGACTATGGAAGATATCGGCCAGCCGAGAAGGTGCGCGAGAAGCCCGGGCCATGGTGAAAACGCGATATACCAACGTGGATCCTAATCACATGGCCCGGGTCGGACCACTAGGGTCGAATGGGGAAGAAATTCCCGTTAGTTTAGTATATGACCAAGTAGAGGTGGCCGCCAAATATTCCCAACAGGATTATAAGTTAGACTGCCTATTGGACGGTATAGAGGAGGAAGTTTTTGAGTCCAAGTGACTATGTACTTTCCTTACCATGTGTAATTCTAGCTGAATTGTATAGCATTTGTCATGGCAGACCTTTTTGCTTCAACCTCCAGACCCGAGGGTGTGGAGTGTTTCCAATACCTCATGATTTAATAGACCGGGGTATGCCTGGAAAACTAGGCGTAGGGGTCATAGTTGCTTGAATAGACAAGTTGTATCCTGCTAGTTATGTTATATTACATTGAGATCGTAAGAAACATCTTCCAGAGAGAATAGTTCCGTTAAGGGTTCCTTTCCCTGGGTGTGCATGTATTAATGTACATGTCCGAATTGTGATGGAAAATCACAGTGTATGTAACTTCTGGGGGTTTGCAATGGAGTAAATGCAGAAACGTCTTTAATTCACCGACCGAATATTCCCTTAAGAATGCTAGCTTTCGGCTTCACCCAGTCTGAGGTACACATCCGGATGACCCGACAGTAAGAATCGCAGAGGTGCTCCCTTTATGCCCTAGCCGAACTAATGGGAACGTAGGGCATAAGCACAGGAGCCAGGCAACCCAGCTTGGCCAAAACTAAGTCAAATCGATGCATATAATGGCGAAGAAAAGGTACATATGGAAGAAAACACATACGTGAAGAGCTTGATGCTCCGTAAAGAGCTTGATGCTCCGTGAATAATGAAAAAGCTGCTGTCCCAGAAGCCCCTAGGTATAATGGACGTACATAAAGATGTGTATGTCAGCGGTGTTCGGTCAAGCCGTATGAGAGCTTTAAAGCGAAAAAATAAAGGTGGAAAAGAGAGAAAAAGTAATGGGAACTATAGAGGAGAAGGAGACGAACAAAGAATTCGGTGCTAGGCATAGAACCTTCGGAGTCTGGCCGCGTTCCAGGGGTTCGGCTCTAGGCGATTGGCTGATACATCACGAAGACGGTATGCTCCTCCGGTAAGAACTTTGTCAATTATGAAGGGACCCTCCCATTTGGGCTTGAGTTTGTCCTTTTTCTTCTCTAGCAAGCGTAGAACGAGTTCGCCAATGTTGTAAGTCTTGGCCCGTACTTCTTTGCTTTGATATCTTCGAGCCTGCTGTTGATAAAATGCTGAACGGGCTTTGGCAACGTCGCGCTCCTCCTCCAGGGCATCTAGGCTGTCCTACCGATCCAACTCGGCCTCTTTCTCTTCATACATACGCACTCAAGGTGAGTCAAGTATAATATCGCAGGGCAACACAGCCTCTGCACCATACACCACGAAGAAAGGTGTGTATCCGGTAGTACGGTTGGGCGTGGTCTGCAGCCCCCAGAGCACGGAGTCGAGCTCCTCAACCCAGTGCTTGTCTGATTCTTTTAATGACCGCACTAGTCTGGGTTTGATGCTGCTCATAATAAGACCATTGGCTCGTTCAACCTGACCGTTGGTTTGCGGGTGGTAGACGGAGGCATAATCGAGTTTAATGCCAAGATTAGTACACCAGGTTTTTACCTTGTCGGCTGTGAAATTAGAGCCGTTGTCGGTGATGATGCTGTGTGGAACACCATAACGGTGCACCATACCGGATATGAATTCTATCACCGGGCCAGACTTAGCCATTTTGACCGGCTTAGCCTCTAACCTAGTGAATTTGTCCACCATGACCAGTAGATATTTTTTCTTATGGCTTCCCCTTTAAGGGGTCCGACCATGTCTAGTCCCTAGACCGCGAAAGGCCAAGTAATGGCGATATTTTGTAAAGTAGTTGGGGGCATGTGGCTTTGGTTGGTGAAGAGTTGGCATCCGACGCAGCGTTGGACGAGGTCCTGTGCGTCTGCTCGGGCTGTAGGCCAATAAAACCCAGTACGAAAGGCCTTGCTAACAGGGGCCCGAGCTGCGGCGTGGTGTCCACTGAGACCGGCGTGAATTTCCGCTAACAGCTGCCGCCCCTCTTCTTCGGAGATACATCTTTGAAGTACTCCGGTAGTGATTTTCTTGTAGAGCTCTCCGTCGTGAACCTTGTAGGCCTTCGAGCGCCGGACTATGCGGCGAGCCTCATTCTGGTCTTCGGGAAGCTCCTTCCTATTAATGTAGGCCAAGAAAGGTTCGGTCCATGGGGCAATGACTGCCATAGTGAGATGGGCCAAAGGTGTTATTTTGGTGGCTGAGCCCCTGATACTATCGGTGTGTTCGGGATTTGGAGTTGTATTCGGATCTGGACTATTGTTGCCGCCTTCCCCTTGCCACACCACGGATGGCTTGAATAGCCTTTCCAGGAACATGTTGGGTGGGACGGGGTCGCTCTTAGCACCGATGCAAGCAAGGACGTCCGCCGCTTGGTTACTTTCTCGGGCTACTTGATGAAATTCAAGTCCCTCGAACCGAGCCGACATTTTTAATACGGCATTATGATAAGCTGCCATCTTTGGATCTTTGGCGTCAAAGTCGCCGTTTATTTGAGATATGGCGAGGTTTGAGTCCCCGCGCACCTCTAGGCGTTGTATGCCCATGGATACGAACATCCGAAGACCATGCAGTAGGGCCTCGTATTCGGCTGTGTTGTTAGATTCTGTGTATAATATCTGGAGTACATACTGGAAGACGTCTCCAGTGGGGGATGTTAACTCCCGCTCCCAGCCCTACCAACATTTTGGAGCCGTCAAAATACATAACCCAATTGGAATATGCACCATACTCTTTAGGGAATTCGGCCACTGTCCATTTGGCGATGAAGTCAACCAGTACTTGGGATTTGATGGCTCGTCGTGGCTTGTATGTTATGTCGAATGGAAGTAGCTCTATGGACCATTTGGCGATCCGTCCCGTGGCATCGCGGTTGTTTATTATGTCATTGAGTGGGACCTTAGAAGCCACCGTGATTGAACACTCCTGGAAGTAGTGTCATTGAGTGGGACCTTAGTGCTGCCATGCATCCAGCTAGTTTTTGGACCTGTTTGAGGTATGTTGGTGTAGCCAACTGTGACAGAGCTCGGATTGTAGCTGGATTTGCTTCGATTCCTCTATTGGAAACGATGAATCCCAACAGTTTTCCAGCGGGGACGCCGAAGACACACTTTTCCGGTTGAGCTTAATGTCATACGCCCGGAGGTTGTCGAATGTAAGACGTAAGTCGTCTATTAGTGTTTCGACGTGCCTAGTTTTGATGACGACGTCATCGACGTAAGCTTCTACCGTTTTGCTGATCTGTTTCTCCGGGCATGTTTGAATCATGCGTTGGTATGTGGCGCCGGTGTTCTTGGGCCCAAAGGGCATGGTGTTGAAGCAGAATGGCCCATATAGGGTGATAAATGCTGTTGCGGCTTGATCGGACTCCTTTCATTTTGATTTGATGGTATCCGGAATATGCATCGAGAAAGCACAGTGAGTCGTGTCCTGCGGTGGCGTTGATGATTTGATCAATGCGAGGGAGGGGGAGGGGATCCTTAGGGAAAGCCTTGTTGAGGTCTTTGAAATCGACACATAGGCGCCAGGATTTTTCCTTATTCGGTACCATCACCAGATTTGCCAGCCAGTCCGGATGTTTGATTTCTCTAATGAATCCGGCCTCGTTGAGTTTGGCCAGCTCCTCCCCCATGGCTTGTCACTTGGGTTCGGAAAAGCGCCAAAATGTTTGCATAACCGGTTTAAATCTCTTTAAAATATTGAGGCTATGTTCGGCTAGCTCGCGTGGGATCCCTGGCAATCTGAAGGGTGCCAGGCGAATATGTCCCAGTTTTCATGCAGGAATTCTCATAGTGCGGTGTCAACTGTTGGGTTCAGTTGAGCTTTGATTGATGATGTCTTCTTGGGGTCCATTGGGTGGACCTGGAATTTGACTATTTCTTCTGCTGGTTTGAAGGAGGTGGATTTAGGGCGTTTGTCGAGGATCACGTCGTCCCTCTCCACCGTGGAGCATAGTGCGGTTAATTCTTCGGCCGCGAGGGCTTCAGATAGCGCCTCCAAGGCCAGGGATGCGGTTTTGTTTTCAGCGCGGAGTGCTATGTCCAGATCACTCACGAGAGTGATTATACCGTTTGGTCCGGGCATTTTGAGCTTCATATACCCGTAATGGGGTATGGCTTGGAAGCGTGTAAAAGCATCCCGCCCCAACAGGGTGTGATATCCGCTGCTAAGGGGCCACTTGGAAAGTTATTTCTTCGGACCGATAGTTCTCCGGCGTGCCGAATACTACATCAAGTTTGATTTTGCCCAAGACCGCGCTCCCCGATCGGGAATAATTCTCCAAGGTTGTGTTACTTTGCTTGATGCGGCTCCTGTCTATTTCCATTTTATGGAGTGTGTCCTCATAAATGAGGTTTAGTCCGCTGCCGCCATCCATGAGGACCTTGGTAAGTCGAAACCCGTCCATGATGGGACTGAGGACTAACGCAGTTGGCGCTCATACTGTTCTGTACTTTGGTTCGTCACTGGCGTTGAATGTTATAGTCGTGTCGTTCTAGGGGTTTATTGCAGCAATTTGGCAGACTTCGGCGAGCTCGCGAAGTGCCCTTTTGCGCTTGTTGTTTGAAACGAATGTCTCAAAGACCGTCAATACTCGTGAGTTATCGTCTTCTAGGGGATGCCGTTCTGGGTCATTCTTGATAAGGATGTCCTCGCCGCTCTTGGCTACCTGTCGTAGTATCCAACATGCTCTAAGGCTATGGGTTGCCGCGGTATCTGGTGTTGTATGTATTTTGCATGGGCCATCAAGCCACCCCTCCAGAACGGTGTCGTGCCGCATAGCGGTTTTGTGTTTCTTGACTGTTGGACTGGGCGTGCCACGAGGGTGCGCAGTTTTCACCTGTAGGGGGAGTTGAGTTGGGACTGACGGTTCCCAGCGAGCTGCCTGAGTTTTCCAGGTGCTCTCCATCGCGCTGTACTTTTGTACGATGGTTGCTAAGTCTGTGAATTTCAGTATGCGGCGGCGATTGACGGTGTTGAGGATTCCTTCGTCCACACAATTGTTACAGAACACTGATATTGCGTCCTCGTCACTGCAATCTTTTACCTTGTCCTTGACAAGAAGGAATCTGGCCAAGAAGTGGTGGACCATTTCCTGAGACTTCTATTTTATGCTCATGAGAGCGTCTATGTCCGGGTGGGTGGGTGGAATTAAATCCGAACCCCGACCTGACCGATTATCCGGAGTCTGACGACCTTCCGGCTTAACGGTCCGGGTTCCGGAATATCTTTTGATTGTTTAGGGTCGCCGTCCGATGCTATCTCATAAGATCGTCTTCCCGAACGGAGATCCGAACATAGTCCGTATTCGATATGGAAGAAGACTCGCCGTCCTGCTCCACGACCACCGCAATCTGGTGGGTGACCGGTGGGGTCTTGATTTCTCCCTGATCGGTTTTAGGCCCGATCCGATCATAGTCTATGGCGATTCCCAAAGCGGCGATGTGATCTAGGAGTTCGTTCAAAGATGAAAACTCTGTCGGAACCATCTGCTTGGAGTGCTCGGAGTTGATGCGAAGGGGGTTTTCGATGGCCCGAGAGGTCATTGTCGGCTCAACGGTCGAACGGGTGATCATAGTAAAGCCGCTCAGCCGGAGGATTTGTCCTGGGGCCAGAGCTCCCCCGGAGGTGATGTTGTCTTTATGGACAAGGCGAGCCATCGAGCATTTCATCGACGGCACAGTGGAACTCTCAACGAAAGCACCAATGTCGGTGTCAAAACCGGCGGATCTCGGGTAGGGGGTCCTGAACTGCACGTCTAGGATCGATGGTAACAGGAGACGGGGGACACGATGTTTACCCAGGTTCGGGCCCTCTCTATGGAGGTAATACCCTACTTCCTGCTTGATTGATCTTGATGAATATGAGTATTACAAGAGTTGATCTACCACGAGATCATAATAGCTAAACCCTAAAAGTCTAGCCTGTATGACTATGGTAATGTGTGTATCCTATCCGGACTACACCCTCCGGTTTATATAGACACCGGGGGGATGTAGGGTTTCATAGAGTCGGTTACATAGGAAGGAATCTTCGTAGTTGATTGCCAAGCTTTCCTTCCACGCCAAGGAGAGTCCAATCCGGACACGGGTAGAGTCTTCAGCCTTCATGTCTTCATAGCCCACCAGTCCGACCCATAGATAATAGGCCGGACCCCCTAGTCCGGGACTCCCTCAGCAGGTACAATTACCTCATCAGGTTCTACTTTCCTCTCACTCACTTCTTTCAAGAGAAACTCCTTCTCTAGAAAGGATCCATTCTTAGCAACGAATATCTCGCCTTCGGATCTGTAATAGAAGGTGTACCCAACAGTCTCCTTTGGGTATCCTATGAAGACACATTTCTCCGTTTTGGATTCGAGCTTATCAGGTTGAAGCTTTTTCACATAATCATCGCAGCCCCAAACTTTAAGAAACGACAACTTGGGTTTCTTGCCGAACCACATTTCATATGGTGTCGTCTCAACGGATCTAGATGGTGCCCTATTTAACGTGAATGCAGCTGTCTATAAAGCATAACCCCAAAACGATAGCGGTAAATCAGTAAGAGACATCATAGATCGCACCATATCTAATAAAGTATGATTACGACATTCGGACATACCATTACATTGTGGTGTTCCGGGTGGCATAAGTTGTGAAACTATTCCACATTGTTTCCAATGAAGACCAAACTCATAACTCAAATATTCACCTCCACGATCGGATCGTAGAAACTTTATTTTCTTGTTACGATGGTTTTCCACTTCACTCTGAAATTCTTTGAACTTTTCAAATGTTTCGGACTTATGTTTCATCAAGAAGATATACCCATATATGCTCAAATCATTGTGAAGGTCAGAAAATAACGATACCCGCCGCGAGCCTCAACACTCATTGGACCGCATACATCAGTATGTATTATTTCCAACAAGTCTATTGCTCGCTCCATTGTTCCGGAGAACGGAGTCTTAGTCATCTTTCCCATGAGGCATGGTTCACAAGCATCAAGTGATTCATAATCAAGTGATTCCAAAAGCCCCTCAACATGGAGTATCTTCATGCGCTTTACACCAATATGACCTAAACGGCAGTGCCACAAATAAGTTGCACTATCATTATTAAACTTATATCTTTTGGCTTCAATACTATGAATATGTGTATCACTACTATCGAGATTCAAAAAGTTAGACCACTCATCAAGGGTGCATGACCATAGAAGGTATTACTCATATAAATAGAACAACCATTATTCTCCGATTTAAATGAATAACCATCTCGCATCAAGCAAGATCCAGATATAATGTTCATGCTTAACGCTGGCACCAAATAACAATTATTCAGGTCTAATACTAATCCCAAAGGTAGATGTAGAGGTAGCGTGCCGACGGCGATCACATCGACTTTGGAACCATTTCCCACGCACATCATCACCTCGTCCTTAGCCAATCTTCGCTTAATCCGTAGCCCCTGTTTCAGTTGCAAATATGAGCAACAAAACCAGTATCAAATACCCAGGAACTACTACGAGCATTAGTAAGGTACACATCAATAACATGCATATAAAATGTACCTTTCACTTTGCCATCCTTCTTATCCACTAAATACTTGGGGCAGTTCCGCTTCCAGTGGCCAATCCCTTTGCAGTAGAAGCACTCAGTCTTAGGCTTAGGTCCAGACTTGGGCTTCTTCAGTTGAGCAGCAACTTGCTTGCCGTTCTTCTTGAAGTTCCCCTTCTTCCCTTTGCCCTTTTTTCTTGAAACTAGTGGTCTTGTTAACCATCAACACTTGATGCTCCTTCTTGATTTCTACCTTTGCAGCTTTTAGCATCGCGAAGAGCTCGGGAATTGTCTTATCCATCCCTTGCATATTATAGTTCATCATGAAGCTTTTGTAGCTTGGTGGCAGTGATTGAAGAACTCTGTCAATGACACTATCATCAGGAAGACTAACTCCCAGTTGAGTCGAGTGGTTGTGGTATGCAGACATTCTGAGTATATGTTCTGACAGAACTATTGTCCTCCATTTTGCAGCTGTAGAACTTATTGGAGACTTCATATCTCTCAATCCGGTCATTTGCTTGAAATATTAACTTCAACTCCTGGAACATCTCATATTGTCGGCGTTCTGGGAACGGGGGTCCCCAGACTTGCCTGCCTGCAGCCTGCGGCGTGGCTCAAAGGAGGCCCAGGACGGCCCATCTTCATCTACACAAGCTCAAGACCCTCGCGAGGGGCCAATCTTCGCGGGGCGGACGATCAAGAGCTTCCTCAGGCGCGGCCTCGTCAGGCTGGCTCATGAGGAGGCGGAGAACTCAAGGCGGGGTACCTCGCGAGGTGCCCGTGATTTACCAAGGCGCGCGATCGAGGCGCCCCAGCAGAAGGCGTCCTCCTTTCCTCTTTGGTGCAAAGGGGGCAAGTGCAGGCAAGGGCATCAAGCAAAGGCATCCGTTTCGGTGCAACAAGACCAAGACCAGCCCCAACGGCTGGAATGCAGTCATCGTGGAGCCCAAGCAGGCGTCATCACCAGAGCCTTTGGGAGGCGAGGACCAACTTTAGTCAGGATAAGTGTACCCGCTGTTCCCCTTCAAAATGGCCAATTGTTGGCGCCCTTCCCGCTCAATATTTGGGAAGAGGCCCAGGGCCTTCGCCTATAAATAGGGGCAGCCACACTCAGAGAGAGGGGACGAAGGAAAAAGCACGAGAGACGCAGGACGATCGGATCGAGCATTCGGAATCCAGAGAGAGAGAGAGAAACCCGTTCCTCAAGCTAGAGCGACGGGGCACCACTTAGTAGTTCATCACACCCACCAAGAACAGACCCTCGCGAGGCTGTTCTTCCCTGTACTGTTCTTCATCAGCCCAGAGGCAATCCACACACCACAAACTAGAGTAGGGTATTACACCACAACGGTGGCCCGAACTAGTATAAATCTTGCGTCTCTTGTGTTGTTCTTGTTAGTAGTTTAGGTCCATGCGATCCGGCGAGGTACGAGACGGTGGAGGGTTGGATCTCCGCGCGCACCCCAGAGTTCGAACCTTAAGGGTCTGCCGGAACCCGTGATCCGACATTTGGCGCGCCAGGTAGGGGTGCGCCGGAGTCCGCCTTCTGCCACCTCGCGTCCCGTCGCATCGTCATCGCCATGACCGGCGACCAAGCGGGCAACCCAGATCCATGGGCAGCGTGGCCCGCCGACGCAGAGCCGCTTCGCCGGGGGCGACCCGTGCCCGTGCAGCTCGCGGTTCGCGGAGCTGCGGGCATGGCGACGCGGACAGCTCCAACGGTGCTCACACCGCGACAGGCGCGGTTGGCAGCAAGAGCCTCCAACCACGCCGCGACCGCTTCACCCTACACCCGTCGGGAGCAGGCGAACTCGAGGGCCGCGCTCACAGTGGCCCGAGAGCTGTTGCAGGCAGAGGCTTTGGAGAGCGGCGCATGACGTCTGCTAGAGCGAGTGGCGGAGCTCTGGAAGCCGCCGCCTCGGGCTCACCCCTTCTGCACCCAACTCCCACCTCAGGCCGAGGGCGGCCCGCACGGGGGCTCCACGCGCGCCCGCGGGCTCCAAAGCTACTCCAGCCCCGGCGAAGCTGTCAGCGCCGGGCCGGTGTCGGGGTTGCCCCCGCCCCCGGCCCGCGGAGAAGAAGGACTCGACGCAACTCACGGCCCTGGTGGACCGCCGCGCTACCACCCCACGGCGGGCGCATCAAGCAGAGCAGCAATCTGGGGGGATGACGGCGCCGGAAGAATACGTGCCCCACATGGTGGACCAGGGGCACCCGCATGAGGGAGAACAAGACTCGCTCCTCAGCCCAATCTGGGGGGATGAGGCGCCAGAAGCCACGCTCTTCCAGGAGTCTCAAGATGGTCCCACTGGTCACGCCGGGGGCGACGATTATCGGGTACCGCTACTTCCTCAAGAGCAAACATACGCTAACCATAGGTCGCAGGAGGTACATGTCGCCACGACGAACAGCTGCCCCGCTCCCGCAGTCTCCTACCCCTTGGGAGGGGGGCGCAGGGGGCTGCCAGAGAGGAGCAGAGATCCGACATCACCACCGCGGCGTTCGGAGCAAGGCGTTCTCAGGAGGTAAGCCCTCTGCTGGGGAGGTGCCTCAGGGCCTGCCTGGCGGAGGACCCGTGGTCGTCGGGGAACTGGCTGGCGATCGCTCTACCCCACCAGCGGCGTCCTGGTTTCCGGTCGTCGTTGGTGGCACTAGAGTGTGGCGCAAGGCGGGGCCCTCGTCTGGCGATATGAAGCAAGGCCGGTACCTGTGAAGAAGGCCCAGTGCCTGTGAAGCTCCCCACCCCGTGACACTCTCACGTAATAATGAGTGGAGCTGTACACGCCCCGGAGTCTCAGGGGTGCCGGCCTCAGGCCCTGGGGCTCCCTCCCACGCCCGAAGAGCAGCACTTAGCTCCGCTACTGGTGAGAAGACGCCCAAGACTAGACTAGGTGCGGACGCGGCCTTTTTTCTGCTTTCATTTGGTTTTTCCTCTGGCTATCGTTTTCCCCTGTTGGATTTAAGTTGAATTTGAGCTTGAAGATTTGCGTGTATTCGGGGAAGGGGTGCTTAGTCTCGTTCGAGCAAATCTCTCGCGTTTCGGTTACAACTCCGCCTTAGCCGCCTCCCCTCGCGAGCCCCTCACGAGCCGGGCCAGGCCAAGCTTGCGCACAGCCCAACCTGTCGCCGCCGCGTCCTCTCCGGAGGGTTTTTGCTGCAGGTCCTACGGATTCGATCGATATACACTCGGATTGCCGCAGCCTCCCGCCGGCTATCTCGGGGCTCGAACGAAACGAAGGTAAACTATCAAACTAGCGCGTCGCCTAGCCTACCACTTGGCGCGGGCGTATGGGCGATGTAACCCCTGCTAATACGTAGAACACAAGTCTTACATGAGGGGCTCCCCCTCCCAAAATGCTCTCACCTCCATCAGGCCAAAACCTGAGTTCTTCTCGTGCAGGGTAACGGAAAAGGACAATACATAATCAGTTGGACAAATCCCCCAATGCATCCTCAGGAGCACCTCCCGAGCCATGGCTGGCGTCGCTGGCCTCGCCGTTGCTGCCTGCGTGATCGTCGGCGGCGTCCGGGCCGTTCACCACGCCGCCCTCATCGGCGGCCACGACCACGCCATCGTCATCTGAAGCGAAGGCCCGAACGAGAGCATCCACGTTGTCTTCCACCCAGTGCGCCAGGTCGCCCCGGACGGCCTGGGGAACTGGGGCGATGGCCGCGTCAAAATCGAAGTGAGGGTCCATGTCCCGGAGATGGCTGAAGACACGAGAGAAGGCGCGCCCGAGCAGCGCGCGGCTTCTCTCCTCCACCAACCTGTCGGCCCTGACCGACCGCGCCTCCAGCCGCGCCACCACGTCAGTGAAGAACTGAAGGTTGCCGGCGTAGTTGACCGCGTGTGGCTGGCCTACCGCCGCCTCGCAGATGTTATCCAAGGCCACGTTAGCTCTTTCCCGGAGCATGGCGAGCATGGGGCGGTGCTCATGCTCCAAGACTCGCCGCTGACGCATCTCGTCCGCATTCTGGCGTGCAACAGCCTCGGCCTCCTCCACCCGCTCGCGAAGAAGGAGCGCCTCGGCCTGAGAGGTGGTGGACTCCCTCTGCGCCACCTCAAGGGCGGCCGGAAGAGCATCGGCTCGCCACATAGCCTCCTCCAGTTTGGTCCTCAAGGCAGTAGTCCTGCCCTCAGCCTCGGCCTTGATCAACCCCAACCGCTCCTCAAACTCGCGCTCGAGGTTCGAGCGCCGCGCCCCACTCGGCGTCCGACCTCCTGCATGACGCGGGCTTCCCGTGCTGCAACCTCATCCTCTGCCCGCGTCGCCAAGCGTTCCCTCATCTCCAAGCGCCAGACTGCATGCGCTCGGGCGGCTTCGGCGTCGGTGCCTCTTCACGCTTCAGAGCTCGCCGAGTCGCGAAGCCACCTTCATCGACGCAAGGTTGCCTCGCGCAGCTCGCTTGCTCCTCCAATGTAACGCCCGGATTCGATCGCCCGGTGTGCGCGATTATTCGCCGTCGTTGCCATGTCATGTGCTTGCGTGTTGCACTTTGCCATGTCATCATCTGCATTTTTATCATGTCATCATGTGCATCGCATTGGCATACGTGTTCGTCTCATGCATCCGAGCATTTTCCCCGTTGTCCGTTTTGCAATCCGGCACTCCTATGTCTCCCGGCGCCCCCTTTTGCCTCTTTTCATGTGCGGGTATTAAACGTTCTCGGAATGGACCGAGGTTTGCCAAGCGGCCTTGGTATACCACCGGTAGACCGCCTGTCAAGTTTCGTGCCATTTGGAGGTCGTTTGGTACTCCAACGGTTAACCGGGTAACCGCAAAAGGCCCCTTCTCTTTGCAGCCCGACACCCCTTCATAGTGGCCCAAAACCCAGCAAACTCCCTCCATGCTCTCGGTCGTTCGATCACGATCGCGTGGCCGAAAACCGCACCTCATTTGGACTCTCCTAGCTCCCTCTACCTATAAATATGTGCACTCCCCTGAATTTCCGGATCCCCAAACCCTAGCCCCTCCTCCTCCGCCGCCGGACACGTCCGGGCGAGCCGGACACGTCCGCCCCGTCGCCCGCGTCCAATCCCACCTAGCCACGTGGCCTCCGCCGCCAGCCCCGCGCCGTCGGCCCTGCTGGAGCCCATCGCGAGCCCGTGCGAGCCAGCCAGCGCCGCCGCGCCCGTTGCCACACGCCCGCCGACTGCTGCCCTGCTGGCCCGCGGCCGCCGCATAAACCGATGCCGCCTCCTCCTCCGGCCGGCGGCGCCCCAGATCCGGCCTCCCCGGCACCGGATCCTCCCGGCCCCGCTGTCCCCGGCCCCGTCCCCGACAGCTCCGGCGACCCCGCTCCGGCCCTGCCTCGGAATCCGTGCAAGGTTGACTTTCCCCCTCCGAGATTCCACTAAGTCCCTGAGATTTGACTTTATATGCTCATGTTCATCATGCCATAACTCTGCATCAGTAGCTCCGTTTCATGCGTGTAATATGCCAAATTGTTCGTCTCGACGAGTACATCATTTCATCTCATTGCACCATTTACATTTGAGCTCATCTTGATGCCCGAAATGCTGTTAGAAGAGGGCTATGTGATGTTAGTTTCAGATTCTTATCAGAACATGCACTTTTGTCATTTTTGCCATGATTGATGTGTGCACCCTATGAACTTGAGTCCTACATGTGTTTTGTAATATGCCATGCCATCTTTAGAGGGGTGTATGCCATGTATTTTTGTGATCTCTGTGGTGACTAGCACAAGCAAGCAAACTAGGCTTCATGATGTTGCTGATTTCAGGCCCTGTTCTGCTGATATTTTTATGCCATGTAAACTTGATGCTACGGAGAGATCCATGCTTATTTTGGGATGCTTCAGTAAGGATGTTTTGAACATATGGTTATTCTCTATCCATCCATGCCCTTGTTTGCAATTATGGAGTGACATAGCTTGAGTCAATCGAGCTCTACTTTTGCTATAAAATGTTTTCTGGCAGATTGTTTACATGTTATTCAATTTTGCCAAGGTTGTTGTAGTTGATTCGTGTATGTTATGATGTTGTTCTTGCCATGTATAGCTTCTATGCCATGTCTTCTTACTGTGAGTTGCCTTGCCATGCCATGTATTGCTCTGTGGTGAGTGGTTCAAGCTCACCAACATGCCTACTTATTGTTGTTCCTGCCATGTATGAATCTGTAATATAACTTGCCATGTTTACATGGGTGCCATAATATCTTCTGATCCTTTTTGGCTCATGGTCAGTAAGGGAATTTTGTTCTATGCATTTAGTAGTATCATGCCATTCCTTTGTTTGCCATGATGAGTTCCTGTAGCATGTTGTTTGTTAGCTCTAAACATTGCAATATGATGTTATTTCCTGATAAGTCTGAAACTGTTATTATTTGCTATCTTGCCATGTGTTTTTGAGCATGTTCTAGTGATTTCTGGAGATAGCTCAGTGTTCATGTTTTGTTATGCTTTACCTGTACATCATGTCCATGCCTTTTGTTATTACGTTGGGATGCTGTAGCTTGTTGTTTTGATGCTTGCAATATGCCTAGTTGCTGTTTTGGTCAGATTGTGGTCATGACTTGTATAGGGTGTATGTGTTGAACCGTTGCTCCGTTTTGAGTGT
Source organism: Aegilops longissima (assembly GCA_021605205.1). NCBI lineage: Eukaryota > Viridiplantae > Streptophyta > Magnoliopsida > Poales > Poaceae > Aegilops > Aegilops longissima. The sequence goes on along the minus strand of CM038681.1, from coordinate 541,481,316 downwards.
GATCTATATGAAACTTGCTTGATTTTGCATGTAGTTTCATATTATCATGTTGCATCCTTGTTTTGAGGTGTTTGCTTGATGTTTGTATGCATTTTGCATCAATGCCATGTTTAACTTGTTTTGCTCATATCTTCTAGGCCGTAGCTCCGAATCTAATGAACTTTATATGTAACTTGACTAGAATTTTGTGTAGATCATGTTGGTGCATCTTAAATTGCTGTTTAACAACTTGAACTTAAGGTTTAATCAGATCTGGACCAATTTCGAAATTTGCATATGAGGACTTACCGGAATTGTTATATGTTGTTTCCGGCCTCATTTAAACTTGCCTTGAGGTGTTGCTCTTGTTTGCATCATCTCTTGCCATGAGTAGCCTCATCTAGATTTGTCATGCATCATGCTTGTTGTGCATCATGTCTTGTCTATGTGTGGTGTGTTTACCTTGTTGTGTGCTTCTTCTTGTTAGTTCCTGTTTCGTTGCGATCGTGAGGATTCGTTCGTCTACGCTCGGTTCGGCTTCATCCGTTCGTCTTCTTCATGGACTCGTTCTTCTTCCTTGCGGGATTTCAGGCAAGATGACCGCTACCCTGGATCTCACTACTATCATTGCTATGCTAGTTGCTTCGTTCTATCGCTATGCTGCGCTACTTATCACCTGTTTATCCAGCCTTCCCAATTTGCCATGTCAGCCTCTAATCTTTTTCCCCTTCCTAGCAAAACCGTTGTTTGGCTATGTTACCGCTTTGCTCAGCCCCTCTTATAGCGTTGCCAGTTGCAGGTACAGGTTATGCGATGATCATGACGCGAGAGCGATGTTTACTTGTTTTGGAGTTCTTCTTCTACTTCTTCAATCAGGGGATAGGTTCCAGGTCGGCAGCCTGGGCTAGCAGGGTGGATGTCGTTTGAGTTTCTGTTTATGTTTCATCCGTAGTCGGATGTTGATCTTGTATATGTTGTTGATGTATTCTTGTGGCATTTGTGCCTTATGTATGTATCCCCACTATTATGTAATGTTGATGTAATGATATCCACCTTGCAAAAGCGTTTCAATATGGGTCTATCCTTGGTGGGACCTTCGAGTTCCTTTTGGATAGGGTCGCATATTGGGCGTGACAAGTTGGTATCAGAGCCTCGACCGACCCTAGGAGCCCCCTTGATTGATCGTGTAGTTTGGCCGTTGTCGAGTCTAGAAGAAAAACTATTTTCGGAGTCTAGTTATATCGGAGAGTAGGAATTCTTTTTACTCCTCTGCCCCTTCGTCGCTCTGGTGAGGAAGCTTGACGTAGGTGTTTTGAATTACTCCTCTTCCCCTTCAAGATTTTCTTTAGGATCACGCAGTTGGTTTTCCGATCGTTGTTCCTTAGTTCTTCCTCCGACGTCGTTGTTTTTTCCTTGTCCGAAGTTGTCCTTGTTTTTCCCACCCGCCCTCCCTTCTTCCTCTCGGAACCGGAGACGGTAATCGAGTATCCATCCTACTCATGCGAAGTTTTTGCTCTCTCTCCTCTATGATTTCAACCGGTGTTTTCTCTTCAAGATATTCATCGTTTTCCCCTTCCAAGTTACCATTGTTTTCCCGCCCTCCCACCCTCTTCTTCCCGGAGCCCGAGCCTCTTTCGAGCATCAATTTCATTCGGAGTATCTTCAATCTTTCCTCAATTGTTTCAACCGGTGTATTCTCGTCTCGTTCGTCATTCTTCATCTCTTTTCTGGTGGACTCAATTCAAGTTTTTCGGGTTAATCATATTCTTTTCCTTCGAAGTGTTCTCTTTGCTTGTTCGCCTCTCGCCAGCTTATCATTCCGGAGTTCCGAAGACACCTCAGGAGATTCGTCTGTGTTCCAATTAATTCGAGGTTATCACCTCATTCTAATATTTCAATCGTTCCGATGCATCATCTACTTCTTCAACATTCCTTTCCAACGGTGCTTTCCTTTAGTGGGCCCTAACCCACAGGTCTTTTCCCAGGATCTTACCTGACTCTTCTAATTCCCGCGGAGCTATTCCCAATTCTTTTCAAGTGTGACGTAAGAATGGATTCCATCAGTCACATGCCTTTTCCAAGATCAATTTCAAATCATTTCATTGTTGGCTCAACCTCTCTGTTTTTCTTTCTTCCGGAGTATCTCATTAATTTTGGTGGTGTTTCTCGTCGTCATTTGAAGACCGAAGTAGAGTTTCTTTTAAATCTTGTCCGTTCCCCCGGAGATTCGAGGTGCGAGCTCGATGTTATCCTATCAAATTGTTTCTAGTCGTGCAATTCTTTTCATCAATCCGGAGTATTTCATGTGTTGCTTTCCCTCTCGATCATCCGGAGGTCACCTTTTCGGAAGATTTCTTCGTTCTAAGTTTTCAAAGTCGTTTTCTAATTATCCTATATCCGTGCCCCTTGGTTTGTCTCAATATTCTTCCGGTGCTGCGTTCAAGCATTCATTAATCAGTTCGCGATCTCTTCGATCTCTTTTCTCTAAATTCCCTCAAGTATCTTCATGCTTTTCTAATTCTTCCCGGTGATTCATTCTCTTTCGGCAGTCATTTCCAAATTCTTACGGTGGTTCGTTTAAGATTCTTTTCTTTGCTTATCATATTAATCCATTCGTTCTTTTCAATCCTACCGGTGACTCATGAAGACCTTCTCAAGTTTGCGATATGTCACTTCTCAATTCTTTTTCAAGAAGAATAAGTAGTTTGCAAAATCCATTTTTGTCATCAATTTAATTTGATGAAGGATAAGCATACAATAAATCTTATTCTTATTTCATCCAAGTGATTAATCCTTTCCTTCGGAGTTTGTTCTTGATGAATAAATTCTAGTTTCAAGTCTTTTCATCTTTTCTTTTCCGGAGTTCAAATTTTCTCGGCCATTTCGTCGGAACCTCCATCTAAATCATCGCAAGCTTTAATCTTATTCTTTCTTCCTTCATTTTATCTCGTCATCCTTTTGTTACCGGAGTTCTTCACGGTGGTTCTTCATGATTTAATTCATTTTTCAAGAGTTCATCAAGTACCATTCCATCCTCTGAAGTTCATGTTCTAATCTTTCCATTTTCAGCAGGAGTGCTGCCTAAATCCTTCCAGTCTTATTCGTTTCTTTTCTCATTCTAACCACTCCGGTTAGAACGAGTGGTTTCATAATCTATCTGATTCTGTGAGCTTTCGATTCTCGTCATTCTCGTCGTTCCTCTCTTCTTCTCGAGTGCTCTCGATTCTTTGCTTCTTCTCTTAAGTTCTTGTTTTACCTCATCCCTTTTTCCCTTCCATCTCGGTCCTAAGATCTCGGGACGAGATCTCTTGTTAGTGGAGGAGTGTTGTAACGCCCCGGATTCGATGCGCCAGGTGTCTGCCAGTTATTCACCGTCATTGCCATGTCATGTGCTTGCGTGTTTCACTTTGCCATGTCATCATCTGCATTTTTATCATGTCATCATGTGCATCGCATTGGCATACGTGTTCGTCTCATGCATCCGAGCATTTTCCCCGTTGTCCGTTTTGCAATCCGGCACTCCTATGTCTCCGGGCGCCCCCTTTTGCCTCTTTTCATGTGCGGGTATTAAACGTTCTCGGAATGGACCGAGGTTTGCCAAGCGGCCTTGGTATACCACCGGTAGACCGCCTGTCAAGTTTCGTGCCATTTGGAGGTCGTTTGGTACTCCAATGGTTAACCGGGTAACCGCAAAAGCCCCCTTCTCTTTGCAGCCCGACACCCCTTCATAGTGGCCCAAAACCCAGCAAACTCCCCTCCATTCTCTCGGTCGTTCGATCACGATCGCGTGGCCGAAAACCGCACCTCATTTGGACTCTCCTAGCTCCATCTACCTATAAATATGTGCACTCCCCCGAATTTCCGAATCCCCAAACCCTAGCCCGCTCCTCCTCCGCCGCCGGACACGTCCGCCCCGTCGCCCGCGTCCAATCCCACCTCGCCACGTGGCCTCCGCCGCCAGCCCAGCTGCTGCCGGCCCATGAGCCATCGCGGGCCCGCGCAGAGGTTCGCGCTGGCGCCGGCCGCGCCCGTTACTGCCGCCGCCAGACCGCCCGCCCCCCGCCGCCCAGCACTGCAGCCCGCCGCCTCCTCCTCCGGGCGCGGCGCCTCAGATCCGCCTCCCGGCACCGGATCCGCCCGCCCCACTGTCCCGGCCCCGTCCCCGACAGCTCCGGCGACCCCGCTCCGGCCCTGCCTCGGAATCCGTGCAAGGTTGACTTTCCCCCTCCGAGATTCCACTAAGTCCCTGAGATTTGACTTTATATGCTCATGTTCATCATGCCCTAACTCTGCATCCGTAGCTCCGTTTCGTGCGTGTAATATGTCAGATTGTTCGCCTCGACAAGTACAACATTTCATCTCATTGCATCATTTACATTTGAGCTTATCTTGATGCCCGAAATGCTGTTAGAAGAGGGATATGTGATGTTAGTTTCAGATTCTTATCAGAACATGCACTTTTGTCATTTTTGCCATGATTGATGTGTGAACCCTATGAACTTGAGTCCTACATGTGTTTTGTAATATGCCATGCCATCTTTACAGGGGTGTATGCCATGTATTTTTGTGATCTCTTTGGTGACTAGCACAAGCATGCAAACCAGGCTTCATGATGTTGCTGATTTCAGCCCCTGTTCTGCTGATATTTTTATGCCATGTAAACTTGATGCTACCGAGAGATCCATGCTTATTTTGAGATACTTCAGTAAGGATGTTTTGAACATATGGTTATTCTCTATCCATCCATGCCCTTGTTTGCAATTATAGAGTGCCATAGCTTGAGTCAATCGAGCTCTACTTTTGCTATAAAATGTTTCCTGGCAGGTTGTTTACATGTTATTCAATAATGCCAAGGTTGTTGTAGTTGATCCGTGTATGCTATGATGTTGTTCTTGCCATGTATAGCTTCTATGCCATGTCTTCTTACTGTGAGTTGCCTTGCCATGCCATATATTGCTCTGTGGTGAGTGGTTCAAGCTCACCAACATGCCTACTTATTGTTGTTCCTGCCATGTATGAATCTGTAATATAACTTGCCATGTTTACATGGGTGCCATCATATCTTATGATCCTTTTTGGCTCATGGTCAGTAAGGGACTTTCGTTCTATGCATTTAGTAGTATCATGCCATGCCTTTGTTTGCCATGATAAGTTCCTGTAGCATGTTGTTTCTTAGCTCTAAACATTGCAATCTGATGTTATTTCCTGATAAGTCTGAAACTGTTATTATTTGCTATCTTGCCATGTGTTTTTGAGCATGTTCTGGTAATTTCTGGAGATAGCTCAGTGTTCATGTTTTGTTATTATTTACCTGTACATAATGTCCATGCCTTTTGTTATTATGTTGGGATGCTGTAGCTTGTTGTTTTGATGCTTGCAATATGCCTAGTTGCTGTTTTGGTCAGATTGTGGTCATGACTTGTATAGGGTGTATGTGTTGAACCGTTGCTCCGTTTTGAGTGTGCTCTATATGAAACTTGCTTGATTTTGCATGTAGTTTCATATTATCATGTTGCATCCTTGTTTTGAGGTGTTTGCTTGATGTTTGTATGCATTTTGCATCAATGCCATGTTTAACTTGTTTTGCTCATATCTTCTAGGCCGTAGCTCCGAATCTAATGAACTTTATATGTAACTTGACTAGAATTTTGTGTAGATCATGTTGGTGCATCTTAACTTGCTGTTTAACAACTTGAACTTAAGGTTTAATCAGATCTGGACCAATTTCGAAATTTGCATATGAGGACTTACCAGAATTGTTATATGTTGTTTCCGGCCTCATTTAAACTTGCCTTGAGTTGTTGCTCTTGTTTGCATCATCTCTTGCCATGAGTAGCCTCATCTAGATTTGTCATGCATCATGCTTGTTGTGCATCATGTCTTGTCTATGTGTGGTGTGTTTACCTTGTTGTGTGCTTCTTCTTGTTAGTTCCTGTTTCGTTGCGATCGTGAGGATTCGTTCGTCTACGCTCGGTTCGGCTTCATCCGTTCGTCTTCTTCATGGACTCGTTCTTCTTCCTTGTGGGATTTCAGGCAAGATGACCGCTACCCTGGATCTCACTACTATCATTGCTATGCTAGTTGCTTCGTTCTATCGCTATGCTGCGCTACCTATCACCTGTTTATCCAGCCTTCCCAATTTGCCATGTCAGCCTCTAACCTTTTTCCCCTTCCTAGCAAACCGTTGTTTGGCTATGTTACCGCTTTGCTCAGCCCCTCTTATAGCGTTGCCAGTTGCAGGTACAGGTTATGCGATGATCATGACGCGAGAGCGATGTTTATTTGTTTTGGAGTTCTTCTTCTACTTCTTCAATCAGGGGATAGGTTCCAGGTCGGCAGCCTGGGCTAGCAGGGTGGATGTCGTTTGAGTTTCTGTTTATGTTTCATCCGTAGTCGGATGTTGATCTTGTATATGTTGTTGATGTATTCTTGTGGCATTTGTGCCTTATGTATGTATCCCCACTATTATGTAATGTTGATGTAATGATATCCACCTTGCAAAAGCGTTTCAATATGCGGGTCTATCCTTGGTGGGACCTTCGAGTTCCTTTTGGATAGGGTCCCATATTGGGCGTGATATCCAACGAGTGGCACCGGGCTAGGGCTTCCCATGCCCGCTCCTCCACCGCCTCTCACCGCCTGTCAGCTGCCCGGGCCTCTTCGATGGCCCGAGAACAGGCCTCTCGGGAGGCTGCCAGCGACACCTTGGCCTCTTCATCATCAAGCTCACTGGCGACGCGCAAGGGCGGCAGCGCGTCCTCCCAAGCGCCTCTCGCAACCAGCGCAGGCCCTCGGCCTCAAAGCGCGCGTCTTCGTCAGCAAGCTCTTCACCAAGAAGGCCCACCGCGTCGGCCGCCCTTCGAAGAAATCCTTGGCGAAGGGCGCGACGCTCCCGGGCGCGCTCGCGCACGTCCTCCGCACCATCGACCGCCTCGGACGGGCGTCGAGAGCCACGAATCAACACTCCCCCTCCAGGCAGGGGGCCGGGGGCTGGCACCCTCGCGACGGCCGGGCGCGCCGCGTCATGAGCTTGGCCTGGAGCCAGCTCATCCCAGACGAGGGGCGCAGGAAGCGCCTCAGCCAATCGCCGTCCACGACCAGGCGAGAAGCCCACCGCAGGCTTGCTATGCCTCGGGAAGGCTCACGAGGAAGGATCGCGAGGCGTGCAGGGCCGCGACGCGCCTCGGGACGGCTCACCTCCCCGGTCGCCCTCACCACAAGAGCTCCGCTGCTTGGAGCACTCGAGGACTGAGGAGGGGGCGAAGCCGGGGAGGACGTCTCCTCATCCGTCTCCATGAGCTCGGCAGGAAGGGGCCTGCATGGCAAGGATCAGTACAAGCAGCAGAAGAATCAGGAGCTGGAGAAGAAGAAGGCTTACTCATGAGTAGCGAAGTACTTCCTGCGCTTCAGCGGGCGACAAGGGTAATCATCGCCCAGGGCCTCCCTTCTCCTCCGGAGGGCCTCGAAGTTCACGTGGAAACGGCCCAAGATTTGGGCGCAGGGATCAGCCTGCGGCAAGGGAGAAGCATCGAGGCGGCTTGCGTCAGGGGCGTCTACCTGACGTGTGCTGCTAGTCGCCTCACCAGGAGAAGCAGCAGGGGCCTCGGGGGCTCTAGCCGCGGGAGACTGCTTGCCGCCCTCGGCCGCAGCGGCATGAGCCTCAGGAGTTGCCCCCTCACGAGCATCGCCAGGTGTTGCCACCCCGGCGGGGGTCCCTTCGGCCTCTGGCGGCTCGTACCTCCCTACTCCACCACTTGAGGAGGAGCCGCCTTGGCCGACTGGAAGGGCTGTCACCACCACTGGATTCTCGCGAGGCCCCTGGAGACCAATGGGGCGCAGCCCCCATTCATCGAAGATAGGCATCTGGTTCACCAGATCACCCATATTCCGGCAGCGGTACAGCAAGGCCCCTTCATGCTGGATGCCACCGGGGTTAGGATCGCCAATCAGGACCAGGAGCACCTTCCTTAGCACTTCTGGCGTCAGGTCTTCTTCCTGGAGCCTCATACGATCACCAGGCTCGCCGAAGGCCCAATCAGGTGAGAATGGCGTTGGAGAGGAGCAATGCGGCGCGTCAGGAACTCCTTCACCACCTTGGGCACTGTCACTGCGAGCGACCTCAGGAATGTGAAGCGGCGCCATACGAAGAAGAGCCGAGGGCTTGAAAGCGTCTCCTGGCCCCAGCCAGAATTGGGGACAGCCGCTGGTTGGCTCGATAGTGGGCTGGGCACGCCAAGATCCACGTATAACCACCTCTCGCGGAACCCAGCCGCGGGCGGAGGCAGGCTGAAGTCAATCCACGAGGTCGCGGTCTCGGGCGGCGGCGAAGCTCACGACGCCGAGCATTGAGCGGGTCGATAAAGCGCAGAGAGAAGAAGTGGGGCAGCAAGGCAACCGAGGAAGGATGCCCATCATTGCCTCACAAACGAAGCGAACCGAGAGAAGAGTAATGGACTCGGGACCCGGATGCATCATGTGGATCTGATAGTGGGAAAGCACGGCATTGAAGAAAATAGAGAAAGGGGGAACCAGCCCCGCCCACAGGGCGTCAGCGAAATACCGGACCTCGGTGACTGTCCTGTCGATGGCAAAGTGGGACGCGGGCCAAGCCGTCGTCCTCCCGCATTCATTAAAGGAAGTGGCCAGAGCCGAACTGACCTTGCCCAAGCCCTCCAGATTGATTATGATCGACGGTCGACAATGGAGGGGCCGGCGGCGAAGCGGGCGAAGCGGCGAGGTTTTTCCCTTTCCCCTTCTTCGTCGGAGCCATGGCGATCGAAAGGGGGAAGGGGAGATTTGAGATTGGATTGGAAATGGAAACCGGAGTTCGAGAGAGGGAAGGACTGGAGCGCACAAGCAGCAGAGAGGGGAACAGATGTGTGCAGCAGCGTGTCCGCCTAGCAAGGCACGAAATAAGGAGGCGTGGGGGAACAGTGCCGCCCACGTCCAATCAACCGCCACGCGGCGCCCAAGGCCGCAGGCTGTTAGGGCCCATGACGCCGACTTGCCCTTTCACCTCTCCGCTCGGCCAAGTTTGGGCGCGCCGTGGGCCGGGCTCTTGTCGGCGTTCGGGAACGGGGTCCCAGACTTGCTCGCTGCATGGCTCTGCGGCGTGGCTCAAAGGAGGCCAGGGACGGCCCATCTTCATCTACACAAGCTCAAGACCCTCGCGAGGGCAAGAAGCCTCATGGCGGACGACCAAGAGATTCCTCGGTAGCGGCCTCGTCGGGCTGGCTCATGAGGAGGCGGAGAACTCAAGGCGGGGTACCTCGCGAGGTGCCCGTGGCGTAAGTCTGTGGCGACCAAGGGCGCGGTCAGGCGCCAGCCAGCATGCAGCGTCCTCCTTCCTCTTTGGTGCAAAGGGGCAAGCGCAGCAAGGGCATCAAGCAAAGGCATCCGTTTCGGTGCAACAAGACCAAGACCAGCCCCAACGGCTGGAATGCAGTCATCGTGGAGCCCAAGCAGGCGTCATCACCAGAGCCTTTGGCAGGCGAGGACCAACTTTAGTCAGGATAAGTGTACCCGCTGTTCCCCTTCAAAATGGCCAATTGTTGGCGCCCTTCCCGCTCAATATTTGGGAAGAGGCCCAGGGCCTTCGCCTATAAATAGGGGTAGCCACACTCAGAGAGAGGGGACGAAGGAAAAAGCATGAGAGACGCAGGACGATCAGATCGAGCATTCGGAATCCAGAGAGAGAGAGAGAAACCCGTTCCTCAAGCTAGAGCGACGGGGCACCACTTAGCAGTTCATCACACCCATCAAGAACAGACCCTCGCGAGGCTGTTCTTCCCTGTACTGTTCTTCATCAGCCCAGATGCAATCCACACACCACAAACTAGAGTAGGGTATTACACCACAACGGTGGCCCGAACTAGTATAAATCTTGCGTCTCTTGTGTTGTTCTTGTTAGTAGTTTAGGTCCCTGCGATCCGGCGAGGTACGAGACGGTGGAGGGTTGGATCTCCGCGCGCACCCCAGAGTTCGAACCTTAAGGGTCTGCCGGAACCCGTGATCCGACACATATGCTCCATGACGTTCAAAACATCGTTGAAGTCCGGGTTCTAAGCCATAAAGCATGGCACACTGAACTGTCGAGTAGTCATTAGCTTTGCTCTGCCAGATGTTCTTAACGTCATCAGTAGCGTCTGCAGCAGGCCTAGCACCTAGCGGTGCTTCCATGACATAATTCTTCTGTGCAGCAATGAGGATAATCCTCAAGTTACGGACCCAGTCCGTGTAGTTGGTACCATCATATTTCAACTTAGCTTTCTCTAGGAACGCATTAAAATTCAAAGGAACAATAGCACGGGCCATCGATCTACAACAACATAGACATGCAAAATACTATCAGGTACTAAGTTCATGATAAATTAAAGTTCAATTAATCATATTACTTAAGAACTCCCACTTAGACAGACATCCCTCTAGTCATCTAAGTGATCACGTGATCCAAATCAACTAAACCATGTCCGATCATCACGTGAGATGGAGTAGTTTCCAATGGTGAACATCACTATGTTGATCATATCTACTATATGATTCATGCTCGACCTTTTGGTCTCAGTGTCCCGAGGCCATATCTAAATATGCTAGGGTCGTCAAGTTTAACCTGAGTATTCTGCGTGTGCAAAACTTGCTTGCACCCGTTGTATGTGAACGTAGAGCTTATCACACCCGATCATCATGTGGTGTCTTGCACGAGAATGATACGTCTCCATTATATCTACTTTTCCTAACACTTTTGCCCTTGTTTTGGACTCTAAGTTGCATGATTTGAATGGAACTAACCCGGACTGACGCTGTTTTTAGTAGAATTGCCATGGTGTTATTTTTGTGCAGAAATAAAAGTTCTCGGAATGACCTGAAACTTCACGGAGAATATTTTTGGAATTTATAAAAAATACTGGCGAAAGAATCAAGACCTGGGGGACCACACCCTGTCCACGAGGGTGGGGGGCGCGCCTGCCCCCCTAGGCGCGCTCCCTATCTCATGGCCCCCTGAGGTTCCACCGACCTCAACTCCAACTCCATATATTCACGTTTGGGGAGAAAAAAATCAGAGAGAAGGATTCATCGCGTTTTACGATACGGAGCCGCCGCCAAGTCCTAAACTCTCTCGGGAGGGCTGATCTGGAGTCCGTTCGGGGCTCCGGAGAGGGGAATCCGTCACCGTATCATCAACCTTCCTCCATCACCAATTTCATGGTGCTCACCGCCATGCATGAGTAATTCCATCGTTGGCTTGCTGGACGGTGATGGGTTGGATGAGATTTATCATGTAATCGAGTTAGTTTTGTTAGGGTTTGATCCCTAGTATCCATTATGTTCTAAGATTGATGTTGCTATGATTTTGCTATGCTTAATGCTTGTCACTAGGGCCCGAGTACCATGATTTCAGATCTGAACCTATTATGTTTTCATGAATACATGTGAGTTCTTGATCCTATCTTGCAAGTCAATAGTCACCTACTATGTGTTATGAACCGGTAACCCCGAAGTGACAATAATTGGGACCACTCCCGGTGATGACCATAGTTTGAGGAGTTCATGCATTCACTAAGTGTTAATGCTTTGGTCCGGTACTCTATTAAAAGGAGGCCTTAATATCCCTTAGTTTCCAATAGGACCCCGCTGCCACGGGAGGGTAGGACAAAGTATGTCATGCAAGTTCTTTTCCATAAGCACGTATGACTATATTTGGAATACATGTCTACATTACATTGATGAACTGGAGCTAGTTCTGTGTCACCCTATGCTATAACTGTTGCATGAGAAATCACATCCGACATAATTATCCATCACTGATCCAATGCCTACGAGATTTTCACATATCGATCTTTGCTTAGTTACTTTACCGCTGCCACTGTTACAATTACTACAAAACTACTACTGTTACCTTTGCCACCGTTACCGTTACTTCCATACTACTTTGCTACTAAATACTTTGCTGCAGATATTAAGTCTTTCAGGTGTGGTTGAATTGATAACTCAGCTGCTAATACTTGAGAATATTCTTTGGCTCCCCTTGTGTCGAATCAATAAATTTGGGTTGAATACTCTACCCTCGAAAACTGCTGCAATCCCCTATACTTGTGCGTTATCAAGACTATTTTCTGGCGCCGTTGCTGCCGAGCATAGCTCTGTTCTTTGAGTCACTTGGGATTTATATCTGCTGGACACTATGAGGAACTTGAAAGACGAGAAAACCAAGATTTATCCCTCAACTACGAGGGGAGGTAAGGAACTGCCATCTAGCTCTATACTTGATTCTCCTTCTGTTTTGAGTAAACTTGCGACACCTAAACCTGCTTCTGCTATTAATTCTGATATGTCCCATGTTATTGATGATGCCACTTCTACTATGCATGATACTTATGATGAAACTACTTCTATGCTTCAGAATACTGTGCCACCAGGTGAATTTCTTGATGAACAACTTGCTAGGGCTAGAGAGACTGAAATTATATAAACTGATAATATTGATGAAAGTGATGATTAATAATCTCCCCCTAGATATGAACTGCCTATTGTGCCTGAGGGTTATGTTATGGATGAAGAAACTGCTAAAGATTTTCTTGCTTGCAATGATAGATATGATCTTAAGAAATTGTTAGCTAAGCTGAAAGAAAAATCTTTGAATGCTAGAATGAAATATGACCCTGGTTTTGCTACTTCACCTATCTGTGTTACTAATAAGGATTATGATTTCTCTATCGATCCTGAGATAATTACTTTGGTTGAATCTGATCCTTTCTATGGTTATGAATCTAAAACTGTTGTGGTACATCTTACTAAATTAAATGATATAGCCACCCTATTTACTCGTGAGGAAAAATATCGTTACTACTATATCCTTAAGTTACTTCCGTTCTCATTAAAGGGTGATGCTAAAACATGGTTTAATTCTCTTGATCCTGGTTGTGTGCGTAGGCCCCAGGATATGATTTATTACTTCTGTGCTAAATATTTTCCCGCTCATAAGAAACAAGCTGTCTTAAGGGAAATATATAATTTTGTGCAAATTGAAGAAGAGAGTCTCCCACAAGCTTGGGGGAGGCTTCTCTAATTACTTAATGCTTTGCCTGATCATCCTCTCAAGAAAAATTAAATACTTGATATCTTTTATAATGGACTAACCGATGCTTCCAGAGACCACCCTGATATTTGTGTTGGTTGTGTTTTCAGGGAAAGAACTGTTGATCAAGCTGAATTGCTATATGTTGAGTAATGGAAATGATTGGACACTTCCTGAACCAACTCCTAAGCCAATTCCGAAGAAAAGGGGTATTCTATTCTTAGTCCCGAAGATATGCAAGAGGCAAAGAAATCTATGAAAGAAAAGGGTATTAAAGCTGAAGATGTTAAGAATTTACCACCTGTTGAAGAAATACATGGTCTTGATAGCCCGACACAGGTAGTAAAGGTAAATTCTATCTATAGATTTGATGAAGGTGATATTCCTCGTTATAAGTCTGCTAGCCAATGCTTAGATGAGTTTGATAATTTTATTGTTAAACTAGAAAACTTCAATGCTTATGTTGGTAGACAATTGAAACGCAATTATTATATGATTGAACACGAGTGATTATATGTCTAGAGTTAAGGGTGAACTTAAACTTATTAGTAAACATGCTTCTATGGTTACCACTCAAGTAGAACAAGTGCTTAAAGCTCAAAATGATTTGCTCAATGAATTAAATAATAAGAAAAACGATAATGCTGTTAGAGTTATGACTAGAGGGGGTAAAATGACTCAGGAACCTTTGTATCCTGGGGGCCACCCTAAGAGAATTGAGCAAGATTCTCAGAGAACTAATGTAGATGCACCTAGTCCTTCTAAGAGGAAGAAAACGAAAAATGATAGGACTTTGCATGCTTCTAGTGAACCTATAGTTGACACACCTGAGAATCCCAATGATATTTCTATTTCTGATGCTGAAACACAATCTGGTAATGAACATGAACCTAGTGATAATATTAATGATGATGTTCATGATAATGCTCAACCTAGCAATGACAATGATGTAGAAATTGAACCTGTTGTTGATCTTGATAACCCACAATCAAAGAATAAACGTTATGATAAGAGAAACTTCGTTGCTAGGAAGCACGGTAAAGAGAGAGAACCATGAGTTCAGAAACCCATGCCTTTTCCTCCTAAACCATCCAAGAAAAAGGATGATGAGGATTTTGAGCACTTTGCTGAAATGATTAGACCTATCTTTTTGCGTATGCGTTTGACTGATATGCTTAAAATGAACCCTTATGCTAAATATATGAAAGATATTGTTAGAAATAAAAGAAAGATACCGGAAGTTGAAATTTCCACCATGCTTGCTAATTATACTTTTAAAGTTGGAATACCTAAGAAACATGGAGATCCAGGAGTACCAACTATACCATGCTCCATGAAAAGAAACTATGTTAAAACTGCTTTATGTGATCTTGGAGCCGGTGTTAGTGTTATGCCTCTCTCTTTATATCGTAGACTTGATTTGAATAAGTTGACACTTACTGAAATATCTTTGCAAATGGCCGATAAATCAACTGCTATACCTGTCAGTATTTGTGAGGATGTGCTTGTTGTGGTTGCAAACGTTACTATCTTAACGGACTTTGTTATTCTTGATATTCCCGAGGATGTTAGTATGTCGATTATCCTTGGTAGACCCTTTTTGAATACTGCAGGGGCTGTTATTGATTGCAACAAAGGCAATGTCAGTTTTCATGTTAATGGTAATGAGCATACGGTACACTTTCCGAGGAAACAACCTCAAGTCCATAGTATCACTTCTATTGGAAAAATTCCAACGATTACTATTGGAGGTTTTGAATTTCCTCTTCCTACTGTCAAGAAGAAATATGATATTCTTATTGTTGGGGACGTGCATATCCCCGTCGAGGTAACCTAGTGCTATTCGAAAATTCTCCGGTTTCATGCGATTCGGAATGAGTTTGTTAACAAGACTTGATCAACCTTGTTAGTGGATTCCTTTTGATGAGCATGAGATGGATGAAGTTAGAAAGCACAACTCTTTGTACCCTCCTTTTACTTTCTGTTATTTAGATTAAATAAAGTAAAAATAGTATTTTCATCATTTTCGAATTATCCGTGCAATAAAAAATACCCCAAAAATAAAAGTTCTCCAAATGCCCTGAAATTGAAATATGATTTTTTTTCCAGAATATTTAAGAATATTTGGCACTGAGAACACACCAGAGGCGGCAACCACCTGGCCACAAGGGTGCAGGGCGCACCCTACCCCCCTAGGCGCGCCCCCTGCCTCGTGGGCCCCACGTGGGCCCCCTCCACTTATTCCTACACCCACACACTTTGTCTTCCTCCAGAAAAAAACCACACACAACTCAAACTCGTGTTCTAGCTCGTTTTGCTGCAATTTTCGATCTCCTTGCTCAAAGCTCCACTCACAAAACTGCTTTGGGGGATTGTTCTTCAGTATGTGACTCCTCCAATGGTCCAATTAGTTTTTGTTCTAGTGCCTTATTTATTGCAATTTTTTGCTGCTTAGGTGACCCTGTTCTTGAGCTTGCATGCCAAATTTATATGGTCCCAAGTAGTTCTAATGCATGATATAGTCTCTAGGCACTCGTGGGAGTAGTTGCTATCAATTTTGTTGAGTTTGGTTCACTTTTATTTTGAGTCACTAAAAATTTCAGAAATTTTTCAGAGGAAGAAACATGTTTAGGAAAATGTACCAAGGTGGTTCCTCAAGAAAGCAGGCACCCAGGCTCGCGATACGTGAACCGGACTATGAACTACCAAGAGAAGCTCAAGTGCGGCCTTGTGAATGGCCATCAGAAGAATTTATGGTTCAAGTAGGAATTAAGGAGGAATTTGACGCGTATGTGCGTAATGCTGAACTAGAGGGCTTCGTGTCAGATAAGTGCCCCCAATATTACTACCTAATTGATTCCTTTGTGAGAAGGTTTAAATTTACATCATCACGCAATTCTCACACTGTCCTATTTGATCTTTATGATAAATCTTATACCATGGACTTAGAAGATTTTAATACTGCTTGTAAACTGCCACAGTGGGGTAATGCTAATGCTAGTGAACCTCGCAAATCTGAATATAAAGACTTTCTTGCTAGTATAACTGTGGGGGAATCTAGAAAATCACGAAGGCTACCATAGGGAGCATCCATTTTCCTGCCATACATTATTTTGCTCTCTTTATAGGTGGATGCATTAACGGTAAAGATGAGGCTTGCCACATGTGCATTCCAGATCTTAGTGTCCTCAAGAGTGCAGTATTAGGTGATAAATAATATAACTTGGGGGCCATCGTTGCACGAAGTTTGCATCTTAATAGTATAAGTGGAGACTTGTTTGGTGGAATTTATGCAACCCGTGTAGCTAATTATCTTGAGATAACCATACATGAAAATGATATGGAGTTGCCTCCTGCTTATCTAGATTTTAATGCTATGGTTCGCCATCAGTTTTTTGAGAGGAATGAACAGTCTCTCCAGTACCGACTAATCTTTGACAGACGTCGTGCTGTCCATATTACTCTCCCTGCTCCTACTTTCTTTGACTTTCAGGCAAAGGGGAGATATGTCATAACTAGGGAGGACGCAAACGAGTACGAGAGGAGGGCAGAAGCATCTCGCCTCCAAGCTGCAGCTCGTGAGGCAGTAGCGGCTGCATCTCAGTACGACCCCAGTTACAACTTCGGATATCCGCCAGGCCATCCATGGGCATAGACCAACTTAGGCCAAAAGCCTAAGCTTGGGGGAGTACGTATCTCTGACCGACATTACATCCATGTTCACACACTCATGCCAGTTGTCGGTGCTCAAACTCTTTCATTGTGCTATCCATGCTAGTTTATTTTATTTTCTAAGCCTTCTTCTTTTGTGTTTGAAAAACCTTAAGAAAAACCAAAAAAATTAGTGGCTTTTAGATAGTTTACTTTCCATGCCTGTAGTAGTAGTAATTAAAAGAAAACCCAAA
Organism: Aegilops longissima; assembly: GCA_021605205.1. NCBI lineage: Eukaryota > Viridiplantae > Streptophyta > Magnoliopsida > Poales > Poaceae > Aegilops > Aegilops longissima. Next base: position 541,464,357 of record CM038681.1, on the reverse strand, counting down.
AAGATTTATCGTTCTTCTTTTGCTTGTTGGGAGCTTTCCCGTGTAAATAGTTTTATTTCTTTTCTTTTCTTTGGGGGTCGAGAGGAGAAGACCATAATGAAAATGTTGAAGTGGCTCTTATATGCATTATTGTTGATTTAACCAGGAGCCCATATTGCCTTGTCTTCTCCCTTGAATTAAATGCTTGCAGATTCTAGCTTAGTCCAATGCACGTGCACTATTATCATTATCCACACCGTTCGGTCGTGCAAGTGAAAGGCAATAATGACGATATATGATAGACTGATTGAGATGAGAGAAGCTGGTATGAACTCGACCTCTCTTGTTTTTGTAAATATGATTAGTTCATCATTCCTGATTCAGCCTATTATGAATGAAACATGTTTGCAATGACAATTAGAGATTATAGTTGCTTATGCCATGCTTAATTAGCTAGGAGTTTATAATGGTTTACCTTGCGTGCCAACATGCTATTAAAATGGTTGTGATGTGGTATGATAGGGTGGTATCCTCCTTTGAACGATTCGAGTGGCTTGGCTTGGCACATGTTCACGCATGTAGTTGAAACAAAATCAAAATAGCCTCCACGATATTTATGTTCATGGTGAATTATATCCTACTCATGCTTGCACTCGGTGTTGATTAATTTAATGCATGTTCATGACTGTTGTCGCTCTCTAGTTGGTCGCTTCCCAGTATTTTTCTAGCCTTCACTTGTACTAAGCGGGAATACTGCTTGTGCATCCACTTCCATAAACCCTAAAGTTATTCCATATGAGTCCACCATACCTTCCTATATGCGGTATCTACCTCCCGTTCCAAGTAAATTTGTATGTGCCAAACTCTAAACCTTCAAATGAAATTCTGTTTTGTATGCTCGAATAGCTCATGTATCAACTAGAGCTGTCTGTATCTTCCATGCTAGGCGGGTTATTCTCAAGAGGAGTGGACTCCGCTCCTCACTCACGAGAAAATGGCTGGTCACCGGGATGCCCAGTCCCATGCTTAACCAAATCAAAATAATTGCAAAAAAAAACACCCTCAGAACTGTTGTTAGTTGGAGGCACCCGTTGTTTCAGGCAAGTCATGGATTGATGCATGTTAGTGGTGGGGGAGTATAAACTTTACCATTCTGCTTGGGAACCGCCTATCATGTGTGTAGCAAGGAAGATATCAAGATCTCTTGGTTGTTATGTTGACAATGAAAGTATGCCACTCAAAATATTATTTATGTCTATTTCAAAAATCGAGCTCTGGCACCTCTACAAATCCCTGCTTCCCTCTGCGAAGGGCCTATCTATTTACTTTTATGTTGAGTCATCCTCCTCTTATTAAAAAGCATCAGTTGGAGAGAACCGCTGTCATTTGCATCCATTACTATTAATTTATATTGAGTAGAAAAAGTCCATTTTGCTACCCTCAACAAAGTTGGTGGTTCACATTACCCCCTGATTTATTTTTCGGTTCCCTTACCCCCCCTAAACAATCCCATACCGGACAAAAGACCCCCTGGATGGTTTGAATGAACTTGCAGCTAACGTGGCGCTGGTCAATGGCGGTTTTGAACTGCGGGTGGGGTCACGAGGATTAACTTACCTGAAACAAGAAATTAGCCATGTGGTTAATTAGGCAGCCGGACCCTCCTGGAAGTGACTCGGGGGTTGATTAACCAAGTGCTAATGATAGCTAGCCGGTGGCTTATCGGGGCACAACGGACATCGTCGGCTGGCCGATTCCAACGGAGGCTGGATGCACGTGTGGGCTCTGCGTGACCAGCGTGACGACTGACAAGGCACGTCGGCTGGTTGCAGCAGCGGCTGCAGGGGTGGCTGGTGTTTGCGGCGGCAGTGAGCTGGGCAGCGGAGACGCTCGGGTGCATGCGGGCGGCTGCGAAGGAGGATGTAGACGAGCAAGATGGATGGCGGGTTGGCAACTAAGGGGCGACAGGAGCTTGTTGGACAGCATGGGGCTGCTGGGAGAGCTTGGCAACAATGAGCTCATCAGCAATGGCGAATTTGGTCATGGCGGCTACCTTAGTTGGAGGACGAAATAGATGAAGAGGAAGAGGGTAAGTGCGCACGATCTCATAGTGAAGTTGTAGGGCGTCTTTTCTGGCTCGGGGAGGCTCTAAAGTGCCCGAATTGACAATGGCTATCTTCGGATCCAGACGAGGAAGACGATGGCGGTTAGGGCGATGCAGTGTGTCCGAGCTCGAGTTCTTGTACGGAGATGTTCAAGGCATCTAGGCGGAGCTCCTGGACATGTTGGTGTGGCAATGGGTGGCCGGTGGCCGCGAGGACAGAGGGCGGCGGAGACGTTTTCTTTCGGAGATGCTCAGGAGAGAGAGCTAGAGAATGGGAGAGAGAGCTATAAAGAGGGAAGAGGTAGAAGAGGCCGTGCACGTCTCTATTGCACGAAGATAGGCTCGGGGATGCGCGGGAGAGCGTGAAGCAGGACGCGGTCGTCAATGCATGAACGCGTTGCACACAACGTCCTCCTTGCGAGGGGTTGAAGACGACCCTGCCCCTCGCTGGGTTGGGTTGGGTCGAAACTTACAAGAGGTAAGGCCTAGGTGTAGTACATCTTTTCTATTTCTTAGATTTTCTTTTAAAAAAACTGATGTGTAGGACCCACCCACAGGCCAAATACCACCTTTGACCATGTCCACATCAGCATCCGGTCTGGGTAAACCACTTAGGGGGGGTATTTTGTATGGTATAGAATTGTTTAGGGGGGTAAGGGAACCGAAATATAAATCAGGGGGCAATGTGAACCACCAACTTTGTTGAGGGTAGTAAAATGGAATTTTTTCTATTGAGTATGACTCTGCTTGGATCTCTTTTACCATGAATTACAATGTCTCGTCAGTCCTTGATCTTCAGAGGTGCTCTGCATTTATGTTTTGTGGTCTCAGAAAGGGCTAGTGAGATACTATCTTGTTATATCATATTATGATTGTTTTGAGAAAGTGTTGTCATCCGAGATTTATTATTATTGCTTGCTAGTTGATTATGCCATTGATATGAGTAAACATGATTTCTAAATGTTATTGTGAATATGGTTAGTTCATAATCTTTGCTGAAAACTTGAATGCTGGCTTTACATATTTGCAACAACAAGAGCAAACCGAGTTTCTAAAAGTTTTTCTTTATCACTTTCAGTTTGTCAACTGAATTTCTTGAGGACAAGCAAATGTTTAAGCTTGGGGGAGTTGATACGTCTCCATCGTATCTACTTTTCCAAACACTTTTGCCCTTGTTTTGGACTCTAACTTGCATGATTTGAATGGAACTAACCCGGACTGACGCTGTTTTCAGCAGAATCGCCATGGTGTTATTTTTGTGTGCAGAAATAAAAGTTCTCGGAATGACCTGAAACTTCACGGAGAATATTTTTGGAATTTATAAAAAAACTGGCGAAAGAATCAAGACCAGGGGGCCCACACCCTGTCCACGAGGGTGGGGGCGCGCCCCCTGTCTCGTGGGCCCCCCTGAGGCTCCACCGACCGCAACTCCAACTCCATATATTCACGTTCGGGGAGAAAAAAATTAGAGAGAAGGATTCATCGCGTTTTCTGATACGGAGCCACCGCCAAGCCCTAAACTCTCTCTGGAGGGCTGATTTGGAGTCCGTTCAGGGCTCCGAAGAGTGGAATATGTCGCCGTCGTCATCATCAACCTTCCTCCATCACCAATTTCATGATGCTCATTGTCGTGCGTGAGTAATTCCATCGTAGGCTTGCTGGACGGTGATGGGTTGGATGAGATTTATCATGTAATCGAGTTAGTTTTGTTAGGCTTTGATCAATAGTATCCATTATGTTCTAAGATTGATGTTGCTATGACTTTGCTATGCTTAATGCTTTTCACTAGGGCCCGAGTGCCATGATTTCAGATCTGAACCTATTATGTTTTCATGAATATATGTGAGTTCTTGATCCTATCTTGCAAGTCAATAGTCACCTACTATGTGTTATGATCCGGTAACCCCGAAGTGACAATAATCGGGACCACTCCCGGTGATGACCATATTTTGAGGAGTTCATGTATTCACTAAGTGTTAATGCTTTGGTACGGTACTCTATAAAAAGGAGGCCTTAATATCCCTTAGTTTCCAATAGGACCCCGCTGCCACGGGAGGGTAGGACAAAAGATGTCATGCAAGTTCTTTTCCATAACCATGTATGACTATATTCGGAATACATGCCTCCATTACATTGATGAACTGGAGCTAGTTCTGTGTCACCCTATGTTATAACTGTTGCATGGGGAATCGCATCCGACATAATTATCCATCACTGATCCAATGCCTACGAGCTTTTCACCTATTGATCTTTGCTTAGTTACTTTACCTCTGCCACTGTTACAATTACTACAAAACTGCTACTATTACCTTTTCCACCGTTACCGTTACTTCCATACTACTTTGCTACTAAATACTTTGTTGTAGATATTAAGTCTTTCAGGTGTGGTTGAATTGACAACTCAACTGCTAATACCGGAGAATATTCTTTGGCTCCCCTTGTGTCGAATCAATAAATTTGGGTTGAATACTCTACCCTCGAAAACTGTTGCGATCCCCTATACTTGTGGGTTATCAACGAATTGTAGCAACGGTTTATACTTAGGGAGAACACTTATACCTTGAAATTTATTGAGAGATCATCTTATAATGCTACCGCCGTACTAACCAAAATAAGATGCATAAAGGATAAACATCACATGCAATAATATAAGTGATATGATATGGCCATCATCATCTTGTGCCTTTGATCTCCATCTCCAAAGCACCGTCATGATCACCATCGTCACCGGCTTGACACCTTGATCTCCATCAAAGCATCGTTGTCGTCTCGCCAACTATTGCTTCTACGACTATCGCTACCGCTTAGTGATAAAGTAAAGCAATTACATGGCGATTACATTTCATACAATAAAGCGACAACCATATGGCTCCTGCCAATTGCCGATAACTGTTAGACAACATGATCATCTCATACAACAAATTATATGTATCAGCACGTCTTGACCATATCACATCACAGCAAACCCTGCAAAAACTAGTTAGACGTCCTCTACTTTGTTGTTGCAAGTTTTACGTGGCTACTATGGGCTTCTAGCAAGAACCGTTCTTACTTACACATAAAAACCACAACGATTTTTTTCTCAAGTGTGCTTTTTTAACCTTCAACAAGGACCGGGCGTAGTCAAACTCGATTCAACTAAACTTGGAGAAACAGACACCCGCTAGCCACCTGTGTGTGAAGCACGTTGGTAGAACCAGTCTCACGAACGCGGTCATGTAAAGTCGGTCTGGGCCGCTTCATCCAACAATGCCGCCGAATCAAAGTAAGACGTTGCTGGTAAGCAATATGACTATTATCGGCCACAACTCTTTGTGTTCTACTCGTGCATATAACATCTACGCATAGACCTTGCTCGGATGCCACTGTTGGGAAACGTAGTATCTCAAAAAAATCCTATGATCACACAAGATCTATCTATGAGAAGCATAGCAATGAGCGGGGAGAGTGTTTCCACGTACCCTCGTAGACCGAAAGCGGAAGCGTTTAGTAACACGGTTGATGTAGTCGAACGTCTTCCCGGTCCAACCGATCCAAGTACCGAACGTACGACACATCCGCGATCAGCACACGTTCAGTTCGATGATGTCCCTCGAACTTTTGATCCAATTGAGGCCGAGGGAGAGTTCCGTCAGCACGACGGCGTGGCGACGGTGATGATGAAGTTACCGGAGCAGGGCTTCGCCTAAGTACTAGGACGATATGACCGAGGTGTGTAACTGTGGAGGGGGGCACCGCACACAGCTAAAAGATCAACTTGTGTGTTCTAGGGTGCCCCCTTGCCCCCGTATATAAAGGAGGGAGAGGGAGGCCGGCCGGCCAGAGGGGCGCGCCCAAGGAGAGGGAGTCCTACTAGGACTACTAATCCAAGTAGGATTCCTCCACAAGGAAGAGAGGGGGAAGGAAGGAGAGGGAGAGGGAGTAGGAAAGGGGGCGCCGCCCCGCCTTCCCTTGTCCAATTCGGACTGCTAGGGGGGGCTGCCGTGGCAGCCCTCCTCTCTCTCCAATAAGGCCCATAGTGTCCCATTAGTTCGTCCGGGTGGTTCCGGTAACCCCTCCGGCACTCCGTTTTTACCCGAAACTATCCGGAACACTGCCGGTGTCCGAATAACATGGTCCAATATATCAATCTTTATGTCTTGACCATTTCGAGACTCCTCGTCACGTCCGTGATCTCATCTGGGACTCCAAAAAAACTTCGGTCATCATATCACATAACTCATAATACAAATCATCGTCGAATGTTAAGCATGCGGACCCTACGGGTTCGAGAACTATGTAGACATGGCAGAGACACCTCTCCGGTCAATAACCAATAGCGGAACCTGGATGCTCATATTGGCTCCCACATATTCTACGAAGATCTTTATCGGTCAAACCGCATAACAACATACATTGTTCCCTTTGTCATCGGTATGTTACTAGCCCGAGATTCGATCGTCGGTATCATCATACCTAGTTCAATCTCGTTATCGGCAAGTCTCTTTACTCGTTCCATAATGCATCATCCCGCAACTAACTCATTAGTCACATTGCTTGCAAGGCTTATAGTGATGTGCATTACCAAGAGGGCCCAGAGATACCTCTCTGATACACGGAGTGACAAATCCTAATCTCGATCTATGCCAACTCAACAAACACCATCGGAGACACCTATAGAGCATCTTTATAATGACCTAGTTACGTTGCGACGTTTGATAGCACACTAAGTGTTCCTCCGGTATTCGGGAGTTGGATAATCTCCTAGTCATAGGAACATGTATAAGTCATGAAGAAAGCAATAGCAATAAACTAAACGATCATAGTGCTAAGCTAACAGATGGGTCTTGTCCGTCACATCATTCCCCAATGATGTGATCCCGTTCATCAAATGACAACACATGTCTATGGCTAGGAAACTTAACCATCTTTGATTAACGAGCTAGTCAAGTAGAGGCATACTTGGGACACTCTATTTTGTTTATGTATTCACACATGTACTAAGTTTCCGGTTAATACAATTCTAGCATGAATAATAAACATCTATCATGATATAAGGAAATATAAATAACAAGTTTATTATTGCCTCTAGGGCATATTTCCTTCACATATAATATATTTTATCTCCACTCTTATAAAAAACAGAGTTGTTGATGATGGCGTGCCTGCCATCCTACAATATAGGCCGTCCAATTTATCTGATGGATAGGAAGGAAACTGTGGCAATTTTGAAAAAAGATACCCACACCCCTCTCCATATTTGCAAATAAGGCCTCCCTCGATCATCTTGATGTTCCGTGGAATGCATGGGCATTGTCGGTGTCAAAACCGGCGGATCTCGGATAGGGGGTCCCGAACTGTGCGTCTAGGCGGATGGTAACAGGAGACAAGGGACACGATGTTTTACCCAGGTTCAGGCCCTCTTGATGGAGGTAAAACCCTACGTCTTGCTTGATTAATATTGATGATGTGTGTTACAAGAGTGGATCTACCACGAGATCAAAGAGGCTAAACCCTAGAAGCTAGCCTATGGTATGATTATTGTTCGTCCTATGGACTAAAGCCATCCGGTTTATATAGACACCGGATAGGGCTAGGCTTACACAGAGTCGGTTACAATGGTAGGAGATCTACATATCCGTATCGCCAAGCTTGCCTTCCACGCCAAGGAAAGTCCCATCCGGACATGGGACGAAGTCTTCAATCTTGTATCTTCATAGTCTTGGAGTCCGCCGATGATGATAGTTCGCTATCCGGACACCCCTAGTCCGAACTCCTCAAGAGTCCTCGAACCAGGCTTCAATGACGATTTAGTCCGGCGCGCATGTTGTCTTCGGCATTGCAAGGCGGTTTCTTCCTCCGAATAATTTATAGAAGATTGTGAACACCAGGATAGTGTCCGCTCGCAAAAATAAATTCCACATACCACCGTAGAGAGAATAATATTACACAAGATCAATCTGGCGACGATTACGTGGCGTGACGTCGCACCACTACCAAGCCTTTACTCAAATTGTTTTTATTGTTCCACCTCAGCTGCGTCTAGCTAAGCGGTTTCCTTGGCACGCCTTGTCGAGCAGAGATCGTGTTCCCCTTATTCCGGATTCCCATCAATACGGACGTGGGTAACCCAACCGCGCCATTGATTGTGACGCTTGGGAGATAAGCGAGTTTTACCAGGCGGTGGGGACACATGTTTTGTCCGTACATATAAGGGATAAAGATCCAACCTTTTACTCGCGCCTTCTTCCTCCTTGGCTTATCCATCTCGCGAACTCGAGCTCCAGCGCCTAAGTCCGCACTTTCACCTCAACCTTCTCCAACTATGTCCGGAGCGGGAGGCAGGATGGCCTCCTCCGTCACGGAGGGGCAGATCCAGAAGCTGCGAACGCCGGATATTTGTCCAGCAACATCGCGCATCGGCTCCCCAACGAGGGAGAGCTCATCCCCAACCCCATGCCTCATGAGAGGGTAGTATTTCTTCCCCATTTCCTCCGCGGACTAGGCTGCCCGCTTCATCCCTTTGTCCGGGGGCTCATGTTCTACTACGGCCTAGATTTCCATGATCTGGCCCCGAATTTCATCCTCAACATCTCGGCGTTTATCGTCAGGTGCGAGGCCTTCCTCTGATCCGCACCCACTTCGCTTAGGCTCAAGACCTTCAAAGGTCGTCAAGGTTGTGAAGGGCAGCCAAGCTGAGTGCGGAGGCGCCATGGTTGGTAGGATGTCCCATGTTACGTGGCTGGAGGGCACTTTCGTGGAAACCATCAAGGGGTGGCAATCGGGGTGGTTCTACATCACCGAGCCGCGTGACCTGATTGGGCAGCGGCCCCAATTCAGATCTGGCATCCCTACACGGCTCAGCTCCGGAAAGAGAGGGCCAGATTTGGGGATTCGAGGAGCTGACCGACTCCAAGCCTCAGATCCGTAAGCTGGTGGACAAGAAGCTCAAGCTTGTCAACGTAGTCCAGTCATGCTCATCCGCGGATTCTCCCGTGCAGCCGACGGGCTTCAACATGTGGGAGTTTGATCCAGCGCAGCACTGCACCTGAAGCGGGCTCTTGACACTACGCATTTAAGATGTCCGGAAGGTGCTGTTCAAGGGCGCCGAAGCTCCCGATCCGCCACCAAGATCGCGGATTCCGCCGCAGCGCCCAGCCGACGAGGTAAGTGATTTCACCACTTGTTTTCCATAGTTTGGCTCTATGCGGATCTAAACTCCCTTTACCTTTGACAGAATGGTGGCGAAGGTCGAACGGACTATCTGTCCGCCCCATTGCCGAGGACCCAGCTGGACGCCCGCCTAACGGGGCTGCTGGCTCCCGCACCCCACGGTGCCGGAGAAGAAGGCCAAGAAGACGCCACGGGACTCGGAAGAGTTCCTTTCAGGTGCTATCGGATGATGAATCGAGGTCGACTCCTCCCACCAAGGTGAGGAGAAGAAGAAGAAAGCCTCTCCCCAGCGGGGTAGGGAAAAAGGAAGGCCTCCCAACAAGGGAGGCCAAAGGGTCCAAGAAGGAAAAACTCTTTCCCGGACTGCTCCGCCAACGCCAATGATTGACGATCGCCTCCAAGGGCCAAGCCCTGGCGAGATCGTAAGTATCCGGACTCAATAACTTCAAAGTTTTTTTTTTGCCACATAATGTCTTTCTAATGCCACATACAACCCTGCAGTCCGCCCAAGGATGATCTTCCTGCTTCGCTGAGCGGGTCCTTGCGCGCCGGATATGGATTCCTTCCGACTGCCTCCACCCCGTGCAGCGGACGACGCCGAGGTGGGATCCCGAAAGGGACCCACCAGGAGGAGGAGGCCCCGGAGGTGTCACAGACACCTCCCGGACTGTGCACGGACTCAGCCCCGGAGGCCACAAGTGGCTCCGAGTCCGGGCGACCCTTCGTAAGAAGGGCAAGACAGCGGCGCCGGCTGCCTCCGCCCAACCAGAGGTGCCGGATATTTGCTGGAGGCGCTCAACGGCGCCTCCATCAAAGAGGAACACTGCACTGTTATGAGTGCGGTGATTCAAGGTTCAGCTCGCCAAGAGCGGGCTGACTGAAGCCCGCAGCAGCCTTCTAACGAGCTTTGAGGTAAGAATTTCAATATATGTAAAATGGTACCGATAGACAGAGCCCTCGATGCTCGGTTCGTGTTCGAAAGAAAAGCCGGACTGAGGATCTTTAGAAAGATAAACGCAGGAGTCATAAAAATATGTCAATATGGGATTGCAGTTGTCTTGCTGACCTCCGTCAGACCGATCATGGAGGTCAATACTTTGAAGGAAAACCTCGCGGTCCGAGAGCGAGCTCGGTCATGCCAAGAAGTAGCTCGAGGAAAAGAAGGTGAGTAATACCTTATGAAAATTGTACCTTCTGAAAAGGATTTGGTTGCAAGAAAATGACAAGGATAACGTGGTATTGTAGGGGCCACTAACGCAGGTGGCGACCTCTGAAGGAGGCGGTGGCGCGTCGAACATAATGCGGCCGCGAACGCACCGAGCGAGAGAAGCAGGAGGCGCGGGTGGCGGAGGTACAGCAAGAGCTCCAGGATCTCGTGAAAAACATGAGAGCTTGGAGCATGACTCAAGACCCGAGAATCTGAGCTTGCAACGGCTCTTGAGAGTGCCAAAGCCGCTAAGGTCAAGCTCGCAAGGCCCTCCAGAGATTGAGGCGGTGAAGAAAATAGCAGCGGTAAGGCATTTTTCATGCAAAGTAAGCATGTGAGTGTTAATTACCTGTTGCTTACCCAATTCAGAGCTCTCCAGAGCGTTCGCAGATCTTCCTCGCAGCATGTCCGATGCTGCCGTGATTCTACCGGGCCGAGGAGGGAGCTCGACGGAGAAGGTCTTTGGTCTCAAGATCTTCGAGGCCGGACATCCGGTGCTTTTTAGCGACCAGTGAAGCAGCTGGTCGAGCTCCACAAGGCGGCCGAACAGGCCATGAAGGGCCTCATAGTTCGGCTGTGGCCTAAGGAGGCCATGCCAGGAGCTACTTCGCCTGGTGCGGGCGGCCGATGGATGCGTGCCCATGGGTAGAAGTCATCAAGCATTCCGCTTGTATTGAGGGTGCCCGTCGGGCCTTGCCCGCGCAAAGGTGCACGGGGCAAGATGGATGCCCGAAGCTTGTGACGGACCCGCCACCAGAGGGCAAGGAGCATCGCACGCCCGATATGTATTATAAGAGTGTGTCAAGGGCGCCCAGACTATTGCGGTGAGTGCTCCAAAGATGTAATATTTGAGTAGACTCGATTTTGTTATCCTGCGCGCTGAAAACTTAGTTCATATGCGCTAAGCAACGCTTGTTAATTTAAAATATTACCTTACAGGCGGCTGTTTATCAAATCGAGAGATGGCAAGTCGTCGGCTTCAGCCCCCATGCCACGAAAGTCTTTGGGGTGTTCGGATAAACTTGAGCGCTCTTGTTCCCATTTTGGGTCCATCTAGGAGGCGCCAACACAGCGTAACAAGGCAACCGGACTTATAATGCTTGAACACTCTCACTTAGCAATAGAATTCTATAATTTTAAATTTCGCGAAGCCCCTAGTCTTCGAAGGTCAATTTGGGGCGCTATCCACGCCTTTGGCCGGACAGTATCCGCTCCTCGCCTAAGCGGCATAAGTCTTTAAGGACTCGCAAAAACCTCTCGAACAGCGATCGCTCTCGCCTCATCATGACGGTCAGTTTTAGCTTTCCATCGAGGCGTTAACCCAGCTCAACTGGGCGGAATCGCAGATGGTTCTCCCAAAGGCTACCTTAGCCGATATAACGGAACGTAAGGTACCAAAACATGGGAGCCGGGCAAACCCAACTATTGACCCAAGACATGATTCGGAGCCGATGCATATAGTGCTATAAGTTCGGGGTGCCGCACTGGTGAAAGTGTTCGGACTTATCATACCATAATGCGGGAAACATAAGCCCTTGGTGTATACTAGCCGTACCAAAGTGTACGGATGCAACATGCCGTGAATGAACATATGTATGAAAAAGAAATGCAATTATAAGCAAAAAGGTGCTGCATTGTTTTATTCAATAGGTGCTGCTACGAATGCAGAACGATACAAATAGTGCGATAAGCAAGGTATGGGACTGTTAAACATGTCCCCCTCCAGGGGTAGGCTGCAGATTGGTGTATAAAAATGCTCGTAATGGAGACCACCTGTATATTTGTTGTAGCCTTTATCCGTCCCTGGATGTTGCATCGTGAGTTCGGCAGTCTGCTGCCGGACAGGCCTCTCGACAAACGGAGTCTGTGGGTAAAAAGTAAAAGGTAAAAAGAAAAGAAAAGGAACGACACACTTGAGAGCCCCTGGTGTGGTTGAGCCGCGATCTGGGTTTATCGTGGTCGTGCCCTCTCCCCATGCCCATGGTATCTTCAGAGCGTAATGGTGTACGCCAAGGACCTGCTTTGACATTTCGCAGAGTGGGGTTGTGGCCGCATCGCTACGCGATGCTCGTAACGTGCAGGTGGTCTTGTTGTAAGTTACTCCGGGCGCGCTTAGCTGTGTCCGGCCACTTAACAGCCGGACTCGAAAATTGCCTTAAGAGGCTGCAATGCACTTCTGCCGCGAGAGCCGCTGTATGTTCCTCCGTGCGGAGAGAACGCTCAGTGTTTCCGTTGACTGTGATGACTCCTCGAGGGCCTGGCATCTTGAGCTTGAGGTATGCGTAGTGCGGCACCGTGTTGAACTTTGCAAACGCGGTACGTCCGAAAGCAAGGCATGATAGCCGCTAGGAACAAGACTATGTCAAGATTAACTCCTCGCTCGAAGTTATCCGGGATCCAAGACCACTTCCGGTGTAATTGAGCCTGCATAATTGGCTTTACACCTGGTATGACGCCTTTAAAGGTCGTTTTGGTAGGTTTAATCCTTGAGGGTCTATGCCCATTTTGCGACTTTGTATCCGGGTAAAGCAGGTTCAGCTTGCTGCCGCCGCCCATCGGGACTCGTTAGGTGAAATCCATCGACGATTCGGTCTAAGACAAGGGCGAATCCGCCGTGGCGGATGTCGGTGGGGTGGTCCTTCCGGTCAAAAGTGATCGGGCAGGAGGACCATGGATTGAACTTGGGCAACTGGTTCCATCGCCAGACATCCTCGAGTGCACGCTCGCCCTTTTGGGCATGTGCGTTGCATATATCATGTTCACCGTCCGCACCTGTGGAGGGAAACCCTTCTGTCCTTTATTGTTCGGTGGTTGGGTCTCGTCCTCGTCATCGCAATGCAGCCCCTTGTCATTGTTTTCGGCAATTAACTTGCCTGCCTGCTTGAATACCCAACAGTCCCTGTTGGTGTGGTTAGCTGGCTTTTCGGGGGTGCCGTGTATCTGGCACAAGCGGTCGAGTATTCGGTCCAAATTGGACGGACCCGGAGTAGTTCTTTTGAATGGCTTTTTCCGCTGACCGGTTTAGAGCCTCTGAATCCGCATTGATTGCAGATCTCAATATTGTCGCCGCACGCGGCGTTTGTTTTGTTACGACGCTGCCTGCCATTTCGGTCCTTGAAGTCCGGACTGCCAGCATTTTTGCTGAGGTTGTTGCTGCGTGCTAGCCAGCTGTCCTCACCCGCGCAGAAGCGGGTCATGAGTGATGTGAGGGCTGCCATGGATTTCAGCTTTTCCTGTCCTAGGTGCCGGGCAAGCCACTCGTCGCGGATGTTATGCTTGAAGGTCGCGAGGGCCTCCGCATTCGGACAGTCGACGATTTGGTTTTTCTTGGTTAAGAACCGTGTCCAGAATTGTCTCGCCGATTCGTCTGGCTGCTGAATTATGTGGCTTAGGTCATCAGCGTCTGGCGGTCGCACATAAGTGCCCTGGAAGTTTTCGAGGAATGCGGCTTCCAGGTCCTCCCAGCTCCCAATTGACTGCTGGCAAGCTGTTGAGCCAATGCCGGGCTGGTCCTTTAAGCTTGAGGGGGAGGTATTTGATGGCGTGAAGATCGTCGCCGCGGGCCATGTGGATGTGAAGGAGATAGTCTTCGATCCAAACCGCTGGGTCATTGTGCCATCATAGGATTCAATATTGACGGGTTTAAACCCTTCGGGATTTGATGATCCATTACTTCATCCGTGAAGCATAGTGGGTGTCGGCGCCTCAGATCGGGCGATATCACGACGGAGCTCAAAAGAGCTTTTCTGCATTTTGTTCAGCCCGGCCGGACTTTATCAGGTCCGCGCGACGGTTGTCGCCACGCACGTGGCGCCCACGCGATCCATAGATCGATCTTGATTGTCTTGCCTTGTCCTCCAATATATCTCGCAGGTCCAGAGCATTCCCATGTGGCCGTGTGCCTTTTGAGCGATGCCGGGGTACGGTTCTAGGCCTAGAGGCCTCTCTGTCGCGACCACGGGGTGGTCGGTCAGCCGTATTGTCTCCTGGTGATGCGGGTTCGTAAGCCTCCTCCTCTAATCGGGGAGCAGCTTATGCTTAGGGTAGCTTTTGAGGGGCGCTCGAGCTCATGCTCTTGCCGCGAGGACTTCAGTCCATCTGTCGGCTAGCAGATCTTGATCAGCTCTAAGCTGTTTCTGCTTTTTCTTGAGGTTGTCCGCCGTGGCCATAAGCCTGCGTCTAAAACGCTCTTGTTCGACGGGATCCTCGTGCACGCATTTAATTCATCGTCGCCGAGGCTTGCTTCGTCTTCGGAGGGAGGCATATAATCCTCTACCTCTTCTTCTGCCGCTCTCTCGTGAGGGCTGGCGTCTCCATCCTCCTGCGTTGGATCTTGCTGGAGTGGATTGTCTTCGGCACTGTCCGGTGTATTGTTATCTCCGGTGCTGGAATCTTCATTCTTGCTGTGGCGGGATTTAGAGCAGCGCCGCTGACACTGGTGCTTGGGCTGTTTCTTGGAGGGGTCATCCTTCGCTGTTCCTTCGCCATTCCCACCCTTTGGGATATCCACCATGTATATGTCATATGATGAGGTGGCTTTCCAGTGCCCGGTAGGCGATGGTTCTTGTTCGTCTCCGGCATCGTCGTCCATATCGTCGATGTCTTCGGAGTCGTAGTCTAGCATGTCGGTTAGATCGTCGACAGCGGCTACCAAGTGGGTGGTGGCTGGGCTTTGAATTTCTTCATCGTCCGCATCCCAACCGTCCTGACCGCAGTCCGGCCAGGGATCTCCTGATAACGAGAGGTACTTTAGCAAACTCAAGATGTCGCCAAAAGGTGAGAGTTGAAAGATGTCCGCTGCGGTGAACTCCATGACCAACGCCCAATCGGATTCGATCGGAGGGGGCGCGGGAGGTTCGAAGTCTGGCAAGGAGTCCGGCACCTCGGAGTCGCGAGCTTTATGAGGGACAAGATCAGTGTTCGGCTCTATCGCCAGAGGTTGCAGCCCCGAGGCGGTGTCCAGCCATCCGCCCCCGATCAGCAGCAGCCGGCTCCGAATTGAAGATCGGAGCGGGTTCGAGTGCGGCTTCTAGGGTACTGTCCGGCTGCAGAGCAAAATCATGCTCGCCGTGGAAAGGCGGCACGCTTCGCTGTGGCTCGACTCCATGAGGATCAAGTCCCCGCGGATGTCGGCCGTGAAGGTCAACTTCCAAATCTGACCGACGCCGGGCGAAGCTTCGATCCGCTCCAGATGGCTGCTTAATCGCCCGCAAAGGCGGTCACCAATACGAAGATCTGTCCGCGGAGAAGTCTCACCGACCGCATCGTTGATGATGGTCGAAGAAGCCATCGAGCCTATCGGTGACGATACGAGGAACTCTCAATGAAAGCACCAATGTCGGTGTCAAACCGGCGGATCTCGGTAGGGGGTCCCGAACTCATGCGCCTAGGCGGATGGTAACAGGAGACAAGGGACACGATGTTTTACCCAGGTTGGGCCCTCTTGATGGAGGTAAAACCCACGCCCCGCTTGATTAATATTGATGATGTGTGTTACAAGAGTGGATCTACCACGAGATCAAAGAGGCTAAACCCTAGAAGCTAGCCTATGGTATGATTGTTGTTCGTCCTATGGACTAAAGCCATCCGGTTTATATAGACACCGGAGAGGGCTAGGGTTACACAGAGTCGATTACAATGGTAGGAGATCTACATATCCAGACGCCAAGCTTGCCTTCCACGCCAAGGAAAGTCCCATCCGGACACGGGACGAAGTCTTCAATCTTGTATCTTCATAGTCTCGGAGTCCGGCCGATGATGATAGTTCGGCTATCCGGACACCCCCAAGTCCGGAACTCCCTCAGGCATCTTGCTAGTACTACATATAATATATAGAACATTGATTATAATTTGGGCTAATGTGTGGCTTTTGCAGCTCAGGGCTAAATACTTGTCATAATGTAGGGGGGCGGGGCACTATACTTTGTGTGATAAACACGGTGTACGTATGGAACATGGTTTAGATTATGAATACATAGTTAGTACATCAAATGTACTATTATTTGGAATCAACATCAAGTGTATTCAAAAAATTGAATTCGAGTTCATATCTATCTCTATAGTAATCATGTGGTGTGTTGTTAAGGTAATACACGAATGATGGTTGAAGTTGGCAACAATCATGATTGTAGATTCTTATTGAAATAGAGAAACGAATTCAAATCCAGTTAGAATTGCAGTGGTAGTATAGACATTTGAATGCACTAAAATGTTGGTATGAGTAGGTTACATGCATTATACAGCCAGCAAAAAAATTTAATTGGACATAACATGGATTCATACTCCCTCCTTCCATCTATATAGGGCCTAATGTGTTTTTTAAGACCGCCCTTGACTATTGACAAGATTAATAGTACATGACATGCACAATGTGACAATTATATCATTGAAAGCTCCTTTCACACACGAATTTAACAAAGGTGCTTTGTGTAAGTTGCATGTCATATATTATTGATCTAATATTTGGTCAAAGTTAGCCTCAAAACGATTAGGCCCTATATAGATCAAGGAGGAGTAGCTTTGAATAGCATGCGATAGTAAAATGGGAAAAAAGAATCTCTCTTTGTGTGGTGTGAATAGTTTTATTTTTTTTGTTTTTGCTCATTGAGGGAAGTGCGAATTGATTTGGTACGTACAAGTACAATATTACACGTTAGGCTTGTCCCTAAAATTCAACCCGCGCCTTGTTATATCCTGAAAGTTCAGATATCGTGCTCCCAAAACTGGCGCCTTCACAACCCGCGCCTTGCTATCCCGAGATTACAACGCGCGTGAAAACTCCCTCCAGCCGCCAAATCCTGACACGTGAAATCCCCCTTCTAACCCTGAGCCAAAAGGGCCGCTAGTTCAAATGGTGGGGGCACTTTTGTAACACACCCTACATTTTGGACAAGCGCGTCCCTAAGTCATGGTTCCCCCTCCCATCGCCTCCTTTTCGCCATTCGAAATCCCAGGCCGCCATAACCTCTCTGCTCCAGCCGAGAAACCCCACCCTCCTCCATCTGCCACCTCACCGCTGCCCAGCCGGAGCCTCTTCCCCAACAACGTCGTCCATCGCAACAGCTCGACATCCCTCATCCACCTCCCTGGATGAGGATCTTTCGTCCATCTCATAGTCCAGTCGGTTCAGCCGCCCCGTCCTCCACCTCCAAGGAGCTGCTCCGATGATCGCCTCGTCTATCGCGGCTGCTCCATCCCCATAGTGCCGCCTTAACCTGCTCCACCGGAACCGCAACATCCTCACC
This sequence comes from Aegilops longissima, assembly GCA_021605205.1. NCBI lineage: Eukaryota > Viridiplantae > Streptophyta > Magnoliopsida > Poales > Poaceae > Aegilops > Aegilops longissima. The sequence goes on along the minus strand of CM038681.1, from coordinate 541,446,671 downwards.
GACTCCTCGGACGAAGCTGAGGCCTACTCGACGCCACAAAAGCGGTTGTACACTCATCGCATCACACGTTCTCCTTAACTCGACCTCCCGGCGCTGACTGTGCTCCATCCCGCACCCCCATGGAGCGGCTACTCGATGCCGGCGCCATGGCGACATCCCCACGGGCTCTCCCCAAAGGCGAGGCCCCTTGGCGGCGGCGCTATACTAGCCAGATCTGCTGCTGCTGCCTGCTCTCGCTCGCGCTTGCAGCAGCCGATGCTCGGCTCGCCGCTTGTTTCGCGTTGTTGCTGCCGCTCCCCTCCCTCGTGATGCTGCTCGCCCAATTTACCTACACTTCACCAACAGAATCGACTTTTGGGTCAGCCGATTTTCAAGGGGTGGGGGGCTCACCGAGTTAAGGAAGAACCACCAGCGGGAGGGGGTCTCGTCGAGAGGTATTCCACTATTTATCTTAGGGTTCTGGGTGGGGGCAGTGCTTGCCGGCGGTGGGGGGGGGGCATGGTGGTGGGGCTGTGGCGTGGGGATCGCCGGAGAAAAAGCTTGGTGCGGGGGGCTAGAGGGCTGGCAGGCGGCGGACCGGCGATATGAGTTGTTTCAGGGCGGCAAGGCGGCGGCGGACCGACGGTGGGGAGTTGTTTCGGGGCGGCGAGGCGGCGAGGGGTTCCGCCAGTGGTGGCTGGCGGCTCAGGGGGGTGCAGGTTGAAGATGAACTGCAGGCCCTCCCTAAACTATCCCATGTGAAGTGCCTCTCTGCTACCATTATGCTCAGCCGACAAAGAATATTTAGATTCCACAGTAAATTTTAGTTTCGACAGTTAAGTTCAGAGTCAACAGTTTTTACCTCAACTGTTGTAGTCAGGTGGTTTTTGGTGATGTAAATTTTACATCTATCACTCTTTGGTAATGCATTTTGCATCATCTATTGGAGATGCTATTAGAATCCCACTTGAGATTAACGATGTCTATCTTGTGCTGCTTCAGCCTTGACGTCTTACGGCTCACCGGAGCTGCTCCAACGACGGAACGACCCATCACAACAGAGTAGTGCCCTGGACGCCGTCTATAGATTCCTCAGATCTTCCTCCACACCTCCGGCATCCACCTCTGCCTCAACTTCTTCAGCGACCAACCCAATGATGCTGAGGTCGACACGGCTACAACAAAGAGGTTGTACACTTGTCGCATCACTTATTACTCTACATTCATGTCGATCCATTAGGGCTATTTTGGTTCAACGGAAAAACATAGCAATAGGAAATTTTCCTATACCACTCTATTATTCAATTATTCATGCATTTTGTTGAAAGGAATGGAACAAAACATCCACCTTGACCTACTGTTCAAAATCCTATGCATGAAAACAAGACCAAGTGCATTAGTGGCAGAATAACATTCTAATTGTACACACTTTCATATGGTTTCATCTTATTTTGGCCATGTTTCTTTGCATTCCTCTGCTCCTCCAATTCCTGTGAACCAAACACCCAAGTTGACAAAAATCCTGCGTTCACAAATGCTCTGTTTACCATGTGCATTGATACGTATCCAACGTATCTATAATTTTTGATTGTTCCATGCTATTATATTATGTGTTTTGGATGTTTACGGGCTTTATTATACACTTTTATATTACTTTTGGGACTAACCTATTAACCGGAGGCCCCAACCCATATTGCTGTTTTATTGCCTGTTTCAGTATTTCAAGGAAAAGGAATATCAAACGGAGTCCAAATGAAATGAAACCTTCGGCAACGTTATTTTTGGGAAGAATATCATCCTGGAGACTTGGAGTTCACGTTATAAGATCCTCGAGGAGGCCAGGAGATAGGGGGTGCCCCCCCTACTGGGCGTGCCCCCCTGTCTCGTGGGCCCCTCGAGCACCCCCCGACCGACTTCTTTCGCCTATATAGTCCCATGTACCCTAAAAACATCCACGGAGAAGATAGATCAGGAGTTCCGCCGCCGCAAGCCTCTCAGAGCCACCAAAACCTCTCGGGAGCCTGCTCCGGCACCCGCGGAGGGGGGAACCCATCACCGTGGCCATCTTCATCATCCCGGCGCTCTCCATGACGAGGAGGGAGTAGTTCACCGGGCTGAGGGTATGTACCAAGAGCTATGTGTTTGATCCTCTCTCGTGTCTCTCTCGTGTTCCTCTATGGCACGATCTTGATGTATCCCGAGCTTTGCTATTATAGTTGGATCTTATGATGTTTCTCCCCCTCTACTCTCTTGTGATGAATTGAGTTTCCCCTTTGAAGTTATCTTATTGGTTTGAGTCTTTTATTTGAGAACACTTGATGTATGTCTTGCCGTGTTTATCTGTGGTGACAATGGGATATCACGTGCCACTTGATGTATGTTTTGGTGACCAACTTATGGTTCCGCCCATGAACCTATGCATAGGGGTTGGCACACGTTTTCTTGACTCTCCGGTAGAAACTTTGGGGCACTCTTTGAAGTACTTTGTGTTGGTTGGATGAATCTGAGATTGTGTGATGCATATCGTATAATCATGCCCACGGATACTTGAGGTGACAATGGAGTATCTAGGTGACATTAGGGTTTTGGTTGATTTGTGCCTTAAGGTGTTATTCTAGTACTAACTCTTTAATAGATTGATCCGAAAGAATAACTTTGAGGTGGTTTCGCACCCTACCATAATCTCTACGCTTGTTCTCCGCTATTAGTGGCTTTAGAGTGACTCTTTGTTGCATGTTGAGGATTTTATATGATCTATCTATGTTATTATTGTTGAGAGAACTTGCACTAGTGAAAGTATGAACCCTAGGCCTTGTTTCCTATCATTGCAATATCGCTTACGCCACTTTTATCATTAGTTACCTTGCTGTTTTTATATTTTCAGATTACAAAAACCTATATCTACCATCCCTATTGCACTTGTATCACCATCTCTTCGCCGAACTAGTGCACCTATAGAATTTACCATTGTACTAGGTGTGTTGGGGACAGAAGAGACTCTTTGTTATTTGGTTGCTGGGTTGTTTGAGAGAGACTGTAACGCCCGGATAATCATGCTACAGTAATCCCACGCTAATCGTGCCATGACACCTCGGTTACTGTTGCTATCCTCGCAATAATTCGGAACCGTTCGAAATTCTAATTCAAATTAATGATAACAATAAAAGTTTCCAAAAATTAAGACTAAAATGTTCGGTGGTTGTCAAATATTACAAAGGTAATTGTGGTGAAGTAAACACATTTTTAGAAAATGTCTAAATAATTTAAACTGATTTAAAACAGGAAAAGTAAATAAATAAAAGAAAACAGAACAAAAATAAAACAAAACAAAAGGAAGAAACCCCGGGGTTCGCCCAAGAAAGCCACCGCCCAATCACACGACCGCCAGCCGCCCAAATCCCCTTGGCCCAGCCGGCCTCCCCATAACCCCCCACCTCCCACCACCACCGACACCCCATTCCCACCCCGAAAATATCTCACCCCTCTCCCCGATTGATCGGGATCGAGAGGAGGAGGTCACCGACGACGCCGCCTCGACGCCGCCTCGAGCTCGCCGCCACCTCACGGACTCCTTCCTCCGGCGCTCGTCCCCATCGTCCTCCAAGACCTCCTCCGAGCACCTTGCCCTGCTCCTCGCTCCTCGATTTGAGCTCCTCCTCAGACATGTTTCCGCCCTCATCATCATCGCGGCGCGCCCATGCCACTCACCGCGCTTCTTCCGCTGCCGCTGCTCTCTCGCCCCTGCTCACCGCCCAGCCTCCAGACGCGCCCCTCGCTAGTACGCCTGCCACGCGACTACACCGACCGCCGGCCGTGATCCAGCGACCCGGCCTCCTCTCCCTCCTGCTCACCGCCCCCCCCCCCCCGCCGACCCGCAGCCAGCCCCTACCTCTCTCGCTGTCGCCTGGCCTGGCAGCGCTGTTGCCTTGCTGCCACGCTGGACGCACATGGCGCGCTTGCCGTCGCTGCCCTTCGCTGGCGTCCCCTCCGGCGACTTCGTGCCTCGCTCGTCCTCGTCGGGTGCCGCTGTCGCGCCAACGGCGCCGCCCGGGTTCGCCTGCTGACGCCAGGTTCAAACCTCGCCGCCGCCGCCCTACTCGTCGGCCGCCGTGGCGGGCGCCTCGTGGCTCGGCGCACACGGCGCCCACGCCTGCACTCAAGATCCGCTGGACACAAACCCACTAAGGCCTCTGTACATCACTGTAGGGCCCGCCCCTTAACATTAAAAAAAGAGAATTAAAAATAAAAATAAAAAATAAAAATAAAAATGATTTAATAAAATTAATTATTAATTAATTAATTATCTAATGAATTATTTAAGTTAATTAATCCGGTTTAATTAATTTAATTAACTAGTTAGGTTAATTAAATAGTAATTAAATTAACTAACTGTAATTAACCTAAACAGTGTATGATGTAGGTCCCATCGACCCATCGGTCAGTTGACCAAGTCAACTCGTTGACTATCGATGTCAAGATGGCATCATGTCGATGTCATTAATCTGTTTTTCAATTAATTAAATAATTAAGTAAATTCCGAAATTAATAAAATCTTTAGAAAATCATATCTTTTAACCGTGAACTCGGATTAAAATATTTTCAACATGAAAGCTGCTCGTAACGACGAGACGATTCCGGATACGCAACATGTTCGTCCGCCACACCCCCTAACCTATCGAACTCGCAACTTTCCCCATCCGCCTTCCGCCTAAAACGCTAAACACCGGAATACTTTCCGGATGCTTCCCTTCACCGTATCACCTCATACCGCGTTAGGGCACCCTAGCATAGTTACTTTTGTCGTGTCATGCATCGATATGCATCTGCTTGCATGGTATTCATTGTTTCTTCCCCTCTTCTCTCGGTAGACTACGAGACCGACGCTGCTGCTGCCCAGTTCGACCACGGAGTTGACGACCTCTCTCTTGCCAGAGCAACCAGTGCAAGCCCCCTTGATCACCAGATATTGCCTATTCTACTCTATACCGCTTGCATTAGAGTAGTGTAGCATGTTATCGCTTTCGTTATACCTATCCCGATGCATAGCCTGTCCTTGCTACTATCGTTGTTACCTTTACCTACAATCCAACATGCTTAGTATAGGATGCTAGTATTTCCATCTGTGGCCCTACATTCTTGTCCGTCTCATTGTGCTATATTAACGGGCCGTGATCACTCGGGAGGTGATCACGGGTATATGCTATATACTTTATACATGATACATGTGGTGCTTAAAGTCGGGTCGGCTCGAGGAGCACCCGCGAGTGATTCACTTGATTGGGGCTGAAAGGACCTTTGTCCCGGCCCCCTCGATGGATCTTTGTGGCGGAGCGACAGGCAGGTTGAGACCGCCTAGGAGAGAGGTGGGCCTGGCCCTGCTCGGGCGCTCATGGATACTTAACACGCTTAACGAAGTTCTTGGTATTTGATCCGAGTCCGCCATTTGGTCTATACGCACTAACCATCTACGCTGGAGTAGTTATGGGTATCCCGCGCCGTGGTATCACCAAGCCTTCGTGACGCCGCCGACCGAGTGGTGCGCGCGATTGGACCGCGTGAACGTGACTTCCTTTGTAATGGAGGTTGCTAGGTCTGCTTCCGGCTGCGTTCGCAACGTGCAGGTGTGCTAAGGGCGATGGGCCCAAACCCCTGGGCGCTTAGGTTTAGACCGGCGTGTTGACCGCTCTGTTGGCCTAGGTCGGGCTGCGACGTGTTGATCTTCCGCGGCCGGGCATGACCCAGAAAAGTGTGTCCGGCCAAATGGGATCAAGCGTGTTGGGTTATGTGGTGCACCCCTGCAGGGAAGTTAATCTATTCGAATAGCCATGATCTTCGGTAACAGGACGACTTGGAGTTGTACCTTGACCTTATGACAACTAGAACCGGATACTTAATAAAACACACCCTTCCAAGTGCCAGATAACCCGGTGATCGCCTGTGATGGCGACGAGGAGGGATCGCCGGTAGGATTATGCTATGCGATGCTACTTGAGGACTTTAGTCTACTCTCTTCTACATGCTGAAGGCGAAGGCTGCGAAGTTTAGTCTTCGCAGGATTAGCTATCTCCTCTTATTCTCGCATTCTGCAGCTCACCCACCGATATGGCCCTTTACACATATATCCATGCATATGTAGTGTAGCTCCTTGCTTAAGTAGTACTTTGATGAGTACTCACGGTTGCCTTGTTCCCCTTTTCCCCTTTCTTTACCCGATTGCTGCAACCAGACGATGGAGCCCAGAGCGACGCCACCGCCGATGACGACTACTACACCGGAGGCGCCTACTACTACGCAGCCCGCATGGACGATGACCAGAGTAGTTAGGAGGATCCTGCAGGAGGCCCGCGCTTCTTTCGATCTCAGATCCCGCTTTGTGCTAGCCTTCTTAAGGCAAACTTGTTTAACTTATGTCCAGATCAGATATTGTTGCTTCCACGACTCGCCTATGATCGAGCACTTGTATTCGACCCTCGAGGCCCCCGGCTTGTATTATGATGCTTGTATGACTTATTTTATTTTTTAGAGTTGTGTTGTGATATCTTCCCGTGAGTCCTCGATCTTGATCGCACACGCTTATGCAGTATGATTAGTGTACGATTGAATCGGGCGCCACAAGTTGGTATCGAGCCGATCGCTGTAGGAATCCCCTTCCACACTCCTTGGTCAAGTCGAGTCTAGACATTGCAAAACTTTTACTAACTTGGTTGTGTGCCTTACGGGCCCACGCCGCCATCGGGTGGTACTAGGATCTTTTACTCCTCGACCTTTACTCGACTCAACTCTCTTCTACTCGGGTTAAACGAATTTACTAACTAACACTAGGATCTCGTGACCACATTCACCCCAAAGTTGGATAAAGCCATAGTTATTCCTTGAATTGTATTTGATCAATTTCCACACCGTCATTTGACTCCTTTGAAACATCTTTGCTTTCAGATGGAACCCACGAGGCAGGTCGTGGCGCCACACGACGCCATTGGTGCTCGGGATCACTCGCGGTGCTAGCAGAGATGATGACCTATCCGGGTTATCGCTGGCACCCGAGTACACCGCCTTTGAGGAGTACCAAGACTTTAACCAGAGCAGACCGAGCCATCGTCCACCTCTACTCTCGGGAGTATGGCTCCACTCATTGGCTTGCACACCGCACATGGTGTTGGGGTGACTATCGATATGGCCGCCCACGATGCTGCTTATGCTGCTCTTACCCGCCTTCGTGGAGAGTATCGGAGTTGGACACCTCCCCTTCGTGCACATTGCTATCACATCCGATGTTGGTGAGGAGGGTTACTACACTACCGCTTACTCCATCTGCCACCCGAGAGCCCTTCTACCATCGTAACTTTGTTCTCGCATGCGATGGGCTGGATCGAGCTAACCGAGCTCTTCGCCACGAAGTTGTACACCACCCGTCAAGACCTTTACCGTGCTCGACGCTGTTGCACCCTTTGCCCGATCCAGAGAGCTGTCGCTTCTCGCGATCTACCCAGCCAGACCGTGATGCCCTGTGGTGTCGGTTGGCCGAGGTGGGAGGCTACTCTCCGACTTGGTCCTCTTCGCCACTTGGCGCCGGGTTCCGCACCAGAGTATCCGCGGACCCCAGGTTGCTGACGTGGAGTTCCCGATGCCACACTACCAGCTTTCAGGCTACAGCTACCTCCGCAGTACCACGTGGGACTGATGTAGGTTTGCTTGTTAAGTGTTAGATGCATTCGTCGCGAGCCTGCGTGCCGCCTATGATGTCTTAGTCTATGTAATCGAACTCTGTACCGAACTCTATGCATGATCCCTTTGTATGATATGCCGACTACTATGTAGTTTCTATCGTGTTGCTTTCATTATGCATGTTTCATCATGAATGATTCTTGTCCTTTGCAAATTTCTCAAATGCTGAACTACCCCTGTTATATATTAGCAGGATGGTTAGACCAGCTGGTCGTGGTCGTGGTGGCAACTTCCCACCACCGCCTCGACTACATGGTTGGTATGATCCAACAGCTTGAGATGAATCGCCACCATGGAAAATATGATGGCTCGGTTTCTCGCCCCAATATGAACCAGCAGCCAAACACAACAACTCGCAGGAATTCATGCGCTCAACCCAAGTGTGTACCGCAGCTCAACCCAGCCCCCGGATGCCGATGATCGCCCGTGACATCACCTATGAGATGGAGTCTGCTGATGTAGCCCTCGCCAGCTATGTCACCTTTGCTTCCTTCTTCCTCAAGGGCCCGCAGCTCAATGGTGGGACAGCCACAGCGCATTTCAGCCACCTGGAACAATCATCACCGCCGACTTCCAAGTTGCTTTCGTGCCCGCTTCATCCTCAAGGAGCCATGGACCGAAGAAGCATGAGTTCCGCAACCTCACCCAAGGCAACAAGACTGTTGAAGCTTATCACGGAGTTCCGGACTTGTCTCTCTATGCTGAAGAGGACATTGCAACTGATGCACGCAGACAAGAGAAGTTCCGTGACAGCCTTCAAGCTGACATCAAGCTCGCACTTCTAGTGCACGACTTTGCTGATTTCGCCACCTTGGTGAACAAAGCTATCAATGTCGAAACTGGTCTGCAGGAATACCAGAGCTCTAACAGGCGCAACCGTGACACGGGCTCATCTTCGGGCCCGTCCTCACAAAAGCTTAAGATATGGATTCCCAACAGCATGTACCAGCCGAATGCACCTGCCCCAAGGCAGACCTATGCTGCACCTCGTCTGCCTACTCCTCCAACTAGGCAGCCAAGGCTTCCAGCTCCACCACCCGGAGCTCCTGTTCCCACTCCCAATAATGGTCGGTGCTACAAGTGTGGTCAACCAGGTCACCTTGCCAGAACTGCTATCGTAATCGTAACCGTAATCAATCGCCCTTCCGCGAATCGGCCGTGGAAGCAACCAGCCCCGCAACAACAATGCCAAGTCTTATGGTCGTGTTCATGCCAACCACGTTGATCTCAACGAAGCTCAAGACCAGCTCACATCGTGATGGGTACACTCCTCGTTAATTCAGTACCGCATATGTTTTATTCGATTCGGGAGCATCGCATTCATTCATATCGCAGAGTTTGCATTCATGCATGGCATTAAATATGAAGAGATGAACACCGCGCTAGTAGTGCACACTCCAATGGGTCAATGTCAAACCTCTATGATTAGTCACGACGCTCCGCTGAAATCAAGGACTGGAATTCCTTGTCTCTCCTATCGCTCAAGTCCTCAGTAGCATTGATCTCATTCTCGAATGAATTGGTTAAAGGCGACATCGCTTCCATAGTTTGCGCCACTAAGACCGCCCATCCGCTACACCCTTCGATGAAATAATAAGCTACAATGCTCGTCTGGTTCAGAATGCCGAGGCAAGGCTCTATGCATTGAATGCATTGAACGCCGCACCACTCGAGGGCATTGAAAACATTCCTGCTGCTCGCAACTTCCGTGACGCCTTTCTGAAGAACTTCCAGGATTCCCCGCTAGAGCTATCGAATTCGCCATCGACTTGAAACCAGTGCACCACTCCTATAGCCAAGCGACCCTACAAGATGCCACCGCATGAACTCCTTGAGCTTAAGGAGGAAATCGACAAATCTCTTCAAGTGGTTTCATTCGCCCAAGTTGCTCTCCTTGGGGAGCACCTCTCTCTTTGTCAAGAAGAAGGATGGGACAAACCGATTGGTCCAAGACTACCGCCCTATATACCAAGCTACCATTCGAATAAGTACCTCTTCCTCGGATCAATGATCAGATGATCAACTCGGCTGGTTCGCTCGCTGTTCTCTAAACTCGACTTGAGGTTGGGTTACCACCAGATCCGTGTTTGTGAGGAGGATATCCCTAAGACCGCATTTGTGACTCGATATGGTTCATACGAGTACACCGTCATGTCTTTCGCTTAACCAATGCTCCAACCACTTTCTCTCGTCGATGAATTATATATTCATGGATTACCTCGACAAGTTTGTAGTGGTTTATCCGGATGATATTCTGGTATTTTCCAAGAACGAAGAGGAACATGCCAACATCTTCGCCTTTGTGCCGAAAAGCTACGAGAGCATCAACTTTATGCCAAGTTCTCCAAATGTGAATTCTGGCTTCAAGTAACCTATCTTGGGCATGTCATCTCTAAGGATGGTATTGCCGTTAACCCCGAACGAGTTCAAGCTATTCTCCATTGACTCCTCCAAGAACGTTAATAAGTCGAAGTTTTCGGTCTCGCCAGCTATTGCATTCGATTCGTCGAGAACTTCTCCAAGATTGCCAGGCCTCTGACTAACCTATTGCATAAGGGCGTCAAGTTCCAATGGACAGACAAATGTCAAGAAAGCTTCCAGGCACTCAAAGACAAGTTGACTTCTGCCCCGGTACTAGCACCACCTGATACTAAGAAGGACTTCGTCATTTACTGCGACGCTTCCCATCAAGGATTAGGCTGTGTCCTAATGCAAGAGCGCAAAGTGGTTGCTTATGCCTCTCGGCAATTGCGCCTCACGAAGAGAACTACCCAGTTCACGACCTCGAACTTGTTGTTGTCATTCATGCATCAAGCAAAGGGCGACATTACCTTCTCGGTAATCGCTTGTAGATCTTCACCGACCACCAAAGTCTGAAGTATCTGCTTACTCAGCCATACCTGAACCTCCGCTGCCAGAGATGGATGGAGATTGTTGCGACTTTGACTTGGGTATTTCCTATACACCGTGCAAGGCTAATGTAATGGCTGATGCCTTGAGCCACAAGTCTTCATCGCAACCACCTCCAGATTCACAAAGTTCAGCCTCACTTGTTGAAGAATTGTAAGGCTGAACCTCCATATTGTTCCTCCGGTGCACTCGCTCCCCCTCCCGAGGAGTCTCGCAAGATGAATCTCCGATTGTTTCCTGTGGTTCCTCTATACCTGGCTGTCGAACCCGATCTCGTGAGCTCCATCAAGACAATACAGGATATGACTCAAGTCCACAAGATTAAGCGCGACCTCAAAGAAGGAAAGCCCTCATTCTTCACTATTGCCGATGATGGCGCTTTGTACTTCAAAGGCCGCCTAGTGGTGCCATGTAAGAAGGAAAACCTTAATATGACTCAGAGGTTATGAAAGAAGCTCATGATACGCCTCTATGTATCCATCCCGGTAGTACAAAGATGTACCAGACATCCGCCGAGATTCCGTGGTCTAATATGAAGCAAGACATTGCTCGCTATGTTGCTGAATGTGACGCTTGCCGTCAGATCAAAGAAGAGCATCAAAGGCCTGCTGGAACTCGCAACCTATCTCTATTCCTGAATGGAAATGGGACCATGTTGAAATGGACTTCGCCACCGGATTTCCCAAGTCGCAGAAAGGTAATGATGCTATTCTTGTCGCCATTGACCGCTTTCTAAAGTTGCACATTTTCCGCGGTCAAAGAAACGAATATCGCTAGTCAACTTGCAACTCTCTATATGTCCGAATTGTTTCACTTCACGGTATTCCACCGGTTATCAGCTCGGACCGTGGCAGCTTATTCACTTCAAGATTCCGGCAAGTTTCCAAGAAGCTATGGGGACTCACTTATCTTTCAAGATCGCGCTTCATCCGTAGTCATAAGGGCAAGTTGAACGTGTCAACCAAGTTCTCAAGACATGCTTCGAGCTTGTGTTATTTCCTTCGCAAGAAATGGGAGGAATCTCTCCGATGCTGAGTTCTCTTATAATAATAGCTATCTGCTAGTCTCAAGATGGCCCCTTCAAGTGTTATATGGACGAAACTGCCGAACCCCTCTGAACTGGTCAGAAACTGGGAACGTCCACTCTTTGGTCCGGATATTATCCAACATGCCGAGGATCAAGTCCGCATTATTCGCGAGAATCTCAAGACCGCTCAGTCACGCCAGAAGAGTCAGTATGACCGTCATCATAAAGACATGGTCTATCTACCTGGCGAAAAGGCTTACCTTTGAGTTACACCAATGAAGGGTGCTCACCGCTTCGGGATCAAGGGAAAGCTAGCTCCTCGCTATATTGGCCCATTCACTATTCTGGAAAGGCGTGGAAAAGTGGCATATCAACTGGAACTTCCGCCAAACCTTTCTCAGGTTCACGATGTGTTCCACATGTCACAACTCCGACGCTGCTTCAAGGACCCAATCCGAGCAAGGACCATGAAGTGCTCGAATTGCAACAGACCTCTCCTATAAAGAGTATCCGTCCGCATTCTCGATCAAGCTGAACGCCGACACGCCGTATAGGCATCAAGTTCTCACAGTTCAAAGTGGTCACACCATTTCAAGATGAAGCCACCGGGAACGCGAGGATCGCTGCGTGATGAATACCCCGCAGACTTTTCTTCTACCTCCTAAATCTCGGACGAGATTTCTTGTAGTGGAGGAGATTTGTAACGCCCGGATAATCATGCTACAGAATCCCACGCTAATCGTGCCATGACACCTCGATTTACATTGCTATCCTCGCAATAATTCGAACCGCTCAAATTCTAATTCAAATTAATGATAACAATAAAAGTTTCCAAAAATTAAGACTAAAACGCTCGGTGGTTGTCAAATATTACAAAGGTAATTGTGGTGAAGTAAACACATTTTTAGAAAATGTCTAAATAATTTAAACTGATTTAAAACAGGAAAAGTAAATAAATAAAAGAAAAGAAAACAAAAGTAAAACAAAACAAAAGGAAGAAACCCCGGGGCTTCGCCCAAGAAAGCCACCGCCCAATCAAGCCACGACCGCCAGCCGCCCAAATCCCCTTGGCCCAGCCGCCTCCCCATAACCCCCACTCCTCCCACCCACCACCGACACCCCCATTCCCCGAAAATATTCACCCCTCTCCCCGATTGATCGGGATCGAGAGGAGGAGGTCACCGACGACGCTGCCCCCCGACGCCGCCGAGCTCGCCACACTCACCGGACTCCTTCCTCCGGCCGTCCCCATCGCCCTTCCCGACCTCCACCGAGCACCTTTCCCTCCCTGCTCCTCGATGTGAGCTCCCTCCTCGCGACGCTTCTCGCGGTCATCATGGCAGCCGCCATGCCACTCACCGCGCTTCTTCCGCTGCCGCCTTCTCCTCGCCTGCGTTTCACCGCCTCGGTCTCCAGACGCGCCGCCCAGGCGCCTGGCCACGCTTATACCGACCGCCCGGGCCATGATCCAGCGACCTGCCTCCTCTCCTCAGGCGACGCTGCCCTCCCGCCGACCTCGCAGCCAGCCACTACCTCCTCGCTGCCGCGTCGTTGCCGTGGTTGCAGGTTGCGCCACACGCCGACGCGACGCCAAGGCTTGTTGCTGCTGCTTTTCTGGCGGCCCCTCCGGCGACTTCGTGCCTCGCTCGTCCTCGTCTCGGTGCCGCTGTCGCGGCCGACGGCGCCGCCCGGGTTCGCCTGCTGACGCCAGTGTTCGAAACCCGTCGCGCCGCCGCTCTACTCCGCCGGCCGCTGGCCGGGCGCCCCTGGTGGCTCGGCGCACACGGGCGCCCACGCCTGCACTCCGCACTCACCGGACTCAAACCCACTAAGGCCTCTGTACATCACTGTAGGGCCCGCCCCTTAACGTTAAAAAAAGAGAATTAAAATAAAAATAAAAAATAAAATAAAATGATTTAATAAAATTAATTATTAATTAATTAATTATCTAATTAATTATTTAAGTTAATTAATCCAGTTTAATTAATTTAATTAACTAGTTAGGTTAATTAAATAGTAATTAAATTAACTAACTGTAATTAACCTAAATTGTGTATGATGTAGGTCCCATCGACCCATCGGTCAGTTGACCAAGTCAACTCTGTTGACTGCTGATGTCAAGATGACATCATGCTGATGTCATTAATCTGTTTTTCGAATTAATTAAATAATTAATTAAATTCTAGAAATTAATAAAATCTTTAGAAAATCATATCTTTTAATCCGTAACTCGGATTAAAATATTTTCAACATGAAAGTTGCTCGTAACGATTTAGACGATTCCGATACGCAACCCGCTCGTCCGCCACACCCCCTAACCTATCGAACTCAGAAACTTTCCCCTTCGCTCTCGCCTCAAAACGCAAAACACCGGGAATACTTTCCCGGATGCTTCCCGCCTTCACCGGTATCACCTCATACCGCGTTAGGGCACCCCTAGCATAGTTACTTGTCGTGTCATGCATTGATATGCATCTGTTTGCATGGTATTCATTGTTTCTTCCCCCTCTTCTCTCCGGTAGACTACGAGACCGACGCCGCTGCCCAGCGGTTCGACTACGGAGTTGACGACCCTCTCTCTTGCCAGAGCAACCAGGCAAGCCCCCCTTTGATCACCAGATATCGCCTATTCTACTCTATACTGCTTGCATTAGAGTAGTGTAGCATGTTACTGCTTTCCGTTAGACCTATCCTGATGCATAGCATGTCCTTGCTACTACTGTTGTTACCTTTACCTGCAATCCTACATGTTTAGTATATGATACTAGTATTTCCATCTGTGGCCCTACATTCTTGTCCATCTGCTGTGCTATACTAACGGGCCGTGATCACTCGGGAGGTGATCACGGGTATTTATATACTTTATACATGATACATGTGGTGCTTAAAGTCGGGTCGGCTCGAGGAGCACCCGCGAGCGATTCACGGATTGGGGGCTGAAAGGACCTTTGTCCCGACGGCCCTCCGGATGGATCTTTGTGGCGGAGCGACGGGCAGGTTGAGACCGCTTAGAGAGAGGTGGGCCTGGCCTGTTCGGGCGCTCATGGATACTTAACACGCTTAACGAAGTTCTTGGTATTTGATCCGAGTCCGCCATTTGGTCTATACGCACTAACCATCTACGCGGGAGTAGTTATGGGTATCCCGCCGTGGTATCACCGAAGCCTTCGTGACGCCGGCCGATCGAGCGCGCGCACTGATTGGACCGCGAACGTGACTTCCTTTGTAATGGAGGTTGCTAGGTCTGCTTCCGCCGCTGTCGCAACGCGCGTGTGTGCTAGGGCGATGGGCCTGCACTGGCGCTTAGGTTTAGACCGCGTGTTGACCGCTCTGCTGGCCTAGGTCGGGCTGCGCCGTGTTGATCTTCCATGCGGGCATGGCCCGTAAAAGTGTGTCCGCCAAATGGGATCAAGCGTGTTGGGTTATGTGGTGCACCCCCGCAGGGAAGTTAATCTATTCGAATAGCCGTGATCTTCGTAATGTGACGACTTGGAGTTGTACCTTGACCTTATGACAACTAGAACCGGATACTTAATAAAACACACCCTTCCAAGTGCCGATATAACCCGGTGATCGCCTGTAATAAAGGCGACGAGGAGGGGATCGCGGTAGGATTATGCTATGCGATGCTACTTGGAGGACTTCAGTCTACTCTCTTCTACATGTCAGAAGACGGAGGCTGCCGTAGCGTAGTCTTCGCAGGATTAGCTATCTCCTCTTATTCTCGCATTCTGCAGTTCAGTCCACCGATATGGCCCTTTACACATATATCCATGCATATGTAGTGTAGCTCCTTGCTTATGTAGTACTTTGGATGAGTACTCATGGTTGCCTTGTTCCCCTTTTCCCCTTTCTTTACCCGATTGCTGCAACTGACGATAGAGCCCAGAGCGACGCCACCGCCGATGACGACTACTACACTGGAGGCGCCTACTACTACGTGCAGCCCAGCGACGACGACGACACTGTGAGTAGTTAGGAGGATCCTGTGCAGGAGGCCCGCGCCTCTTCGATCTATATCCCAGCTTTGTGCTAGCCTTCTTAAGGCAAACTTGTTTAACTTATGTCTCAGACTCAGATATTGTTGCTTCCGCTGACTCGCCTATGATCGAGCACTTGTATTCGACCCTCGAGGCCCCTCGGCTTGTATTATGATGCTTGTATGACTTATTTTATTTTTTAGAGTTGTGTTGTGATATCTTCCCGTGAGTCCCTGATCTTGATCGTACACGTTTGCGTGTATGATTAGTGTACGATTGAATCAGGGGTTTCACAGAGACCATCTTCATCCTACGCCTCCTACGGATTGATAAACCTTAGGTCATCCACTTGAGGGAAATTTGCTACTGTCCTACAAACATGTGCACTTGCAGGCCCAACAACGTCTACAAGAAGAAGGTTGTGTAGTAGACATCAAGCTCTTTTCTGGCACCGTTGCCGGGGAGGTTAGTGCTTGAAGGTATATCTTTAGATCTTGCAATCGGATCTTTTTGTTTCTTGTTTTAGCACTAGTTTAGTTTATAAAAGAAAATTACAAAAAAATGGAGTTAAGTTTGTCTCATATGCTTCGTCTTTTTAATATCTTTCTTGAGTTTGATGGAAAGGAAAATTGTGCTCAAGTGCTAGAAGAAGAATGCTTTGAAATGCTTGGTACTAAATCTTTGATTGCAGTGTTGTTAGTATAAACTCCTTGAATATCCATAGTACTAATGATGATTGCTCTAGTCATGATGAAAATATCTCTCATAAGCATGTCAACTTTTGTGGAGTGCATGTTTGCATTAACACACCAAATAAAGAAGATATATATTGCAAGAGGCATAAGTATTTAAAAACTAAAGGTTTACAAGAAAGTGTTGATGAGTGAGCTAGAAGATTCAATATTTTTCGTGCTCCTTGTGAACTTTGCAATGAATGTGGTCATTTAAATCTCCAATGCAAATTGTTTCATGGTCGAATCATGTCCAAAAATTGTGATAACTTGATTACCCTTGGGCATCATAAACAGCTTAGTATTCTTTTGGGGTATGAAGAAATGAAACGTATAACTGAGGGTATTCCAAAATTTAATCTTGATAGATTTCCTGATTTTGATCTAGAGGATATTTATATGTTTTGTGCGGTGAATTGCATTGAAAATCCTTATATTGCCAATTACCTAAAGAAAAGGAAGCAAATAGAAGATGAAGAGAATACTAATGAAAGGGAAGAGACTTCCCAATCTCCTCCTATTATTTCTTATGATGAATCAGGTAATGAGGAGGAGCTTTCTATTCAACCAATCTCATCAGTAAGGAGCTCAAAGAGGAAGGTTGAAACCACACATAATGTGAAGAAGAAAAAGAAAAGAAGGAGCAACAAAGGTAGAAAGGTATCCCTCCCAAATGATGTTGCTCCTACTACTCATTGTGATGATGATAATTGCTTTACTATTGGTGCTATCCATATTTTTAATGATGAGGGTGATTATGCTTATGATATGAAAGAGCCCAAGCTTGGGGAAGCTATGTTTGATGAGGATGAAATATTTGAGAATGTATTTGCTGAAATTAATGTTTGTCCCAAGCTTGGGGATGCTATGTTTAATGAAGATGATATTTTTAGCACCCTAAGTTTTGATATGCAAAGTTGTTATGATGATAGCATGCCTCCTACCTATGATGATTGTATTTATGAAAGTGGATTTGGAAGTGTGTCAACTTTATTTAGTGATTCCACTATCTTGGGAGAGGTTTCAATCGATTATGATGAGAACGAAGTTGCTACTTATGATGATTATTGTGATGAAACTTATGCTATAAAAAGTAGTGATGATTATATTTACAAATCTTGTCATTATTATGATTACCCTTTTTCTGAACATTACTCTTTTAATGTGGAAACAATTTTAGTGTTCAAGTCTCTTATGATACTCCCACTATTCGAATGAGAAGAATTTTGCTTATGTGGAGAGTAGTAAATTTTCTATGCTAGTAGATCATGAAAAGAATGCTTTAGGTGCTGGTTATATTGTTGAATTCATTCATGATGCTACTGAAAATTATTATGAGGGAGGAACATATGCTTGTAGGAGTTGCAATAATGTCAAGTTTCCTCTCTATGTGCTTCAAGTTTTGAACTTATGCTTGTTTTACCTTCCTATGCTAGTTGATCATTGTTCCCATAAGTTGTTTGCTCACAAAATCCCTATGCATAGGAAGTGGGTTAGGCTTAAATGTGCTAGACATATTCATCATGATGCTCTCTTTATGTTTCAATTCTTATCTTTTATGTGAGCATCATTGAAATCATCATGCCTAGCTAGGGGCGTTAAATGTTAGCGCTTGTTGGGAGGCAACCCAATTTTATTTTAGTTCCTTGCTTTTTGGTTCTGT
This sequence comes from Aegilops longissima, assembly GCA_021605205.1. Taxonomy (NCBI): domain Eukaryota; kingdom Viridiplantae; phylum Streptophyta; class Magnoliopsida; order Poales; family Poaceae; genus Aegilops; species Aegilops longissima. The sequence continues at coordinate 541,428,656 of CM038681.1, read as the reverse complement.
TTAGGAATAAATAATCCATATATATTCTGTTTAGATGTGGTTTTATGTTTTAATTAGTGTTTGTGCCAAGTAGAACCTTTGGGAAGACTTGGGTGAAGTCTTTATGATCATGCTGTAAAAAAACAGAAACTTTAGCGCTCACGAGATTAGCTAGAAATTTTTACTGGAAAGTGCTATTTAGTTTATTATTTTTGAAGATGATTACTAGGAAAATTCCTCAGGTTCAACAATTTATTTTAGAATTTTTGGAGTTCCAGAAGTTTGCGTTAGTTACAGATTACTACAGACTGTTCTGTTTTTGACAGATTCTGTTTTCATTGTGTTGTTTGCTTATTTTGATGAATCTATGGCTAGTAAAATAGTTTATAAACCATAGAGAAGTTGGAATACATTATGTTTAACACAAATATAAATAAAGAATGAGTTCATTACAGTACCATGAAGTGGTGTTTTTTTTTCGCTAACGGAGCTCACGAGTTTTCTGTTAAGTTTTGTGTCGTGAAGTTTTCAAGTTTTGGGTAAAGATTCGATGGACTAGGGAATAAGGAGTGGCAAGAGCCTAAGCTTGGGGATGCACAAGGCACCCCAAGGTAATATTCAAGGATAACCTAGCGTCTAAGCTTGGGGATGCCCCGGAAGGCATCCCCTCTTTCGTCTTCGTTCATCGGTAACTTTACTTGGAGCTATATTTTATTCACCACATGATATGTGTTTTGCTTGGAGTGTCATGTCATTTTATTTAGCTTTGCTTGCTGTTTGAATAAAATACCAAGATCTGAAATTATTAAATAGGAGAATCTTCATATAGTTGCATAATTATTCGACTACTCGTTGATCTTCACTTATATCTTTCGGAGTAGTTTGTCGTTTGCTCTAGTGCTTCACTTATATCTTTTAGAGCACGGCGGTGGATTTATTTTGAAGAAATATATGAACTCTCATGCTTCACTTAGATTATTTTGAGAATCTTAAATAGCATGGTAATTTGCTTTAAAAAATCCTAATTTGCTAAGCATAAATGATTTGTAAATATTCTTATTAGTGCGTTGAATACTAAGAAAAGTTTGATGCTTGATAATTGTTTTGAGATATGAAGATGGTGATATTAGAGTCATGCTAGTTGAGTAGTTGTGAATTTGAGAAATACTTGTGTTAAAGTTTGTGATTCCCGTAGCATGCACATATGATGAACCATTATGTGATGAAGTCGGAGCATGATTTATTTATTGATTGTCTTCCTTATGAGTGGCGGACGGGGACGAGCGATGGTATTTTCCTACCAATCTATCCCCCTAGGAGCATGCGCGTAATACTTTGCTTTGATAACTTGTAGATTTTTGCAATAAGTATATGAGTTCTTTATGACTAATGTTGAGTCCATGGATTATACGCACTCTCACCTTTCCACTATTGCTAGCCTCTCTAATATCGCGCACTTTTCACCGGTATCATACACCCACCATATATCTTCCTCAAAACAGCCACCATACCTACCTATCATGGCATTTCCATAGCCATTCCGAGATATATTGCCATGCAACTTTCCACCGTTCCGTTTATTATGACACGCTCCATCATTGTCATATTGCTTTGCATGATCATGTAGTTGGCATCGTATTTGTGGCAAAGCCACCGTTCATAATTCTTTCATACATGTCACTCTTGATTCATTGCATATCCCGGTACACCGCCGAGGCATTCATATAGAGTCATATTTTGTTATAAGTATCGAGTTGTAATTCTTGAGTTGTAAGTAAATAAAAGTGTGATGATCATCATTATTAGAGCATTGTCCCAGTGAGGAAAGGATGATGGAGACTATGATTCCCCCACAAGTCGGGATGAGACTCTGGACGAAAAATAAATAAAAAAAGAGAAAAAAAGAGGCCAAAAAAAGAGAGGGAGAAAAGGCCCAAACAAAAAAAAAACAAAAAAATGAGAGAAAAAGAGAGAAGGGACAATGTTACTATCCTTTTACCACACTATGCTTCAAAGTAACACCATAATCTTCATGATAAAGAGTCTCTTGTTTTGTCACTTTCATATACTAGTGGGAATTTTTCATTATAGAACTTGGCTTGTATATTCCAACAATGGGCCTCCTCAAGTGCCCTAGGTCTTCGTGAGCAAGCAAGTTGGATGCACACCCACTTAGTTTCTTTTGTTGAGCTTTCATACACTTATAGCTCTAGTGCATCCTTTGCATGGCAATCCCTACTCACTCACATTGATATCTATTGATGGGCATCTCCGTAGCCCGTTGATATGCCTAGTTGATGTGAGACTATCTTCTCCCTTTTTGTCTTCTCCACAACCACCATTTTGTTCCACCTATAGTGCTATGTCCATGGCTCACGCTCATGTATTGCGTGAAGATTGAAAAAGTTTGAGAAAGTCAAAAGTATGAAACAATTGCTTGGCTTGTCATCGGGGTTGTGCATGATTTAAATACTTTGTGTGGTGAAGATAGAGCATAGCCAGACTATATGATTTTGTAGGGATAACTTTCTTTGGCCATGTTATTTTGAGAAGACATGATTGCTTTGTTAGTATGCTTGAAGTATTATTATTTTTATGTCAATATTAAACTTTTGTCTTGAATCATACGGATCTGAATATTCATATCACAACTAAGAAGAATTACAATGAAATTATGCCAAGTAGCACTCCACATAAAAAACTATCTTTTTTATCATTTACCTACTCGAGGACGAGCATGAATTAAGCTTGGGGATGCTGATACGTCTCCAACGTATCTATAATTTTTGATTGTTCCATGCTATTATATTATGTGTTTTGGATGTTTACGGGCTTTATTATACACTTTTATATTACTTTTGGGACTAACCTATTAACCGGAGGCCCAGCCCATATTGCTGTTTTATTGCCTGTTTTAGTATTTCGAGGAAAAGTAATATCAAACGGAGTCCAAACGGAATGAAACCTTCGGCAATGTTATTTTGGGAAGAATATCATCCCGAGACTTGGAGTTCACGCCGAAGATCCTCGAGGAGGCCAGGAGATAGGGGCGCGCCCCACTCGGGCGTGCCCCTCGCCTCGTGGGCCCTCGAGCACCCCCGATCGACTTCTTTCGCCTATATAGTCCCATGCACTTAAAAACATCCATGGAGAAAACAGATCGGCAAAGTGCCGCCGCCGCAAGCCTCTCAGAGCCACCAAAACCTCTCTGGAGCCTGTTCAAGACTCTCTGCCGGAGGGGGAACCCATTACCGTGGCCATCTTCATCATCCCGGCGCCTCCATGACGAGGAGGTAGTAGTTCACCCTTGGGGCTGAGGGTATGTACCAAGAGCTATTTGTTTGATCTCTCTCTCTCTCTCTCTCTCTCTCTCTCTCTCTCTGTTCTCTCTCGTGTTCCTCTATGGCACGATCTTGATGTATCCCGAGCTTTGCTATTATAGTTGGATCTTATGATGTTTCTCCCCCTCTACTCTCTTGTGATGAATTGAGTTTCCCTTTGAAGTTATCTTATCGGATTGAGTCTTTTATTTGAGAACACTTGATGTATGTCTTGCCGTGTTTATCTGTGGTGACAATGGGATATCACGTGCCACTTGATGTATGTTTTGGTGACCAACTTATGGGTTCCGCCCATGAACCTATGCATAGGGGTTGGCACACGCTTTCTTGACTCTCCGTAGAAACTTTGGGGCACTCTTTGAAGTACTTTGTGTTGGTTGGATGAATCTGAGATTGTGTGATGCATATCGTATAATCATGCCCACGGATACTTGAGGTGACAATGGAGTATCTAGGTGACATTAGGGTTTTGGTTGATTTGTGTCTTAAGGTGTTATTCTAGTATGAACTCTTTAATAGATTGATCCGAAAGAATAACTTTGAGGTGGTTTCGTACCCTACCATAATCTCTACGTTTGTTCTCCGCTATTAGTGGCTTTAGAGTGACTCTTTGTTGCATGTTGAGGGATTTATATATGATCTATCTATGTTATTATTGTTGAGAGAACTTGCACTAGTGAAAGTATGAACCCTAGGCCTTGTTTCCTATCATTGCAATACCGTTTACGCTCACTTTTATCATTAGTTACCTTGCTGTTTTTATATTTTCAGATTACAAAAACCTATATCTACCATCCCTATTGCACTTGTATCGCCATCTCTTCGCCGAACTAGTGCACCTATACAATTTACCATTGTATTGGGTGTGTTGGGGACACAAGAGACTCTTTGTTATTTGGTTGCAGGGTTGTTTGAGAGAGACCATCTTCATCCTACGCCTCCCACGGATTGACAAACCTTAGGTCATCCACTTGAGGGAAATTTGCTACTGTCCTACAAACCTATGCACTTGCAGGCCCAACAACGTCTACAAGAAGAAGGTTGTGTAGTGGACATCATGCATTCCTATCCTATTCCGGTGTTTTTCCTCCTATCCCTGCGTTTTTAGAATCATGCAAGCCAAATGAGCCCTTATGTAATTACTTCATTACATGTAGGTGTCAAGAAAACTTTGTGTGGTTTGTCCTGCTCCTGCCGCGACGTCGTCCACCTCACCTGAGCTTCTCCATCGACAGAAGCATCCACCAAACCAGACATCACGACTCCTGACCGTCTTTCACCGCCTCAGATCTCCTTCCCTGCCGCCAGCACCCACCGCAACGGCATCACCATCATCGACTCAGCAGATGAATCTGAGGAGTACATGGGTCCACAAGAGAGGTCGCACTCTTTTGTTTCTGCTTATGTTATGCATTGCTTAATATTACCGGCTACTTTATTGTCCTATTCACATCTTAGACTCCAAGTCAGGTCGAAATTGATGTTCAAACTTGAGGTGTAAATTAGTTGTGGGGCACATATCGAGGCAGCAATGAATAGTATCCCTGTCTAATATATGGTTCACCTAGGGTATGCCTATGTTGTTCATCTTGGGTGGGAAACAAATAGTAAAGCAATCATAATCTATTTTTTATTAAATTAAAGCAATCATCAGCCTGCTGTCATTATTTTTGGATCCATCCACTGGTTGTTACCATTACTCTATATTTCTGCATGCTCTCCTTACATAATCTCACTATAATTTTTTTGTATGCATGTCAGATATTGTACACAGTCATGCTGAACATGTAGACAAAAAGAGAAGATTTTTGCGCGGCAATACAATGTCATGCAGACATTGCTCTATGGTGGGTTCAATGGCAAACCCTCCCCCCTCTCCAGATTGTAATCCAGAGGAAGATATCTGTTCTGAGGCGGAATCAGATGCAGCTGACAACTCCTATTTACCCCCAAGGTGTTTGCTCTAACTTGGATGATGATGTTAGTCATATCATGCATATGTTGCCTTGTAGTGCCTACTTTCGACATCATATATGTCATCTGCTTAGTTTAGACATGTTCTGTAATGCCACCTGTTTAGTTTCAATATCATATATGACAATTATGCAGTATCATGTCTTTTAACCAGCCATAATATATGTGAAATGTGCAATGCCATCCTGTTTAACCAGGCATCATATATTTGAATGATATCTTGCCCATGCTTTTCTTCATTAAATTTACATTTGTCGACAATGTTTGTACATTAAACTACTCTTCCTGTGAATCAGCCATTTGAGTGGGTGATGGAAAAATCTGGAGTGAAAACAAGGCCTTCAGAGCAGACAATGCTACCTGTCGAAGCAGATCTCTTGCTGGGTCCCTATAGCTCCTCAGAGATGGATTTAGAGACAGATGACCAGTCCTATTCCCCCACCGAGGTCTATGCTCTAACTTGGCACGGTTCTACTGCTCATATCATGCATACGGTGTCTTGCATTACATAGTTTAGACATCACATACTCAATATTCAGCACCATGTTCTTAGTTCAGACATCATATATGCGAATGCCCTCTGCCTAGCATATAAATCACATATGTGAATTAAATCATGCGATCCTGATTACTTAGATAACATGTATGTGAATTATGTCATGCGATCCTGTTTAGTTAGTCATCATATCTTTGAATTATGTTACGCTATGCTATCCAGTTTAGATAGACATCATATATGTGAAATTATGTTATGCTATCCGTTTTAGTTAAAAAATATACATGTCAACTATTTAATGCCCTCTTTTCCACATTATCTATTGCATCTGTCTCTCATACAATGTCTGTACATTCAACTATGTTTCCTATTTATCAGCCATTTGAATTGGAGCGGGTGATGGCAGTATCTAGCGAAGTAAAAACACGGTCTTCAAATAAAACACTGCTACCTCTTGGTGGAGATAGAACCCAGCTTGTACATGCACGAGAACCAGCCCTACCACACATAACCCAGACTCTCGCAGATTTTACCCCTACTGCGATGGACAGAGAACCAGCTTCACCCAATCTAACCCTAACCCCAGCAGATAGTAACCCAGCCTCTGCTGACACAACACCATCTCCACCACGTAGCTCCCAAACATGAGCAGTTAGTAAGGCAGCTCCAGTGCTCAAAGCGCCAGTACTACCACGATGAACCCCAACTCCACCAGTTAGTACACCTATTCCTGTGGAGGAAGCACAACCAGCCATTCATAGTTTAGCATCTATCGCATTTGATGTTAAATCCTATGTGCGTATCTTCCCATCATGGAAATATTGTACTAAAGATGAAGGAAAATGCTGGTTGCAGGTGATTGTCCAGGAGTTATGTGTAAGTAATGTTATTCATGGCAATTACTTTGCTTTGTCACATACATTCTACCTCCATGATGGTTATAATACATCAAATTTTCCCATTTTTCTCTATAGAGAAGGACCGATTTGGAAACTCAAGATGAGGTAACCTGTGCTAATACCTTTGCTATCTTCAAGAATGCTTGGTGGCAGTATCGGAATTACCTGAAGAAAACATACTTCACTGGCAAAGAAACTCATCAACTTCCCTTACATTCTCCCGAGACACATTTACTGGACGATGACTGCGAATGCCTTGTTCTTTACTTGTCCCAAACCAAGAATGTGGTAAGGTCTGTGAGCTCATTTTATTTTAAGTACTATATGCTTGCGTCTTCATCAGACTGCTCATGTAGAACAAGTGCTTAAACCTGAAGAACAACTGTTCTCATTTAAGATTCCATTTCTATCGTGCATAATGCTTTGCTCTTGTATCACTGTATTTACTCATAAAAACTTATTTTTAAATTGAACAATCCAATGGAAACTCTAATGGCACAATAGGTGTGTTTACGCATATTTCTTTAACAGGTTTGCTCTTATAAATAGCTCTATTGATTTCAATTTCAATTGTGTATATAGTTGACTTGTCATATCATGCACATTACCAGCATCATAACAGGGCCAATAGTGTTGTTGTACATGTCGGTGTCAAACCGCGGATCTCGGTAGGGGGTCCCGAACTGTGCAAGGCCTAGGCGGATGGTAACAGGAGACAAGGGACACGATGTTTTTACCTGTGTTCGGCCCTCTCGATGGAGGTAATACCCTACCCCGCTTGATTAATATTGATGATATGGGTAGTACAAAAGTAGATCTACCACGAGATCGAGAGGCTAAACCCTAGAAGCTAGCCTATGGTATGATTGTTGTTCGCCCCACGGACTAAAACCCTTCGGTTTATATAGACACCGAACAGGTTAGGGTTACACGAGTCGGTTACAATGGTAGGAGATCTACATATCCATATCGCCAAGCTTGCCTTCCACGCCAAGGAAAGTCCCATTCGGACACGGGACGAAGTCTTCAATCTTGTATCTTCATAGTCTAGGAGTCCGGCCAACGGTGATAGTTCGCCATCCGGACACCCCTAATCCAGACTCCTCAAGAGCCCTCGAACCAGGCTTCAATGACGACGAGTCCGCAAGATATTGTCTTCGCATTGCAAGGCGGGTTCCTCCTCCGAATACTTCATAGAAGATTTTGAACACAAGGATAGTGTCCGCTCGCAAAACAAGTTCCACATACTACCGAGAGAGAATAACTTTTGCATAGATCTGCCACGATTCCGCGGGCGTGACATCACACCACGGCCAGCCTTCGCTTTTATTGTCCACCTCAGCGCTTAGCGAGGCGGTTTCCTTGGCACGCCTTATCAAAGAGGAGATCGTGCCCCTTATTCCGGGATTCTCATCAATACGACATGGTAACTCCAACCGCGCCATCGACACGGCGCTTGGGAGATAAGTTTAGTTTTACCAGTGGCGGGGACGATAGCTTCATTCACAATATAAGGGATAAGGATCCACCTTTCACCTATGCCTTCTTCCTCCTTTGCTCATCCATTTCACAAGACTCGAGCTCCAGCGCCTAAGTCCGCACATCCCACCTCAACCTTCTCCAACTATGTCCGGAGCGGAGGCAGGTGGATGGCCTCCTCCGCCACGGAGGGGCACATCGAAAAGCTGCGGAGGCCGGATACTTGTCCAAAGAACATCGCAAGACCGGCTACCCGACGAGGGAAGCTCATTCCAACCCCCAGGCCCCATGAGAGGGTGGTGTTTTCACCCACTTCCTCCGCTGGACTAGGTTTTCCACTTCACCCATTTGTCCGGGGATCGTGTTCTACTACGGCCCGAGTTCCACGATCCGCCCCAATTTCATCCTCAACATCTCGGCGCTCATCGTCAGGTGCGAGGCCTTCCTTCAGATCCAGCCCCACTTCGCTTATGGCTGATGATCTTCAATGTCAAGTCAAGGTAGTGGGCGGGCGCCAAGCGGAGTGCGGAGGTGCCATGGTTGGCAAGATGGCCAAAGTCCTATGGCTCGAGGGCTCCTTTGTGGAGACCATAAAGGTGGCAATCGGGTGGTTCTACATCACCAAGCCGCTGACTCTCAATGGGCGGCGGCCCCGAATTCGATCCGCCTCCCCACGCTGCTCACATCATGGAAAGAGACGGGCCTGACGTGGGGGATTCGGACGAGCTGTCCGACTCCAAACCTGCGTCCAAACCTGGTGGACAAGAATTTCAGCTTGTCAACGTAATCCGTGTGATGCTCATCCGCCGGATTCTCCCATGCCAACAACGGCCTTCAAATTGTGGGAGTTCGATCAGGCACAAGCACCAACTCTGAAAAGGCTCTTCGACACGACGCATAAAGATGCCCGGAAGGTGCTGTTCAAGGGCACCGAGGCTCCTACATCCGCCATCAAGATCGCGGATTCAGCTTGCAGCGCCAAGCCAGCGAGGTGTTATTTTACCCTTTATGGGACTCCTGTTTTCATAGATTGACTCTATGTGGGATCTAAAACTCCCTAAACTTTGACAGATCGGCTGAAGACGTCCCGACAGATTAACTATCCGCCCCTTGCCGAAGAGCCAGCGGACGCCCGATTGACGGGTTAGTTGGCTTCGCACCTCACGTGGTGCCGAGAATAAGGCCAAGAAGGAGGCCACGGAACTCAAGGAGCTCCCGGCGCCAGTGCTGTCGGACTCATCGCCCAACAACCTCGAGGCGGAATCCTCCTCCGAGGAAGAGGAGGAGGAAGAAGCCTCTCTCCCAGCCGGGGAGAGAGGAAAGGAAGGCCGCCTAACCGGGAGGCCGGAGGGTACAAGAAGGAAGGACCTTCCTCCGAATTCTCCACCAACGCCGACAACGATGAGGAGGGCCAACAAGGGCCAAGCTCTCGGCGAGATCATAAGTGTCCGGATACCCATGGTTTTTTCATTGCATAGTGTTCTCTAATGCCAACAATCATGTAGCCCGCCTAAGGACGCAGCTCGCCGCTTGCCGAGCGGGTCCCTCAATTCATCGGAAGTGGAGAGTACTTCACTTACGGCCGCCTCACCTCACGCCATGGACGACGCCAAGGTGGGTCCCGAGGGGGCCTGGTCAAGAGGAGGTGGCGATGAGGCGCCGCAAGGCAGCCTCCCGGACTCAGCGCGAGGGGAGCGAGACCTCAGGGCTCTAAGCTCACCCTTGTCCGGATTCCATACCGAACCTTCAGCGGTTCCAAAGTCCGGCAAGCTTACCCTTCAGAGGAAGGGTAAGACGCCGTGTCCCCTGGCCCAACCAGAGGCACCGGATAGCTTCGAGGCGCTTAACAGCCCCATCAAGGAGGAGCACCGCGCTGTTATGAGTGTGGTGATCCAGAGAGTTCATCCGCCAAGAGCGGGCTGATCAAGCCTGCATCAGCCTTCTAACAAAGCTTTGAGGTAAGTTTAGAATATGTAAAATATTATGAATAGACAAGAGTTCTCGATGCTTAGTTCGGTGTTCGTAAAGAAAATCCGGACTAAGGATCTAAAAAGATATACGCAGGAGTCTAACATAAGGATGTCAATATGCGAATGCAGGCTGCGCTGCTGACCTCGCCAGACCGATCATGGAGGTCAATGCGTTGAAGAAGAGCCTCGAGTGGTCCGAGAACGAGCTCGGCCTTGCCAAGAAGCAGCTCGAGGACAGGGAAGGTAAGCAATACCTTATTAAAGAAATACCTTATAGAAAGGATTCTGTTGCAAAAAATAACAGGAATAACGTGGTATTGTAGGGCCACGAACGAGGTGGCGACTGAAGGAAGCGGTGTCCGCGGTCGAAAGCAAAGCGCCATGAGCACACCGAGTGAGAGAAGCAGGAGGCGCGGGTGGCGGAGGTGCGGCAAGAGCTCCTGTGCCTCGTGGAAAAACACGAGAGTTTGGAGCGTGACTCGAAGATTCGAGAGTCCGAGCTCGCCTCGGCTCTTGAGAGTGCCAAAGCCGCTAAGGCCGAAGCCCAAAAAGCCCTCCAAGAGATTGAATCATTAAAGAAGATGGCAGCGGGTAAGGAATTATTTATGCAAAGCAAGCATGTGAAAGTGAATTACCTATTACTTACCCGAATCCGGAGCTTTCCAGGAGCATTCGCAGATCTGCCCTGTAGTGTGTCTGATGCTACCGCGTTCTACCGCGCCAAGGAGGGGAGCTCGACGGAGAAGGTGTTCTGGTCTCAGTATGCTGAGGCCGAACATCCGGTATGTTGGAAATATGCCCTAGAGGCAATAATAAATTAGTTATTATTATATTTCCTTGTTCATGATAATCGTTTATTACCCATGCTATAATTGTATTGATAGGAAACTCAGATACATGTGTGGGTACATAAACAACACCATGTCCCTAGTAAGCCTCTAGTTGACGAGCTCGTTGATCAACAGATGGTTACGGTTTCCTGACCATGGACATTGGATGTCGTTGATAACGGGATTACATCATTTGGAGAATGATGTGATGGACAAGACCCAATCCTAAGCCTAGCACAAAGATCGTAGTTCAGTATGCTAAAGCTTTTCTAATGTCAAGTATCATTTCCTTAGACCATGAGATTGTGCAACTCCCGGATGCCGAGGAATGCTTTGGTGTACCAAATGTCACAACGTAATCGGATGGCTATAAAGGTGCACTAGGTATCTCCGAAAGTGTCTGCTGGGTTGGCACGAATCGAGACTGGATTTGTCACCCATGTAAACGGAGAGGTATCTCTGGGCCCACTCGGTAGGACATCATCATATGTGCACAATGTGACCAAGGGGTTGATCACGGATGATGTGTTACGAATGAGTAAAGAGACTTGCCGTAACGAGATTGAACAAGGTATTGGTATACCGACGATCGAATCTCGGCAAGTACAATACCGCTGGACAAAGGGAATTGTATACGGATCGATTGAGTCCTTGACATCGTGGTTCATCCGATGAGATCATCGTGGAACATGTGGGAGCCAACATGGGTATCCAGATCCCGCTGTTGGTTATTGACCGGAGAACGCCTCGGCCATGTCTCAGATGATTCCCGAACCCGTAGGGTCTACACACTTAAGGTTCGATGATGCTAGGGTCATAAAGGAAGTTTGTATGTGGTTACCGAATGTTTTTCGGAGTCCCGGGAGGGTCCACCGGGAGGGTCCCGGGGGTCTACCAAGTGGGGCACCATCCCCGGAGGGCTGCTTGGGCCAAGTGTGGGAGGGGACCAGCCCCAGGTGGGCTGGTGCGCCCCCCCCCCACAAGGCCCAAGGCGCAGGGAAGAGTGGGAGGGGGGCAAACCCTAGGGCAGATGGGCCCTAAGGCCCACCCAGTGCGCCCTCTCTCCCTTCTCGCCGCCACCAGATGGGATCTGGGGCTGCCGCCACCCCTGGGGCGGGAACCCTAGAGGGGGCGCAGCCCCCTCCCCTTCCCCTATAAATAGTTGAGGTCTAGGGGCTGCCCAACACACGGTTTTCTCTCCCTCTTGGCGCAGCCCCAAGCCCTGCAGGATTGCCACGCTCCTCCACCACCACCACGCCGTTGTGCTGCTGCTTGACGGAGTCTTCCTCAACCTCTCCTCTCTCCTTGCTGGATCAAGGCGTGGGAGACGCCACCGGCTGTACGTGTTGAACGTGGAGGTGCCGTCTGCTCGCACTAGGATCTCCGGTGATTTGGATCACGACGAGCACGACTCCTTCAACCCCATTCTCTTGAACGCCGCTTAGCGATCTACAAGGGTATGTAGATGCACTCTCCTCTCTCTGCTAGTTTCTCCTTTGATAGATCTTGGTGACACGAGGAAAATTTTGAATTTCTGCCACGCTCCCCAACAAGGGCATCATGAGCTAGGTCTATTGCGTAGATTCTTTGCACGAGTAGAACACAAAGTAGTTGTGGGCGTTGATTTTTTCAATATGCTTACCGTTACTAGTCCAATCTTGTTTCGACGGTATTGTGGGATGAAGCGGCCCGGACCGACCTTACACGCACACTTACGTGAGATGTGTTCCACCGATCGACATGCACTTGGTGCATAAGGTGGCTAGCGGGTGCCGCCTCCCACTTTAGTCGGATCGGATTCGATGAAAAGGGTCCTTATGAAGGGTAAATAGCAATTGACATATCACGCTGTGGCTTTTATGTAGGTAAGAAACGTTTTGCTATTAACCCATAGCAGCCACAGAAACATGCAAACAACAATTAGAGGACGCCTAACTTGTTTTTGCAGGGTATGCTATGTGATGTGATATGGCCAAAAGGAATGTGATGCATGATATGTGATGTATGAGATTGATCATGTTCTTGTAATAGGAATCACGACTTGCATGTCGATGAGTATGACAACCGCAGGAGCCATAGGAGTTGTCTTTATTTATTGTATGACCTGCGTGTCATTGAACAACGCCATGTAATTACTTTACTTTATTGCTAACCGTTAGCCATAGTAGTAGAAGTAATAGTTGGCAAGACAACTTCATGAAGACACGATGATGGACATCATGATGATGGAGATCATGGTGTCATGCCGGTGACGATGATGATCATGGAGCCTCAAGATGGAGATCAAAGGAGCAAAATGATATTGGCCATATCATGTCACTATTTGATTGCATGTGATGTTTATCATGTTTATGCATCTTATTTGCTTAGAACGACGGTAGTAAATAAGATGATCCTCATTAAAATTTCAAGAAAGTGTTCCCCTAACTGTGCACCATTGCGTAAAGTTCGTTGCTTCAAGCACCACGTGATGATCGGGTGTGATAGATTCTTACGCTCACATACAACGGTGTAAGCCAGATTTACACACGCCAAACACTTAGGTTGACTTGACGAGCCTAGCATGTACAGACATGGCCTCGAACACAAGAGACCGAAAGGTCGAGCATGAGTTGTATGGTAGATACGATCAACATGAAGATGTTCACCGATGATGACTAGTCCGTCTCACGTGATGATCGGACACGGCCTAGTTGACTCGGATCATGTAATCACTTAGATGACTAGAGGGATGTCTATCTGAGTGGAAGTTCATAAGATGAACTTAATTATCCTGAACATAGTCAAAAACCCTTTGCAAATTATGTCATAGCTCACGCTTTAGTTCTACTGTTTTAGATATGTTCCTAGAGAAAATATAGTTGAAAGTTGACAGAGCAATTATGCGGACAAGAGAAGGCTTATGTCCTTAATGCACCACTTAGTGTGTTGAACCTCGAACGCCGTCTCGTGGATGTTACTTAACATCCGACATACACGCCTTGATAACTACGATAGTTCAATTAAACGGTTTAGAGTTGAGGCACCAAAGATGATTTCAAACGTCATGAACATATGAGATGTTTCGAGGGCTGAAATTGGGATTTCAAGCTCATGCCCACGCCAAGAGGTATAAGACCTCCGACGATTTTCTTAGCCTGCAAACTAAGGGAGAAAAGCTCAATCGTTGAGCTTGTGCTCAGATTGTCCGAGTGCAACAATCACTTGAATCGAGGGATTTGATCTTCCGATGAGATAGTGATGTTTCTCCAAAGTCATTGCCACCAAGCTGCTAGAAGATTCGTGATGAACTATAACATATCAGGATAGATATGATGATCCTTGAGCTATTCGCAATGTTCGACATCGCTAATGTAGAAATCAAGAAGGAGCATCAATTGTTGATGGTTAGTGAAACCACTAGTTTCAAGAAGGGCAAGGGCAAGAAGGGTACTTCATGAGACGGCAAATCAGTTGTTGCCCAAGTTGAAGAAACCCAGGTTGAAGCCAAACCCGAGACTAAGTGCTTCTATAATGAGAGGAATGGACACTCAAGCAGGATTACCCTAGATACTTGGTAGATGAGAAGGCTGGCAAGGTCGATAGAAGTATGTTGGATATACATTATGTTAATGTGTACTTTACTAGTACTCCTAGCAGCACCAGGGTATTAGATACCGTTCGGTTGCTAAGTGTTAGTAACTCGAAATAAAAGCTACGGAATAAACGGAGACTAGCTAAAAGTGAGCTGACGATATGTGTTGGAAGTGTTTCCAAAGGTTGATGTGATCAAGCATCGCCTGCTCCCTCTACCATCGAGATTTGTGTTAAACCTAAATAATTGTTATTTGGTGTTTGTGTTGAGCATAGACATGATTGGATTATGTCTATCACAATACGGTTATTCATTTAAGGAGAATAATGGTTACTCTATTTATTTGAATAAAACCTTCAAGGTCTTGCACCTAAAAGAATGGTTTATTGAATCTCGATCGTAGTGATACACATTTTCATGCCAAAAGATATAAGATAGTAATGATAGTACCACTTACTTGTGGCACTTCCATGTAAGTCATATTGGTGTAAAACGCATGAAGAAGCTCCATGTTGATGGATCTTTGACTCACTCGCTTTTGAAAAGTTTGAGACATGCTAACCATTTCTATTGGGTATACGCATGAAGAAACTTCATGCAGATGGATCGCTTGGACTCACTTGATTTTGAATCACTTGAGATATGCAAATCATACCACATGGCAAGATGACCTGAAAAGCCTCGCTTTCAAAGAAGATGGAACAAGATAGCAACTTGTTGGAAGTAACACATTTTGATGTGTGCAGTCCAATGAGTGCCGAGGCATGCAAATGAATATCGTTATGTTCTTACTTCACAGATGATTCGAGTAGATGTTGAGTATACTTACTTGATGAAACACAAATCTGAATTATTGAATGGTTCAAGTAATTTCAGAGTGAAGTTAAAGATCATCGTGACAAGAGGATAAAATGTCTATGATATGATCATAGAGATGAGTATCTGAGTTACGAAGTTTTGGCACGCAATTAAGACATTGTGGAAATTGTTTCACAATTAATACCACTCGAACACCATCTGTGATGGTGTGTCCGAACATCATAGTTGCACCCTATTGGATATGGTGCGTACCATGATGTCTCTTATCGAATTACCACTATCGTTCATGGGTTAGGCATTAGAGACAACCACATTCACTTTAATAGCGCACCACATAAATCCGTTGAGATGACACTGTGTGAACTATGGTTTAGAAAAACCTAAGTTGTCGTTTCTTAAAAGTTTGGGGCTGCGACGCTTATGTGAAAAGTTTCATCGTGATAAGCTCGAACCCAAAACGGATAAATACATCTTCATAGGATACCCAAAAATGGTTGGGTATACCTCCTATCTCAGATCTGGAAGCAAAAGTAATTGTTTCTAGAAACGGGGCCTTTCTCGAGGAAAAGTTTCTCTCGAAAGAATTGAGTGGGAAGATGGTGGAGACTTGATGAGGTTATTGAACCATCACTTCAACCGGAGTGTAGCAGGGCACATGAAGTTGTTCCTGTGGCACCTACACCAATTGAAGTAGAAGCTTATGATAGTGATCATGAAACTTCGGATCAATTCACTACCAAACCTCGTAGGACGACAAGGACACGCACTGCTTCGGAGTGGTACGGTAATCCTGTCTTGGAGGTCATGTTGCCAGACAACAATGAACCTACGAGCTATGGAGAAGCGATGGTGGGCCTGGATTCCGACAAATGGCTCAAGGCCATAACATCCGAGAGAGGATCCATGACTTTGGAAGAAATACTTGATGGTCGTAAGGACGTTGGGTAAAGATGGACTTTAAAAGGAAGACAGACAATGATGGTAAGTATCACCATTAAGAAAGCTCGACTTGTCGTTAAAGATGTTTTCCGACAAGTTCAAGGAGTTGACTACGGTGAGGCTTTCTCACTCGTAGCAATGCTAAGAGTCTGTTGGAATTGGATTAGCATTTACTGCATCATTTATGAAATCTTGCATATATGATGTCAAAACATTGTTTCCTTGACATTTTTCTTGAGGAAAGGTTGTATGTGATACAACCAGAAGGTTTTTGACGATCCTGAAAGACGCTAACAAGTATGCAAAGCTCCAGCAATCCTTCTAAGGACTGGAGTAAGCATCTCGGAGTTGGAATGCACGCTTTGATGAGATGATCAAAGATTTTGGGTCTATACAAGGTTTATGGGAAACTTGTATTTCCAAAGAAGTGAGTGGGAGCACTATAGAATTTCTGATGAGTATATGTTGTTGACATATTGTTGATCAGAAATGATGTAGAATTTCTAGAAAGCATATACGGTTGTTTGAAAAGTGTTTTTCAATGGAAAACCTGGATTAGGCTACTTGAACAATAAGCATCAAGATCTATAAGATAGATAAAAAATGTTTAATAATACTTTCAAAGGAGCACATACCTTGACATAATCTTGAAGGTGTTCAAGATGGATCAGTCAAAGAAGTAGTTCTTGCCTGAGTTGTAAGGTATGAAGTTAAGAGTTAAAGCTCGACCATGGCGAAGAGAGAGAAAGGACGAAGGTCGTCCCCTATGCTTCAGACGTAGGCTCTATAGTATGCTATGTTGTGTACCGCACCTGATGTGTGCCTTGCTACATATCTGGCAAGAGGGTACAAAGGTGATCAAGGAGTGGATCACCAGATAGCGGTCAAAATTATCCTTAGAGGAATAAGGATATGTTTCTCGGTTATGGAGGTGATCAAGAATTGTGTCGATGCAAGCTTTAACACCTATCCGAATGACTCTGAGTAGCAAACCGGATACTTATAGTGGAGCAACCATTTGGGATAGCTCCAAGTGGAGCGTGAAAGCAGCATTTACAATATGACCTAGAGATTTGCAAAGTACATACGGATCTGAATGTTTCGCACCGCTGACTAAAACCTCTCTCACAAGCAAAACATGATCAAACCCCGTAACTCATTGAGTCTTAATCACATGATGATGTGAACTAGTTTAGTGACACTAGTAAACTCTTTGGATGTTAGTCACATGGCGATGTGACCTGTGAGTGTTAATCACATGGTGATGTGAACTAGATTATTGACTCTAGTGCAAGTGGGAGACTGTTGGAAATATGCCCTAGAGGCAATAATAAATTAGTTATTACTAGCAAAAATGCCCGTGCGTTGCAACGGAAGAACAACAAAAATATCACGTCCTCCTTTTGAAAACAACTTCCCATCCAGACACTGTGTGTCCTTCTTTTTCATCCTCGCCGTGGTGTCAACCCAATCATAACTTGTCGGAACGTGGTAAATCCCAAGGCGATGAGCTCGACCAACGCATGAGACACCTGTCATTGAACCTTTGGAACTGAATACTTTAACATTCAGTGTTGCCATATGAATACTTATATTGCTTAGACGTTAGAACAATTGACAAGGATACAAACAAAAGAAGATTTAGTTGGACGCCTTCAATTGTAACAGGTGTAATCTTCAGTTTAGGCGCTATCAACTACCCAACAATTGAGATGACCAATAGCAACATCGCAAATTACCGATTCTAAAAGCTCCTTTATGCTGGTAAACCGCTTCCTAAAAGCATAAACCAGAGGCGATGCTGTCTTACCCCCTAAGAAAATTAAGATAATATTATGTAATATTCTTTGTAGTTAATCCTAGAAATATATATTTGCAATTAATCCTAGAACTCCTATAAATCTTTACAGTTAATCCAAAAAAAATTGCAGTCAATCACCCCACCCACCACATAATACTTTATTTCGATGGGAGAAAAACCATGACACAACAAATAGTATAACTTCCACCAAAATTGAAGAAAAGAGGATAATTTGAGACCATGAGACAAAACGAGCAGGTGCTATAGCTTGAAAGAGCTCTTCTTGGTCGATCGACCTTTGTTCCTGCAATGATCAAGCTATCAGATCAACAAAAGAACATAACCATGAAATACACATGGACCGGTCGATTCTATCGAATTAAAATATTGGGTTGGTGATAAATCCCTAGATGACCAAAACTGGCGTGGAATGGGTCAAAACCAGTATGATACTTATGTGGGTTGTAGGATTTTGCTAGATTGAACGATGTGTTCCTCAAAATAAATTTTTAACGAGAGGTTTCGGATGTTCGTATTGCATGAAATTTTGGTGCTTCTCTTATCTTCCTAAACTACTTATCCTCCTTCTTGTTTTTATCCACCTCATTGTAGATGGTTTAGGATTTTCAAGATCAAGATGGTTTGTGCCTTTTGACGTGTCTTTCAAATGCTAGTACATCTTTTACGAAATTCTCCACGTTGCAAACAATATTCTTGAATAGAATAGAAAGAAGGAGAGTTGGCCTAAGCACAAATAATCGATTACATGTATAAAATTATGTAACCTGCAAGCCCCGAGCACAATATAGATTCATATAAATACTGTAGCAGCCTTGGACCCAGGCCCATCTGCTCCTTGGCGGGTCAAGGAACCCACGTACATAGAGGTCTAAGTGTGCAGTGTCGCACTCATCGTCGCTGTCGGCGGCCATGGCGATGTATCGCCGATGGTTGTCACCATCAAATAGGTTCCAGTTCATGTGCATGTCTTGAATGCGCTGGTTGTCGCCGCATGAATACATGCATATACATGAACGCCTTCATAGCGCTTTGTCGCCTGCAAATTCGGGCGCCCACATGTCATGGTGCTCCTCCTTGCTCACATGCATTTTTGTGTATCAAGCCCACAGATTCTTCCTTTAATTACTTTCGTTATATGCAATCCTTCTTAATCCGCCTAAACATGAGGAGGCTACTCATTTTACCATCTGCTTGTTGATTTTGAGGTGGTTGGTATATAAATAGGTGTGAATTGGTTTACAAAAGCTGTGTGGGACAATTAAACATCAAACGTGCTTAGCTCAGCTGGTTGTTGTATCTTTTTTCCTAGAGGAGGTCCCGGTTCGATTCCTATGGTGGAGCAATTTTTTGGGCCCAGAGAAAGCCCACTGCGTGGCTAGCGGCCTAGATTTTTGGGCTCTAGGAAAGCCCATCCGCAAGGTTGCTGTGCCCTGGATGGACTTGTTACATACAAAACATCAGCCTGCAATATTTCCGTGATGGTATGACACAAAAGATTAGTACCACCTCGGATAATAAAAAAATCTTACAAAAATAGAGGTGAACAGATTAAAAAATCGGTGAAACACACCTTGCTTTATTAGTAGGTATAGATTATATTTCCTTGTTCATGATAATCGTTTATTACCCATGCTGTAATTGTATTGATAGGAAACTCAGATACATGTGTGGGTACATAAACAACACCATGTCTCTAGTAAGCCTCTAGTTGACTAGCTCGTTGATCAACAGATGGTTACGGTTTCCTGACCATGGACATTGGATGTCATTGATAACGGGATCACATCATTTGGAGAATGATGTGATGGACAAGACCCAATCCTAAGCCTAGCACAAAGATCGTAGTTCGTATGCTAAAGCTTTTCTAATGTCAAGTATCATTTCCTTAGACCATGAGATTGTGCAACTCACGGATGCCGAGGAATGCTTTGGTGTACCAAACGCCACAACGAATCGGGTGGTGTAAAGGTGCACTACATGTATCTCCGAAAGTGTCTGCATTGGGTTGGTACGAATCGAGATGGATTTGTCACTCCGTAAACGGAGAGGTATCTCTGGGCCCACTCGGTAGGACATCATCATAATGTGCACAATGTGACCAAGGGGTTGATCACGGATGATGTGTTACGAACGAGTAAAGAGACTTGCCGTAACGAGATTGAACAAGGTATCGGTATACCGACGATCGAATCTCTGCAAGTACAATACCGCTAGACAAAGGGAATTGTATACGGATCGATTGAGTCCTTGACATCGTGGTTCATCCGATGAGATCATCGTGGAACATGTGGTAGCCAACATGGGTATCCAGATCCCGCTGTTGGTTATTGACCGAGAACGCCTCGGTCATGTTCTCAGATGATTCCCGAACCCGTAGGGTCTACACACTTAAGGTTGGCGACGCTTAGGGTTATAAAGGAAGTTTGTATGTGGTTACCGAATGTTGTTCGGAGTCCCGGATGAGATCCTGGACATCACGAGGAGTTCCGGAATGGTCCGGGGGTAAAGATTTATATATGGGAAGTCCTGTTTTGGTGACCGGAAAAGTTTCGGGTTTTATCGGTAACGTACCGGGACCACCGGGAGGGTCCCGGGGGTCCACCAAGTGGGGCCACCACCCCCGGAGGGCTGCTTGGGCCAAGTGTGGGAGGGGACCAGCCCCAGGTGGGCTGGTGCATCCCCTCACAAGGCCCAAGGCGCAGGGAAGAGTGGGAGGGGGGCAAACCCTAGGGCAGATGGGCCCTAAGGCCCACCCCAGGTGCGCCTCCCCTCTCTCCCCTTCTGGCCGCCACCCAGATGGGATCTGGGGGCTGCCGCCACCCCTGGGGAGGGAACCCTAGAGGGGGCGCAGCCCCCTCCCCTTCCCCTATAAATAGTTGAGGTCTAGGAGCTGCCCAACACACGGTTTTCTCTCCCTCTTGGCGCAACCCTACCTCTCTCGCTTCTCCTCTCCCGCGGTGCTTGGCGAAGCCCTGCAGGATTTCCACGCTCCTCCACCACCACCACGCTGTTGTGCTGCTGCTGGACGGAGTCTTCCTCAACCTCTCCCTCTCTCCTTGCTGGATCAAGGCGTGGGAGACGTAAACGGGCTGTACGTGTGTTGAACGCGGAGGTGCCGTCTGTTCGGCACTAGGATCTCCGGTGATTTGGATCACGACGAGTACGACTCCTTCAACCCCGTTCTCTTGAACGCTTCCGCTTAGCGATCTACAAGGGTATGTAGATGCACTCTCCTTCTCTCGTTGCTAGTTTCTCCTTAGATAGATCTTGGTGACACGTAGGAAAATTTTGAATTTCTGCTACGTTCCCCAACACGGTGCCCATGAGCGACCAGCTGAAGCAGCTGGTCGAGCTCCACAAGGTCGCCGAACAGGCCATGAAGGGCCTCATAGTTCGGCTGTGGCCATTGGAAGCCATGCCTGGGAGCTACTTCGGGTTAGTGCAGCGGCTGGTGGATGCATGTCCATGGATTGAAGTCATCAAGCGCTCCGTCTGCATTGAAGTTGCCCGTAGGGCCCTTGCCCGTGCTAAAGTGCACTGGGGCAGGCTGTATGCGGAGAAGCTTGTGATGGACGGGCCACCGAAGGGCAAGGAGCATCGCAAGCCCGAAATGTACTACGAGGGCGTCCTGAAGGGTGCCCGCCGTATAGCGGATGAGTGCTCCAAAGATGTAATTTTTGAATAGACTCGCATTTGTTATCCTGTACGCTGAAAACTTGTTCATATGCGCTAAGCAACGCTTGTTAATTTAAAATATTACCTTTCAGGCGCCATTTATCAAATTTGAGAGATGGCAAGTCGTTGGCTTCAGCCCCATGCCACGAAAGTGCCGGGTGTTGGGATAAACTTGAGCGCTCTTGTTCCCATTCTTGGGTCCGCCGAGGAGGCACTCAATGCAACGAACAAGGCAACCGGACTTATAGTGCTTGAACACTCTCACTTAGCCATAGAATTCTATAATTTTAAATTTCGCGAAGCCCCTAGTATTCGAAGACCGAGTTCGGGCGCTATCCACGCCTTTGGCTGGACAATGCCGACTCCTCGCCTAAGCGCATAAGTCTTTAGGGACTTGAAAACCTCTCGAACAGCGATCGCTCTCGCCCTATCATGACGGTCAGTTTTAGCTTTCCACCGAGGTGCTCAACCCAGCTCAACCGGGCACAATCGCAGTGGTTCTCCCAGCGCTACCTTAGCCGATATAACTAAACGTAAGGTACCAAAACATGGGAGCCGGGCAAACCCAACTATTGACCCAAGACATGATTCGAGCCGATGCATATAATGCTATAAGTTCGGGTGCCGACTTGTGAAAGTGTTCGGACTTATCACACCATACTTTTGGGGTACTTAAGCCCTGGTGTATTGGTCGTACTAAAGTGTACGGGTGCAACATGTCATGAAATGAACATATATATAGATAAAAAGGAGTGCAATAATAGGCAAAAGCTATGTATTGTTTATTCAAAAGAAAGCGCAAATAAAAGCGAACGATACAAATTGTGCGATAAGCAAGGTATGGGACTATTTAACATGTCCTCTCCAGGGTAAGCTGCGGGATGGTATGTAAAACAGGTATAATGCTCGTAGTAGAGACCACCGACACTCGACGAAGCCGCTTCCTCGCCGCTGCATCGTGAGTTCGGCAATTTAGTGCTGGACAGACTGCTGGAAAACGGAGTCCTGAAAGTAAGAAAAAAAAGAAGAAAAGAAAAAGAATGACACAATCGGGAGCCCCTGGTGCGGTTGAGCCGCATTGTGGGCGTGCCGTGGTCGTGCCCCTCCCCTTATGCCCATGGTATCTCCAGAGCGTAGTTATGTACGCGTAGTACTGGCTTCGCAGTTTTGCGAGGGCTGGGGTTGGGGCCGGATTGCTACGCGTGCTCGGATCGTGCCAGGCGGTCTTGTTGTAGGTTACTCCGGGTGCTCTTGATGGTGGCCGGACGTTTAATAGCCGGACTCGAGAATTGCTGTGAGAGGCTGCTTTGCACCTCCGCCGAGGGTCGCTGCGTGTGCTCCTCCGCTCGGAGGGAGCGCTCGTGTTTCCATTGACCATGATTACCTCGAGGGCCTGGCATCTTGAGCTTGAGGTATGCGTAAAGCGGCACCGCATTGAACTTTGCAAATGCGGTTCGCCCAAGCAGGCGTGATAGCCGCTGCATGAACGGGACTATGTCGAAGATTAACTCTTCGCTCGAAATTATCCGGGATCCAAGACCACTTCGAGTGTAATCGATCCTGCATAATTGGCCTCTACACCTGGTATGACGCCTTTAAAGGTCGTGGTTTGTGGGTTTAACTTTAGGGTCTATGCCCATTTTGCGACTTGTATCCCGATAAAGCAGGTTCAGGTTGCTACCGCCGCCCATCAGACTCTAGTGAGGTGAAATCCGTCAATAATTGGGTCAAGAACCAATGCGGCGAAACCGCCGTGACGGATGCTAGTGGGTGGTCCTTCGATCAAGGTGATCGGGCAGGAAGACCATGGGTTGAACTTGGGTGACTGGCTCCATCGCAGATACGCCCTTTAGTGCGCTCCGCTCCCTTTTGGGTATGTGGGTTGTGTATATCATGTTCACCGTCCGCACTTGTGTGGGAAAGCCCTTCCGTCCTCTATTGTTCGGGCGGCCGGGCTCCTCCTCGCCATCGCTATGCAGCCCCTTGTCATTGAGTTCGCACTTAGCTTGCTCGCTTGCTTGAACACCCAACAATCCTCGCTGGTGTGATTGGCTGGTTTTTCGGGGTGCCATGTATCCGCACAAGCGATCGAGTATTCGCAAGTTGGACGGGCCCCGGTATTTCTTTTGAATGGCTTCTTCCGCCGACCGGGTTTAGAGCCTCGAACTGGATTGACCGCCGATCTTCATCATTATCTCCGCACGCGGCGCTTGTTCTTATTGCGACGCCGACCTGCCATTGCTGTCCTTGGTATCCGAACTACCGTGGTTTTTGGTCAAGTTGTTACTACGAGCCAGCCAGCTGCCCTCTCCCCGCAAAAGCGGTCATGAGTGTGGTGAGGGCTGCCATGGATTTCGCTTTTCCTATCCTAGGTGCCGGGCTAGCCACTCGTCATGGATGTTATGTTTGAAGGCTGCAAGGGCCTCGCGATCCGGACATCAACGATTTGATTTTTCTTGGTTAGGAGCCGTGTCCGTAACTGTCCGGCCGATTCTTCCGCTGCTGAATTATGTGGCTAAGGTCATCGGCGTCGGTGGTCGCACATATGTGCCCCGGAAGTTATCAAGGAATGCGGCTTCCGTGTCCTCCCAACAACCAATTGATTCTGCCGGCAAGCTGTTGAGCCAATGTCGAGCTGGTCCTTTAAGCTTGAGGGAGGTATTTGATGGCATGTAGATCATCACCGCGGGCCATGTGGATATGGAGGAGATAGTCCTCGATCCGCACGGCAGGATCTGTGGTACCATCGTATGATTCGATGTTTATGGGTTTGAAGCCCTTGGGGATTTGATGATCCATTACTTCATCTGTGAAGCATAGTGGGTGTGCGGCGCCTCAGATTGGGCTATATCACGACGTAGCTCATATGAGCTTTGTTCATCGTGTTCGCCCGGCCGAGTTGTTGTATCCGGCGTGACGGTTATCATCACGCGTCGTGGGCGCCACGCGATCCGTAGATCGATCTTGTTTGCCTTGCCTTGTCCTCCAATATGTCTCGCAGGTTCCGCGCGCTTCCCGTGCCTTGGTCGAGCGGCGCCGGTGCGGCTTGAATGGAGGGTCTAGAGGCTCTCTCGTCATGGGCATGGGGTGGCGGTCGGCCGATCATGCGCTGGTGATGTAGGTTTGGGTGCTGCTTCCTCTAATTGGGGTAGCAACCTGCTTTGGGTATCTCTTGAGGGGCGCTCGAGTTCATACTCTTCGCTGCAAGGACTTCATCCATCCGTCGCCTAGCTAGTCTTGGTCAGCTCTAAGCTGCCGCTGCTTTTCTTGAGGCTGCTTGCCGTGGCCATAAGCCTGCGCTTGAAACACTCCTGTTGGCGGGATCCTCGTGCATGACAAATTCGCCATCGCCGAGGCTTGCCTCATCTTCGGAGGGAGACATATAATTATCGCCCTCCACCTCCCTTTCGCCGCCTATCATGAGGGCTGGCTTCTCCTCCTCCGTGCTGAATCCCACCGAGGGGGTTGTCTTCGCACCGTCCGGTGTTATTATCTCCCGTGCCGGAATCGCCGCTTTTACCGTGGCGGATTTAGAGCGGCGCCACCGACGCCGGCGCTGGGTTGTTTCTTGAGGGGTCATCCTCCGCCGCTCCATCGCCATTCCCATCTTTTGGGATGTCCACCATGTATATGTCATATGACGAGGTGGCCTTCCGGTGCCCGTGGGCGCTGGTTTTGATCGCCTCCGCATCGCCGCCCATACCGCCGATGTCTTCGAGTCGAAGTCGAGCATGTCGGTTAAATCATCGACGCAGTGGCTACAAAGTGGGTGGTGGTGGGCGTTGAATTTCTTCGCCGTCGCATCCCAACCTTCCCGACCGTAGTCCGCCAGGCTCTCCGATAAAGAGAGAGACTTTAGTGAATTTAGGATGTCGCCAAAGGGCGAGTGTTGAAAGATGTCCATGGCTGTGAACTCCATGACCGGCGCCCAATCGGATTCGATTGGCGGGCGCGCGCGGTTCGAGTCCGGAGAGGAGTCCGCCACCTTGGAGTCACGGTCTTCGCAGCGACAGGATGGAGTTCGCTCAATCGCCGTTGAGATCGTAGCCCCGAGGCGGTGTCCAACCACTCGCCCTCGATCGGGGGAGTCGGCTCCGAGCTAAGGGTCGGAGCGGACGCCGGTGCAGCCTCCAAGGCACTGTTCGCCAACAGAGCTAGATCATGCCCATCGAGACAGTGCGGCGCGCTTGGCTGTGGCTCGAATCCGTCGAAGATCAAGTCTCCGCGGATGTCGGCCGTAGTTCAAACTCCCGAATCTGACCTCGATGGCTGGGGCGAAGCTTCGATCTGCTCCAGATGGCCAAGTGAATTGGCCCGCAGTGCAAAGCCGCCGAATACGAAGATCTGTCCGGGGAGAAAAGTCTCACCCTGGACCACGTCGTTGTTGATGATTGAAGGAGCCATTGGGCCTATAGGTGATGACACAGAGGAACTCTCAATGAAAGCACCAATGTCGGTGTCAAAATCGGCGGATCTCGGGTATGGGGTCCCGAACTGTGCGTCTAGGAGGATGGTAACAGGAGACAAGGGACACGATGTTTTTACCCAGGTTCGGGCCCTCTCGATGGAGGTAATACCCTACTCCTGCTTGATTAATATTGATGATATGGGTAGTACAAGAGTAGATCTATCACGAGATCAGAGAGGCTAAACCCTAGAAGCTAGCCTATGGTATGATTGTTGTTCGTCCTACGGACTAAAACCCTTCGGTTTATATAGACACCGAATAGGGTTAGGGTTACACTGAGTGGTTACAATGGTAGGAGATCTACATATCCGTATCGCCAAGCTTGCCTTCCACGCCAAGGAAAGTCCCATCCGGACACGGGATGAAGTCTTCAATCTTGTATCTTCATAGTCCAGGAGTCCGGCCAACGGTGATAGTTCAGCTATCCAGACACCCCCTAATCCAGGACTCCCTTAGTACATGTAGACCCGTGGTACCCATCTAAAATCTTGTTGTGCCGTGTAGTTTCCCACGCTTTGTATTCTTTCAGTGCTGCTTTCTCTTGAACTGATATAATTTGAACCGTTCTTTATTTTGATTTGGCAAGACAATGTAGTGACCATAGGACATAGATATATGTTTGTTTGATGCTTTTATAATGTACTACTTGGCAATAGAAGACTTGGTAGTTTAATCTTGTCCACCTTACTAATGAACTGGTTCACCGAAATGAGTTTCATATACTAGTACATGCTAAACTGTTATGTGTCTGCTTGTTTTTTCTTTTAGAATGCTGACAGAATATTGGGGAAGAGTGCCTTATTAAGCAAAGATAAAGGACGTAATGTTGATAAGGTTCAAGATCATGACACATCCTTGTTGGTCTCCAACAAAGCTGATAAAATAGCTAAGGAAAACTATCTTTAAGACAGTGAGGCAACCCCAAAGTCCTGTCTTGGTTTACTGTTCGAGTTACTGGCCACTACCGCTTGCACAAGCTATTCAAACTCACTGTCTGAATCAGTTCGGTTTCTTGAGTCTCAACAACAAGCTGAAAGACATCGATCAGCTGTGCTGCGATAAGAAGCGGAAGGATCTGGAAGTCCCCGAGCATTCAGATGCATACTTTTGGTGCAACAACAAGCGTTGGAGGATTTTAGCGCCAACAGACAAAGCTAATAAGCTTGCTGCTTATTGCCAAAGATGGTGGATACCTAGGATAACGTTTCTTGAGCTCTTCTGAAGTTGTTTTAGTTATGGACTTGTTTTGCTGCCGCGTTTATTTGCACTGGTGGCCAATTTTGATGGCCAGTGTATGTAATATGCTGCTTTGTACCCTATATTTGCACTGGTGGCGAACTTTGATGCCCAGTGGATGTAATATGTGTAATATCTGTAATAGGCTAGCGTTAGTTGCTTGCTTATTTATTTCCTTATTGTCTTGTTTAGTTGTTTGCTTGTAGTCACTGCTGTTCTTTTTCCGTGTTTTTCTAGTGGCCACAATAATCATGGCAACACACAGACTGTTGTAACGATGGGCCTCCTGTGGGCCGTATGATCAATGGGCCTTCTACGGGCCGTAGGATCCATGGACTTTCTACGGGCCGTATGATCCATGGGCCTTCTACGGGTCGTAGGATCCATTGGTTTTCTACGAGCCGTAGGACCCATGGGCCTTATACGGCCGTATAATCATTTCGCCAAACATGGACCGTACTATTCATGGACCATAACGGGCCGTTAATAGGCCGTATTTGATAACGCTATGAAAAAAGCCCAACGTGTTCATGGGCCACAAACGGGCCGAATGTAACCACAGGTTGAATTTGGCCCACAAACGGAACAGGCCAGTAACGGAACGTAACTAACCGAATTCTAGAAATGATCCCAAGAATAAATGGGCCCTTAGAAGGCCGAAAGTTAACACGGGCTGGAAACGGACGATGGAATAATGGGCCATTAATGGGTATAAAGCGATACACTGTTCATTATGGGCCAGTTTCATCTTGGGCCTTTAATGGGCCAAGAGTTACAAAGGGCCCCATATGGGCCGAAAAGACATCATGGGCCATACATGGGCCGGAAGTTACAACGGGCTGGAATCATATTGGATGGCCCAGATAAAGCTACTTTGCTTAATTCCGATAGGCCGTAACGGGCCGGGAGTTAGCGGGCTGTAAATGGGCTATATACGAACAAGCCGTTATCAGGCTTTCTGTGGGCTGGGCAGTTACCTTTTGACCAAGTCAAACGGGTCGGCCTTTTCACTGGAATGGGCCTCTGTTGGGCCGTGCCACATGTCAACTATCATAGGCGCCTCCTATCCAATGAGTGGATGACATCTGTCCCAACGTTGAGCCAACACGTGTTTCCTCTGGCCAATGAGAATTTTACACGTGGAAAATCTCCATTGTCCGGGCTGTTAACAGGTTATCAGATCCAAAACCGGACCCGATAGCTTAATGGCAACCTGTTACGGTGGATGCCACGTGTCAGTCACCCTTGACGAAAGCACTTCTATGACGCGCGATTTATCGTCATGGAAGTGGACACTTCCGTGATGATAATTTTGGTAATGTCATGGAACACTTCTATGACAACACATGTATCACTATCTTTATTCTGTCATAAAATCGTCATGGATATATATGCATGACAGAAAACGTGACCTACTGTGACAAACACGTATCATCACGGAAGTGTATTTTTTTTGTAGTGCTAATGCCGTGGCCGAGTGCTCTTGGCTCCTTCAACTGCTCCAGGAGTTGCTTTGTGATGGTCATAAGGCCACTCTTGTCTACTGCGATAACGTCAGCATGGTCTACCTTTCCGCCAACCAGGTGCACCATTGGCGTACGAAACATATTGAGATCGTTATTCACTTCGTGCATGAGCAGGTTGCCCTTGGTCGTGTTCGGGTACTTCACGTGCCAACGTCGCAACAGTTTGCTGATGTGATGACTAAGGGCATCTCCAGCCGCGCTTCAACAGCCCCCAGCCACTTTTTCGGCGCCGCGCCAAAAAAAATGTGATCGCGCCAGACGCCGAAAATCGCCGGTTCAGACCTTTTTCCGCCCGGCGGTCACAAAGTAACCAGTGGCTGGGAGCCGTTGGGGCTCGGCATGGTAGGGAAAAGCACGCTGGCTAGGGCTGCAAACGAGTCGAGCTCGAGCGAGTTGGAGTTGGCTCAGCTCAACTCATATGAAAATTGAGCGAGCTCAATCGAGTGAAGCTCATGATCGAGTGTAGAACATGACTCATGCTCACTTGTAACGATCTCGAGTCGATCTCGAGCTAGTTTGAACTAAATGAGATGGTAAAATTATAAATCTATGGATGAAAAACAAAAAAATTAAGGTGAATATGATGGGAACCTTTGCCAAAAATATAGGATATTTAACACATAGGTGACCATGTGCCATAATTAGGCCTAAATTTTTTCTGCGCCTAATTAAGTTTCCATGTTCGTTGGTTAATAAAATGGAGAAAATAATATGAACAACATATATGGTAATAAATTATCTTATTTCCATTTAATATATGGCATGATCATTTTACATAATGATATTTTGTCGAGCTATCGAGCTAAATTGAGCGAGCCAACATTGGCTCAAGATCGGCTCATGTCTCGGTCGAGCTACATAACGTGTTCAAACTCAGCTTGTTTCTTTTTGAGTCGATCTCGAGTCGAGTCAAAAAACGAGTCGATCTCGAGCGGCTCACGAGCCTCGAGCTTTTCTTACAGCCCTACGCCTGGCCCACACCGACAGGGGAAAAGTCAAGGTTTTCTTCCCCCGACTCGCCTCGCACCCCCCGCGCCCTCGGCCACCACTAGCTATATCCCGGCGACGGCCGCCGGCCTACTCCGCTAGATAGCCATTCCCCGCCGGAAAATAGCAGCGCTTCACCGCGGCAGCCCCTCCCGCAGCAGCTGGGCGTTTCCGGCCGGCGTTTCCGGCCGCGGAGGCGCGGTTTAACGGCGGGTACACGCCCACCGAGCGCAAGGTGTTCGGCGTTTTGACTGTCTCGGCGATGGACTCGGATGAGGAGGAAGAGCTCGCCGCGCTGCTAGAGGAGGAAGCCGCGGCCGACGTCCAGGAAGAAGAGCATATGATGGTGTTTCGCCGCCCTCGCCCAGCCGCCGGCGAGCAATGAAAAGCCGCCGAGGTGGCTCGGCGGCGGGCGGGTGAAAGCAAAGAACCGCATCGCTCGCAAGGCTCTGCATGCTCCACTCCGACTACTTCGCCGATGCTCCACTTCATGGCGAGAGAACATTTCGGCGCCGTTATCGGATGAGCCAAAGCTCTTCCTCAGATTGTGAATTCCATCCGGAGTTCGACAACTACTTCAAGTGCAAGATGGATTGCCTTTGGCGCTCTTGGATTCACCTCCACCCATAAGTGCACGACAGCGATGAGGATGCTTGCATATGGAGCTCCCAGTGATTCACTCGACGACTATGGGCGCATGGCCGAGTCCACCAGCATAGAGTGTTTCTACAAGTTCTGCCGGGCGGTGGTGGCAGTGTTTGGGCCACAATACTTGAGAACACCCAATGCGGAAGACACTGCCGGATCCTAGCCAGAATGCAGCAAGAGGATTTCTGGGTTGCTTGGAAGCATCGATCGCATGCATTGAAATGGAAGAACTGCCCATTTGGTTGGCAGGGGATGTACAAAGGCGCCAAAGGCGGTTGCGATTGTGGTGCTTGAGGCGGTAGCCACACAGGACCTCTGGATTTGGCACTCCTTCTTTGGTATGCCAGAACTCACAATGACATCAACGTCTGCGGTGCTCTCCTGTTTTGCCAAGCTCGTTGAGGGCCATTCTCCTCCGTGAACTTCGAGATCAATGGGCACCAATACAACAAGGGGTACTATCTAGCCGACGGCATCTATCCGAGATGGTCGACATTTGTGAAGACGATCTCAAACCCTATGGCAGGAGGCAAGAACGCTGGTTTGCGAAGCTTCAGGAGGCTTGCGGTGAAGGATGTCGAGCGGGCATTTGGTGTGCTCCAATCTCGATTCGCTGTTGTTCGGCACCCGCTCAGACCTGGTCGAAAGATCAAATGTGGGAGATCATGACTTGCTGTGTCATCTTGCACAACATGATCATCGAGAGCGAGCAAGAAGACCAGTGTTTGATATTGAACCATACTACGTGCAGGGTCCTCTAGCGAAGTTGATCACCGGCTACCAAGAACTTGGACTGCCTATCTCAAGATCGTCAGAGATCCGAGACCCACAGTGCATCATCAACTGCAGAAGATCTGATTGAGCACCTATGGAGGCTCAAGGGGGACGCCGCGTGATGAAATACGAGTTTTTATTTGTTGAACTATTTTGTATTGAACTATTTGTTGTAGTAGTATTTTGTTGAAGTATTTGATTTTTCTGTGATGAAATATGTGATAAGGAATAATTGTGTTGATAATTGAACGCCGAGACACGGCGAAACCACGCCGAATATGGGCCTATTCTCGCCCATATGGGCCGTTTATTCGCTGAAATTGGGCTGCAAAGTGGGCCAATTTCGGCGCCTGGGGGCGAACTGGGGGCGACGACTGGGCGCAAAACCGCCCCCAGCGCCGAGTGTATCGCCGGCTCGCCCCCAGGGGGCGATTTGTATGCGTCCTGGGGGGCCAACAGCTGGAGATGCCCTAAGGGATTGCCTACTTCCGTTTTCGAGGAGTTTCGGTTCAGTCTCTGTGTCTCTCTGGCGACGCTTCGATTGTGGGGGTGTTGAGTTGTATTTTATGTTGCATGTATTACGTGTTGTGGCCCACCTTCTAGTTGTGTATAATTGAGGTTAAGGCCTACCCTATACTTATATATGCGTGCATCAGCACCCATCAATACAACGATTATAGTATTGCAAAACATCTCTTTACAGGTATACTGATTCCTTCAGCTCGTGTATACGTGCTGGTCGAAACATATACGTGCTGGCCGAGACATATGAATATTCAAAAATTCGAATACATCATACGCTCTCCTCCTTTCGTCTCTCCTTCCAATAAAAGGCGGCTAGGATTTCTGTCTTCCGGCGACGCCGATCTGCCAGGTCTCTGCGTGGGTATTCCCGGCTCGCCGGCACGCGAGCATCTAAGTATGTACATATATGTTGGCATTCGAATACATAGTACGCACACGTACATATCGGCCACACTGAGTCTTTGCATGCATGCACTTAGAAATACGTAGGCAGTCGTGGCCTGCTAATCTGAACAATGCATGTACAGATGCACTAGTGTGTGCCTGTGTGCGTCTACCCAACATCATCCATGTTAAAGCTACTCTGGACTAGGTTTGTACGTGCATGCATGGCACTATGCTTTTCGTTTTTGCCGGCAACGAAGAACACGTCTTCGGCCAACAGGCGAACGAAGAGAAGCACTTCAGCAGGTGTGTTACGAATAGAAGGTTTTCGGCCCGAGCGTGGATGAAGAGTACTTCTTCGGCCTGGGCTCAACCGAAGAGTCCTCTTCGGACAGCATGCAGCCGACAGGATAATAATACAACTGAAATATCTTAAAACATGTATATAGTTTTGCAATTCCTTAAAAATAAAATAATAGTTTCAAAAAAAATTCAAAATTCAAACGTGTATATATTTTCAAACTTTTTCACAAATTCAAAATTTGATTGGGAATTTTGAAAATTACCAAACAGTTACATTTAAAAAATGTTTGTAATTTCGAAAAATATTCCTGTTTACAAATTTTCATCCTTTTTCCGAAAAATGTTCAAATTTTCCAAAAAATCTTTAGGGTTTTACAAAAATGTATTGAACTTTCCAATTTTGTTCAGTTTTCTTTCTTCATAAAACTGTATGTGTTTTCCATAATATTTTTAAATAATTTAGAAATCTACATGGTACAACAAACAACAACATGGTACAGTGCCGTTACACTTACTTCTTTAATGTTTAGCGATGTCATATGTCACTAATAGCTGTTGGCTGAAGTGTTTTTTTTATAATTGGCTGAAGTGGTCAGCATCATTCGTAAACTATTTGGGAGTCATGAGGTCGATTCCTTCCTACAGCTCTTTCTTTTGGGATTTTTCTCGCCCTAGACATCTTCGGTGCCTTGGAATGGGCCGGCCTAGTCATGGTGCCCCCTGTGCGTCGGCGCGCTATTGGACGCAGCGAGCGTCTAATAGGAGCTCCCTACATGCACATCATATATAATACTTCCTCCATTCCCTTATACAAGGCCACTTCACATTTTTCTATCTAACTGTGACCATTAATTCTACCAACAAAAAATGAGTTATATGCCAGAAAAGTATGGCATTGGATGTATACTTCAAAGAACTTTTCGATGATATATTTTTTATGACATATAATCCATATTTTGTTACCAAAATTGTAAGTCAAAATTTGACATGAAAAATGAAGTGGCCTTGTATAAGGGAATGGAGGGACTATATATACCTAGTCTTTTACCAAAAATAATGGACATTCAACTGAATACCCTTAAATTGAGGTGGGCCCGCCCCTATCACTCTGATGTTCCAGTGTCTTCTTCAATGTCTATACATGCATACTCATTCACTTGCATATTGTCCGCATGTCGAGCCAAGGATAAATTCATATGGTTTTTCTTTTCTTATACAAATCAAATGCCCAATCTTGTAAGGTTCATGATTTTTTTCAAAATAGAGGGAATGAGGTGAAAAGACTGTTATTTCTTTCAGATATGTGTATCACCAGAGGGAATTTATAACTTTAGGCCCCTTTAAACTTTTGTCTAGACCTATAATCGTGGAGCTCCGGTGTCCATACATGCCGAGCCAAGCGCTGCTGCCGACACGCATGGCGACACATACCGTGTACGCAGACGCTGTCACGGGTCAGCACCAACACGTGTCCGCCATATAAACTTGGTACACTTGCAGCAAAGCAACCGTCGGGACTCTTGCAGTAATAAATGACATGACAAGTTGGAGCCACTATGCTATGCTATGCTAGCTTCGACACATGTGATCCGACTGACGCGGCACCACTATTGGCGACACGAGGCTCGCTGCTGGCCTGCACTGCGCACATTATGCCCAGCCCGACGGAATCTCTCTCCCCTGCCGTCGCCTCCAGATTCCGGCACCACGCCCGCTGGTTCGCTCGCCCGGGGAGAATCTAGGTCAAGGTCTAGATTCTCGCGCGGCTGCACACACACTCAAGGAGTATTATTGGAGGGCAAAGCAGTAGAAACCAGCCAATCTCCTGCCGTTCCGCCTCTATAATATGACTCCATCGTGGGGAAAAGAAGGGAACCTTTTGGGCCACGTGAAATCGAAAGCTGTTTCTGTGCACCTACTACTATCGTGCATGGCCATGGATGATGGGCGGTGTGGAGCTAGGTGCTGCTTTCCAGTGTCCCCAGCCCCCTTTGTTTCTTTTATGAACACGATGCATGATCGGTGGACAAGTCTAGTAGGATGATGGGATGGAAGTATGCAACCTGCCAGTACGCAATTATGTAGACCGCCGGATTAGTATATGTATTGCTTTGGTGCAATGTGTGCTGCTGGTTGGTGCATGCCAGCCAGTGGTGTCTCTCTCTCCCCTTCCCCCTCAACAACGTTTTATTTGGGGGTAGTTGATTTTATGAAAAAGAAAGAAGTGTAGTTGATTATATGAAGCGACAAGACACATTATATAGCTTGTCAGTGGCAATGCATTGTGCAATCCAATAATGGTGTTGGTTATAGTTTTTAGTTATCATGTGATTGCTCAACCGCTCAAAATCAATTTGATAATTTTGTCCTAACTAGCGATGGTCGGTGCTCACTTCAGTAACCGGCAGATTCTGATAGCTGGACTGACAACAATATTCTCAGCACATCACATGCTATATCCCTTACTTAATTTATATGTTAACAACTCTGTCAACACAATGCATTGCTATTAGTACATTTTCTGGTTGCAGTTTTGCCCTTGAGGTATTTTACTATATCAATACATTTTCTTCTTGAAGTTATGCCCATGAGTATACTATTGCTACGTTTTTCTCTAGCTTCATCCTCGTCAACGCATATTCTTCGCCGAATTCCTCACCTTCGAAGCAAAAGAATAAATCAGTGTGCAATCTTCTTGACACGACAATGAGAAATTCGCAAGTACACCATACTAAATATACTTCTATTAGAGTGAAAATGCAACAATTATAATACATTGGCCCTCGAAGGATCCCATATCTCAACGATGATACAGTGACTATGATTGCAAATCTTCTATCTACAAACTTCTTTTTTTCATGGAACTGATCATCTTGGAAACATGTACTATCTGGGCTTCAAGGAAGAGATAATTCCTTAGTTGGCCCTTTCTTAAAGTTTAGTTCCCTTTTTGGCCTAAAATTTTATTTTCTCCACTTTTTGACACTCAAACTTCATTTTGTTACCTATGTGACACTTCCGTCAGTTTTGGCTAGTAACGGTGTTAAGTCTGACCTGAAAAGACTGGTTTACTCCTAATGTAGTATGTGAAGATTATTTACATGCAAACACAAAGGTAATGTGATGTATTTATTCATGTTTGTACAAGTAAAAAATTAGAAGTATTTACTACTACTAATAATATGATGAGTGGAACCGTGACGAACTCATTCAGCCTCTACTGTAGCATATAAATTTGTACACATTAATCTAACGGGTGATAAGATAGACCGCGGCATGTCAATGGGTCATGTCGCATAGCTGCATTCATGGCTCAAGTGTTGCACACGCTCATGCCATTGCGATACAGATCGACCAATTGCAACAAGCCATTAGCACAAGCTTCTGATAACTTCTATCTCCATCGAGTGGTTCCAGTGATGAGTCTCCATCCCAAATAAATATATATACTACATATACGAATCAATGAGTCACTAGTAGTGCGTGTTGGAAGTATGCCCTAGAGGCAATAATATATTATTATTATATTTCCATGTTCATGATTAAGAGTTTATATTCTATAGTATAACTCCTATGATCCTGGAATATGCGATTCAGTGGAAAACTCATATTCATGTGTAGAACAATAAATGTTAAAAGATGGATTCCTAGTCTCGCCTCTAAGACTAGCTCAAGTATTGTTCGTGATCACGTTTTCCGAAGCTTGAGACATCATTAAGAGTAACGATAGACCCAAAACAACATTGAGAGTATCATGTTAGAAGAACGATCATATTGAATCGACACAAACTTGTTTGTCATACTTTGAGATAATATCGTCATAAGTCAATTGCTATAACACAGAGTGTTAATGTGTTTAGATCCTTAGATCATGAGAATATCGTAGTCACTTCTTACCGTATGATAAGCTTTGGGGTTGTTGTAAGGGCATTTCCTGCCTTAAGTGTTTTGGTGTTGATGACAATGAAATTCACGGACTAATCGTGTGCCCTGGCTCTCAAGTTAACTTCGTATGGCACAAGACGGTTAGGCATTCCCTTTGGACGGAAAAGATCAAAGACAGAGTTTCTGACGCTTTTATTTGTTTGGTCTTAGGAAATCCGTACTATTAAGAGGGAATCCGCATTGGAAGGTACTGAGTGAATCAATGCATGAACACATTCTTTTGCACCCACCATACATTCTTTCGTTCGAGGAGAGTGCACCTCAAATCTTACTTGTGGTAGTGGTTACTTCACCAAGCGGTTGTACCGCTGGTGCGAGCGGTTGTACCGATCGAACTGTACTTCCGGTACAACCACCGCCCCAGGGGTGATACCCTAGGGTTGTAGTCTCCAGGTGTCTGCCAAGCGGTTGTACCGCTGCCTCAGGGCGGTTGTACCGCCTGGTGCTTGGTGAATCCTAGGACTTCTTCTCGGTGGTTGTACCGGCCCAAGTACCGCTCCAACCACTGCTAAGGGGTGATTCCCTTCTGATGTGGAGCGGTAGTAGGGCGGTGGTGAAACGGTAGTTTTCAGATGGCTTAGGCGTACTGTTACTACCGGTGATGGTGCTTCCACCAGTTGTACCGGTGCACTGTAAAAACCATTGTAACGGTTCAATTTGAGGGACCCTATATGAGGTGGTTCTTCCACCTCCCACCTACCTCTTGCCTCTCTCTCTCTCTCTCTCTCTCTCTCTCTCTCTCTCCTCCATTGATGCCCTTCAAGCTTTCTTCCCTGATCTCTATCTCTAGCCACTCAAACTTGTCGATTTTCTAGGGATAGAAGGAGGAGGTCTAGGTCTACACTTCCACCAAAGGAAATTTGATTCCCCCATACTTTCTTGTGTGGATTTTGTTACTCTTGGGTGTTTGGGCACCCTACATGGAAGAGGTCACCTCGGAGTCACAATCCATTGCGGTGAAGCTTCATGGTGGTGTTGGGAGCCTCCAATTAAGTTGCGGAGAGAGCCTCAACCTTGTTTGTAAAGGTTTGGTTGCCGCCTTCAAGGGAACCACTAGTGGAATCACGACATCTTGCTTTGTGCGAGGGCATGAGGAGAATACGGTGGCCCTAGTGGCTTCTTGGGGAGCATTGTGCCTCCACACCGCTCCAGCGGAGACATACTTCCGCCTAAAGGGAAGGAACTTCGGTAACACATCCTCATCTCCATCGACTCTACTTGTGGTTACTTCTTACCTTTACTTTGCGCAAGCTTATATTGTGTTTATATCTTGTGCTTTCTTGTGAGCTTGTTGTTGTGCTTGTCATATAGGTTGTCCACCTAGTTGCATATCTAGACAACCTATTTTTTTTCAAGCCTAATTTGTTAAAAAGAGCTAAATTTGGTAGTTGCCTATTCACCTCCCTCTAGTCAACCATATCGATCCTTTTAATTGGTATCAGAGCCTCGTCTCTTTTTAAGGGCTTTACCGCCTAAAGAGTATGGCTTATGATGAGTTGAGCGATGAGGAAGTACTCGCGGCCATGGATTCGACCATGGTCACTTGGGGTGTCTTAAACGAGGTCATTACCTCACTTAACACATCGATGACGGGAGAGGTCAAGTCCATGCTAAAAGATTCCTCGAGCCTTGAATCCTTCCACCGCACCCAGGGTTGTAGTTAATCCTACTACCTTGGATACATATGCCGACTCCGTCAAGGATGCGACTGAAAGGATCGAGAAGAGGTGTCTAGAGGGGGGGTGAATAGACTCTTAGTAAGAAAAGTCGTAGTTTTTAATTTATTTAAGTTGAAGTTGAGTTTTAGCACAAGTTCAAACATTCACAATACATATCAAGCAAGCATGATAAGAGTATATGAGCAGCGGAAAGTAAATCATGCAAGTTGCAAGAATGTAAAGGGATGGGATTGGAGAGTGCAGACGCAATTGGAGACACGGAGATTTTTGGCGTGGTTCCGATAGGTGGTGCTATCGTACATACACGTTGATGGAGATTTCAACCCACGAAGGGTAATGGTTGCGCAAGTCCACGAAGGGCTTCACCCATGAAGGGTCCACGAAGAAGCAACCTTGTCTATCCCACCATGGCCATCGCCCACAAAGGACTTGCCTCACTCGGGTAGATCTTCACGAAGTAGGCGATCTCCTTGCCCGTACAAACTCCTTGGTTCAACTCCACAATCTTGACGGAGGCTCCCAAGTGACACCTAGCCAATCTGGGAGACACCACTCTCCAAAAGTTAATAAACGGTGTGTTGATGATGAAATCCTTGCTCTTGTGCTTCAAATGATAGTCTCCCCAACACTCAACTCTCTCTAA
The DNA here is from genome assembly GCA_021605205.1 of Aegilops longissima. Lineage (NCBI taxonomy): Eukaryota > Viridiplantae > Streptophyta > Magnoliopsida > Poales > Poaceae > Aegilops > Aegilops longissima. The sequence goes on along the minus strand of CM038681.1, from coordinate 541,389,741 downwards.
TAGGATTGGATTTGCTAGAAACATGATTTGAGTGGAAAGCAACCTGCGGAAGGCTAGAGATCAAGATTTATGTGGTTGGAATGCAATATCTTCCCCTCAACACAAGTGTAGGTGGTTGTCTCCCAAAAAATGTATGTTGGAAGTGTAGGCATGTTCTGATGGCTGTCTCCACGAATGAAGAGTGGGTGGAGGGGTATATATAGCCCCCACACAAAATCTAACCGTTACACACAAATCATCAAACTCAGTGGGACCGAATTATAAAACTCGGTCAGACCGATTTGGTTCATAATGTGACCGTTAGGACTTTCGGTGGGACCGATATGATCAACTCGGTGGGATCGATGTGCTAGGGTAAGGGTAAAGCCTCATCTCGGTTTGACCAATTACACAAACTCGGTGGGACCAATTTGGGTAATAAGCAAAACAGAGAGTTGGCCAAGCAAACTCGGTGGGACCAATTTCATATTTTGGTGAGACCGAAATTAATGCAATAGGCAACAGAGAGTTTGCAAGCCCATCTCGGTGAGACCGAGATCCCATTGGTGAGACCGAATTGATTAGGGTTTCTAGCAGTGGCTATGTCAAGATAACTCGGTGGCGCCGGATAGAAAGTTTCGGTGGGGCCGAGTTTGACTTTTGGTTTCGGACATATGTGGATGTGAGAAAGTGGTTGAGGGCTTTGGAGCATATCACTAAGCACTTTGAGAAAGCAAGCCATTAAGCAACTCCTCATCCCCTCTTAGTAGTATTGGCTTTCCTATGGACTCAATGTGATCTTGGATCACTAAAATGAAAAATGCAGAGTCTTGAGCATTGAGCTTGAGTCAATCCTTTGTCCTTATCATCTTGAAGGGGTTCCACATCCTCTAGCCCACGCCACTCCACTGTTGAACTTATCTGAAGCATACTAGATGAAAGTATTAGTCCAACAAGAGATATGTTGACATTAATTACCAAAATCACCCAGGGAGCATCAATCTCCCCCTTTTTGGTAATTGATGACAACATACATCAAAGCTTTAGATAAAGATATAGAGAATAACAAGTAAAGCTTTGGAAAGACATGCAACATGCATAGGCTCCCCCTACATGTATGCAATCATGTAAATATGGAATATAGGAGCATGTGAATGCAAAAGCATGACAGAGTAAGCAATGTGTTACATGTATCTTGGCTATATGCATCAGAGCAAATGATGTGAGTATAGGAAATGTACCTTCTTGCTCATGAGTCCTTCTTGTAAACAATATGTACATCAGCAAGAAATCCTCATGCACATGACTGTGATGCATATACTTACCTTGTGGTCTTGAGTTGGCTTAGGAAGGAATGAACCTGAGTAAACAAGGTTAGATAACACAGATACATCTACTGGCCAGAGCAAACAAAAGAAACCACAAGAGTACCAAGACTGGGATGACATGTAGAGAGTGAGTACTGAGTACTCTATTGGATATAGACATGTCCCCAAAGGTAAATATATGCAATGAATTCAAAGATTTTCTTCCCTTAGATGTCTTGCCCCCCTGAATCTTGCATGCGATACTGGGGGAAGATAGGGAACAGAAAATTAGAGCAAAGAAAATCAGAGCAAATGCAAACAACCAAATATGAACATGTCTTTCCCCTCTTAAAGACATGTGACTTCTCTCCTCTTGAACACCAAGCATCTGGGGCCTTTGGTGTGATTCCTCTTTCTCCCTGTTGAAAAACTCTCTCCCCCTGTCAAAGTGATTAAGCTTTGATGTGATCTCTCTCTCCCACTTTGATATAAATTTCCAAGAAGGGCTCTTCTGGATTTTTGTTACAAATGGGTTTGGTCCTTGAGTCACAGAGCAAAGCAGCATGTTGAATGTGATGCTGGTAGAGGACAAGAATCATTGAGTGGAGCTAGAGCAAAAAGAATGCAGGAACAAGTGGCAAGTTGTCTTTTCTGCAGTGAAATCGGTGGCACCGAGTTGTGTGCTTCAGTTGCGCCGAAAGGATCCGTTTGGACAGAAAGCAACATACCGGTGTGACTGAGTTCATCACAGAGAAAACACTTGTCACCTCAGCTCACTAGGCAAGTAAGATCACACAAGGATTTGCAATGAATTGGATGCAGGGAATGCAGAACAAAAAAAAGAGAAGAGAAGAAATGTAGATGAAGTATGCAAGAGACAAATGCAAGAGCACGGAGAAACACAAGAGAACTTCATCTAGAATTGGTCGGCGACAAAGTCACCTATGTTAGAGTATATTGACTTAGGAGTCAAGTGAGATCACTTGATCATAGGTCATACTCATCGTTTAAGCTCAAAATGGGGTTACCATTTTTCGTTAAAGAATTTTGATGTATTCACATCTTGTTGAGTTTCTTTGACCCATGACTTGGAGTAAAGCTTCTCTAAGATGGAATAACATACCTTGGGTGGTGGTGTTGATCTCGATCATGTAGTTGAACTTGTGTGGGTTGCTCAAGGTTGATGTAGCTCGTCAAGAGTTGGGAGCACCACTTGGAATTTGAGTTCATCTACCTAGATGGGTTAGTTTTGCAAGGAAGAGCACTTGTGTATCCAAGATGACAATCACAAGACTTAATATAGAATTTGTCAAAGGATATGTTTGAGGAGTTTCATGCTTCCTTGTTTTCAACCACCATATTGTAGAGACTTGGTGATGTAGAGATTGCTCAAGATGTGAGTGATTTGCAATCTCATAGATTTAGATTCATCCAAGTACCTACAAGGGTTAGATAGCATGCAAGGGTGCAAGTATATCCAAGACATATAAATAGCATCATGAAAGAAATATCAAGGATTAGTCAAAGGCTCATGCCTTGCATGTATCCAAATGGAGTTCCTACTCCAAGTTTTAAGCATCAATGATGTTCAATTCACCTCTCAAACGGCAACATACTTTCTCATCAAGCGGTTTGGTGAATATATCCGCCAATTGCTTATCGGTGCGAACATGCTTAAGATCAATGTCCCCTTTAGCAACATGATGTCAAATGAAATGATGACGAACTTCAATATGCTTAGTTCGAGAATGTTGCACAGGATTATGAGCAATCTTAATAGCACTTTCATTGTCACAAAGCAATGGAACATGTTTCACATATATCCGATAATCCTTAAGAGTTTGGGTCATCCAAATTAATTGAGCACAACATGAACCAACGGCAATGTATTCCACTTCGGCGGTGGATAAGGATACCGAGTTTTGTTTCTTGGAGGACCAAGACACAAGAGATCTACCAAGAAATTGACAAGTACCCGAAGTGGACTTTCTATCAACCTTGTCTCCGGCATAGTCCGAATCGGAGTAGCCGACAAGATCGAAAGAAGACCTCTTAGGATACCAAGTGCCAAAATTTGGTGTATGTATTAAGTATCTCACTATCCTTTTCATAGCCTTAAGATAGCATTCTTTAGGGGCCGCTTGCTATCATGCACACATGCACACACTTAGCATAATATCAGGACGAGAGGCACATATATATAACAATGAACCAATCATAGAGCGGTAAACTTTTTGATCAACCGGTTCACCATCCTTGGTCAAATCAAGATGTCCACTAGTATGCATGGGTGTATTCATACCTTTACTTTCTTGCATGTTTAACTTCTTGAGTAAGTCCTTGGTGTACTTTGTTTGAGAGACAAAGTTGCCTTCCTTAGTTTGCTTGATTTGCAAACCAAGAAAGAACTTGAGTTCACTCATCATAGACATCTCAAACTTCTCCGACATTAGCTTTCTAAACTTCTCACTAAAATGAGGGTTAGTCGAACCAAATATAATATCATCAACATAAATTTGGCACACAAATAGTTCTCCATTAACCCTTTTAGTAAAAAGAGTAGAATCTATTTTTCCAATTTCAAAGCCTTTTTCAATAACAAACTTGGTCAAGCATTTATACCATGCTCTAGGAGCTTGTTTAAGACCATAAAGAGCTTTGTGAAGTTTGTAAACATGATTAGGTTTCTTAGGATTGACAAAGCCGGGAGGTTGCTTAACATAAACTTCCTCCTCAATCTCACCATTTAGAAAAACACTTTTAATGTCCATTTGGTACAAGGTGATATCATGGTGATTAGCATAAGCAAGAAGATGCGAATGGACTCATGTCTAGAAACGGGGGCATATGTCTCACCATAGTCCATACCTTCGACTTGAGTGTAGCCTTGGGCGGCGAGACGTGCTTTGTTGCTAACTACTTGTCGATCTTCATCTTGCTTGTTGCGAAACACCCATTTGGTACCAATGATGTTGTGGTTGTTGTCGGGCTTCTCGACCAATGTTCACACTTGGTTTCTCTCAAAGTTGTGTAGCTCTTCATGCATGGCGTTTATCCAATCCGGATCTTCTAATGCTTCTTCAACCTTCATAGGTTCAATGTTAGAGATGAATGAATAATGTTCAAAAAAATTAGCCGAACGAGTTATAGAGCGAGTGATTCTCCCGGTTTGGATATCATTGTAGATTTGCTCGATGGGATGGTCTTTGGCGACTCTTGCTCGAACTCGTGGGAGCTTTTGCTTGGGTCGGGGTGGAACATCTTCTTCATCTTGTCCTTCTTCTTGGCCTTATTCATTGTTGACGTTGTCGTTCTCTTGTCGTGGTGGAGAAGGAGGTTGATGAGGTTCATCTTGGTGTACTTCCTTGTTTTCTTCATCTTGATGTGTCCCACTCGTGGATGCTTCCATGTTGACTCTTGGTTCACCTTGTCGTGAGGTGGAAGGTTCCACTTGGACGGACGAGGTACTCTCCTTCACCTACGTTGGACGGATCTTGCCAATAGACAAGTCTTCGATTGCTTCCGAAGGGTCTTTGTCTCCTACATCAATTGGAAATTGCTCTACTTGCGAGCCATTAGATTCGTCAAACTTCACATCTACCGTCTCTTCAACCTTTCGGGTGAAATTGTTGTAGACACGGTAAGTGTGAGAGTTTGAGCCATAACCAACTAGGAAACCTTCATGAGATTTAGGAGCAAATTTAGAACGACGATGCTTATCAAGAATGTAGCACTTTGAGCCGAATACTCGAAAGTATCGAACTTGGGGTTTGTTACCGGTGAGGAGCTCGTATGCCGTCTTGCCGAGTAGCTTGTGAAGATACAAGCCATTTGTTGCATGACAACCTGTCTCAACTGCTTCCGCCCAAAAGTGTTTTGGAGTCTTGTACTCATCAAGCATCATTCTTGCCATCTCAATAAGAGTCCGGTTCTTCCTCTCAACAACTCCATTTTGTTCAGGCGTGTACGTAGCCGAGAACTCGTGTGAGATCCCTTCTTCGCCAAGAAAGGTATCCACATTTGCGTTCTTGAACTCCATTCCGTTGTCGCTTCGAACCTTCTTGATCTTCACTTCAAATTGATTTTGGGCCTTCCTAGCGAAGTTTTTGAAGATCTTTTGGACCTGCCATTTATCATCAAGAAAGAACACCCATGTAAATCTTGAAAAATCATCGACTATGACTAGACCAAATGAGTTACCACCGAGAATTTTGTAGGCATTGGGGCCAAAGAGATCCATGTGAAGTAGCTCGAGCGGTCTTCTCGTGGTCATGATGTTCTTCATGGGGTGACTTCCTCCAAATTGTTTTCCTGCTTGACAAGCACTACGAAGTCTATCCTTGTCAAATATAACATCCTTTACTCCAAGGATATGATCACCTTTAATAAGCTTATCAACATTTCGCATGCCCACATGACCTAGCCTTCTATGCCACAACCAGCCTTTAGAAGATTTAGCAATTAAACAAGTTATAGGTTGAGCGTTTTTAGTGAAATCAACAATGTAAAGATCACCTCTACGTATACCAGTAAATACCATTTTATGATTGTCTTTTCGAAACAATTGGCAATCTACTTCAGTAAATAGGACATTGAAACCGAAATCAGCAAGTCTAGATACTGAAAGTAAATTGTACCCAAGAGATTCAAAGAGCATGACATTTTGTATGGAGCTATCATGTGAGATGTCCACCTTACCGAGGCCAACCACCTTACCCTTTGATTATCACCAAAAATGACATACTTTCGAGGGTCGTCATTTTCAGTAAGCTCAGGAAACATATCCTTGTCTCTGGTCATATGATCAGTACATCCACTATCAAGGACCCATTCCTTTCCTCCAGCCATGTAGCCGCGAAGATTAGCCATAAGACCAAAGTGTCTCATCGCATCATCAAGATCATAGTCACTATCATCATCCTCATCATAGTATCCATGTTCAACATCGTCTTGTATTTGATCAATTCCTAGAGAGGGTAATTCATTAGATAAATGATCATCACAATGGCCATCTTTATGAATGCTAATAGCTTCGGAGATGATATTGCTAATGATTCCAACATCTCCTTTGGCACGCATGAGATTGGTAAGCTCAAATAGACAATCACCAAACTTAGGATCACTAAAATTCATCTTACTCAAGGCAATAGACTTATGGAGAATCTCATCTAAGTTTTGGAAGGAATAGTTTGGAAATCTTTCCTCAAGAAATCTCCATATAGTGTAGGCACAATCAAGAGTAGGCAAACATCCAATCAAGTTTCTAGGCAAGCCTCTAGTGGTAAGATTAACAGTTCTAAGGTTGCGGATCATGTCAATAGACTCATCAAGGGTAGGATGCAAAGGATCAACATGAGGTGCACAAGGGCTAGTAATGTACTTGTTTAAATGATATTCATTGAAAACCTCAAACATCTCATTTTTTCACTCATGAAAGAACTCTCCATCAAGGATAGGCGCTCTACGTCTAAGACTCCCCAACGTAGACTCATCCATCTTCCTCCAATTGTGATTAAACCAAAGCAATGGAGACCAAAGCTCTGATTCCAATTGAAAGGATCGAGAAGATGTGTCTAGGGGGCCGGTGAATAGACGCTTAGTAAGAAAAGTTGCAGTATTTAATTTCTTTAAGTTGAAGTGGAGTTTTAGCACAAGTTCAAACATTCACAATACATATCAAGCAAGCATGATAAGAGTATATGAGCAGCGGAAAGTAAATCACGCAAGTTGCAAGAATGTAAAGGGATGGGATTGGAGTGTGCAAACGCAATTGGAGACACGGAGATTTTTGGCGTGGTTCTGATAGGTGGTGCTATCGTACATCCACGTTGATGGAGACTTCAACCCACGAAGGGTAACTGTTGCGCGAGTCCACAGAGGGCTCCACCCACGAAGGGTCCACGAAGAAGCAACCTTGTCTATACCACCATGGCCATCACCCACGAAGGACTTGCCTCACTCGGGTAGATCTTCACGAAGTAGGCGATCTCCTTGCCCGTACAAACTCCTTGGTTCAACTCCACAATCTTGACGGAGGCTCCCAAGTGACACCTAGCCAATCTAGGAGACACCACTCTCCAAAAGGTAATAAATGGTGTGTTGATGATGAACTCCCTGCTCTTGTGCTTCAAATGATAGTCTCCCCAACACTCAACTCTCTCTCATAGTATTGGATTTGGTAGAAAGATGATTTCAGTGGAAAGCAACCTGGGGAAGGCTAGAGATCAAGATTTATGTGGTTGGAATGGAATATCTTGACCTCAACACAAGTGTAGGTGGTTCTCTCTCGGAAAATGTATGTTGGAAGTGTAGGCATGTTCGATGGCTCTCCATGAATGAAGAGTGGGTGGAGGGTATATATAGCCTCCAAGCACAAAATCTAACCGTTACACACAAATCACCAAACTCGGTGGGACCGAATTATAAAACTCGGTCAGATCGATTTGGTTCATAATGTGACCGTTAGGAGTTTCGGTGGGACCGATATGATCAACTCGGTGGGACCGATGTGTTAGGGTTAGGGTAAAGCCTCATCTCGGTTTGACCTATTACACAAACTCGGTGGGACCAATTTGGGTAATAAGCAAAACAGAGAGTTGGCCAAGCAAACTCGGTGGGACCGATTTCATATTTTGGTGAGACCGAAATTAATGCAATAGGCAACAGAGAGTTTGCAAGCCCATCTCGATGAGACCGAGATCCCATCGGTGAGACCGAATTGATTAGGCTTTCTAGCAGTGGCTATGTTAAGAGAACTCGGTGGCGCAGGATAGAAAGTTTTGGTGGGGCCGAGTTTGACTTTTGGTTTGGGACGTATGTGGATGTGAGAAAGTGGTTGAGGGCTTTGGAGCATATCACTAAGCACTTTGAGCAAGCAATCCATTAAGAAACTCCTCATCCCCTCTTAATTGTATTGGCTTTCCTATGGACTCAATGTGATCTTGGATCACTAAGATGAAAAATGCAGAGTCTTGAGCTTTGAGCTTGAGCCAATCCTTTGTCCTTATCATCTTGAAGGGGTTCCACATCCTCTAGTCCACGCCACTCCACTGTTGAACTTATCTGAAGCATACTAGATGTAAGTATTAGTCCAACAAGAGATATGTTGACATTAATTTCCAAAATTACCCAGGGAGCACTTGTGCTTTCAGCGGCTAATAGCACTATACTCGTGTCATCTTATGGAAAGAATGGGTCAGGCACCCATGCCACGGTTCCCCTCCCTTAGTCTATGGAGGACCAGTTCACCCACCTCATATTAACTCCCATGGGCCTCCTCTTAAGCTTGATTTGAATAATTTTAATGATTGGGTTTTTCATATCAAGTCTCATTTGAATCACAACTCAATTCACCTTTGGAGGATTATCGAGCAAGGCTTTTACCCTGATGATCCAAACAACATGAACCCAAGAGAAGAAGCGGATAATGAACTCAATCACTCCGTTGTTCATTCTTCAAGCTGCAAGGCCTCTGGAAGAGCTTTCTCACTTGCGTCCATTAATTCACTCGAGCTAAGGATGCATGGGAGCACATCATCTCCTTGTACAAGGGAAGCTCGAGCATTCAATGCTTCAACTTTGAGGTCATACTTGAGAGGCCGATGAGTTCGTGATGATGAAGATCCTCATGAGATTTACCAGATATTGACTACTCTTGCGATCTCACTTCGATACCATGGGAGCAAGGATATAGATGACACTTGGGTCAAGCGTAAATTCATCAAGACCATCAAGTTATTCAACAAGAGTATGTCCTTTGGGATCTGTCAAAGACCGGACCTCCACACCTTGTCATCAAGTGAAGTGTTGGATGAGTTCATTGCAATAAACATCTTGGACAAGACCGTCGACAACACACTAGCTTGTGTTTAATGGTCAAAGAAGCCCAACCTTGCTTTGAAGGCCAAGGTGGTTCCCGAAAAAGAAGAGGATGAAGAAGAGTGTTGCCTCAAAGACACCAAATGTGCTTACCATGAGCACATGGCTCTTGCGTCAAGGCAATTTTGGAGCAACAAGAGAAACTCAAGGCCCAACTTCTCTAAGAACAACTCAAGTGGCGCCAAGGGCAAGGGTCAACATGTGACATGCTACAATTGTGGCAATGTGTGTCACTTCACCGTGGACTTCCCATATGAGAAGAGGGAAGACAATGGTGGCAAGCTCATCCATAAGGACAAGGCCAAGTCTTTCCCTAACAAGAACAACTTCACAAAGAAGGTGCCACAGAAGGGGTTGGTGGCACACAAATAGTACAACTCCGATGATGATGCTAGCGGTGATGTGATTGCAACAGCCTCCGTGGCCATTGCCACCACTTCCCCAACCTCGGTGTATCTCTTGGACTCCCCTAATGAGAACCTCATCGCCACCCCCAAGTGCCTCATGGAAAAAGCCACCAACAAGGTAACCTCGAACATCAAAACTTCTATATCTATTAATCCCTCTTTGATGGATTGTCTGGATGAAAGTGAGGAGGTAAAGGTGGTTGAGAAAGATTTTGACAAGTTCTTGGGTAAGCTCAAAGGTGAAAGTGCGTTATATCGATTAGAGGGGGGGGGGGTGAATAGGCGATTTTTATGAATTCTTCACTGAGGAATTTCAGGGTGAGGAAATTCCTAAGCGAAGAACTACTTGCAGCGGAATAAGTACTCAGATGTGAACATAACGGAACACAAGCATGGTCATCATGATGAAATGAAGACACGCACGGAGTACAGAAAGCGTAAACACAGGATAACACAGGATAAGGACAATCAGACTTAAGCAATTGAGCTGAGGAAATTGAGAAAGTCTTCAGTCAAAGTCTTCAAAAAAGATATGAACAAGCACACAAAAATTGTAATGAGGAAATGAAAGAGTTGAGGGAATAGAACCAGTAAGCTTGGTGAAGACAATGATTTGGTAGACTAGTTCCAACTGCTGTCTCAGTTGTACATCTGGTTGGAGCGGCTAGGTATTTAAACTTGAGGACACACAGTCCCGGACACACAGTCCTCACCGTGTTCTCCTTGAGCTAAGGTCACACATACCTCGCCCAATCACTCGTGGTAAGTCTTCAGGTGACTTCCCAACCTTCACAAACTCGGTCACTCGGCGATCCACAATTTCCTCTTGGATGCTCTAGACCATGACGCCTAACCGTCTGGAAGAAGCACATACTTCAAAGGTAACAAGCGTCGGATACACGCAGGATCAATCTCTTCAGTGATGCTCAATCACTTTGGGTTTGTAGGAGTTTGGGTTTGGGTTTTCCTCACTTGATGATTTTCGCTCAAAGTCCTCGGAGGATGGGATGCTCTCAATTGACAAGTGTTAGTTTCTCTCGGAGCAGCCAACCAGCTAGTGGTTGTAGGGGGCGGCTATTTATAGCCTAGGGAGCAGCCCAACATGATAAGACATAAATGCCCTTCAATGATATGACCGTTAGGTGGGTATATATTTTGGGACAGCTGGCGCGTAGCACAGCAACGGTCGAAATTTTGAGTATCAAATACCTCAGGGCTATCATGTTCCTCACTGTGTAGGCAATCCGCACTGGCAAATTCCTAACTCCTCAGTCAGAACAAATTCCTCAGAGACCAGAAGAACTTCGTCTCTGTCACTTGAAGAAATTGACTGGACTGTATGAGATTTCCAATGGCTTCACTCGGAGGGATTGGTAGGTGTAGGATTTTGAGTTGAGCATCACTTGGAAAATTTTCCTTAGTATTTCCTCGACCCCCTTTAACAGTACAGTGTTTCCTATGACTCAAGAAATAGAAAATGAAACTACGAAAACAACAGTCTTCACGCTTCATGTTCCTCGAATGAATACCAAGTCTTCAGGGTTACACCAATTTCTTCACTTTCAAAGTCTTGTAAAGTCTTTGAAATCCAAAGTCTTGATCGAAGAACTTCATTTTAGGGGTCGAATTTGTCTCAGAATATCAAACTCCTCATAGACTTATAGACCTATGTACACTCATAAACACATTAGTCCCTTAACCTATAAGTCTTCAATACACCAAAATCACTAAGGGCACTAAATGCACTTACAATCTCCCCCTTTTTTGGTGATTGATGACAATATAGGTTAAGTTTTCAACGGGGATAAACATATGAAGTGTAAATACGGATATTGAGGAATTTGATTGCAAGATATAGAAGAACTCCCCCTGAAGATGTGCATAGTGAGGATTTTGCTTTTGAAGCAAAGCACACTTGAAGAGTAGAATCATGGAGATCTCCCCCTGTATCTTGTAATTCATACACGCATTTAACATAGGATATGAAGAATATGGTGACTGATGTAATTCAACATGCGTGCATTAACATTAATGAGGAATAAGCATGCATAAAAATGCAGCAAAAGTATCAGGCCACCATAGGGTTTAAGTTTACAACTCGATCCAACAAAGTTTCAAAAGAACGAGAGTTGTAACTTAGCAAAAAAACACCCATATAAGATAGAAACGCTTGAACACTAACTCAAATTTCTCCCCCTTTGTCATCGAATGACCAAAAGGATCAGAAATGAGGACTAACGCCCCTGAAGAATATCATGTTGATGGAGGAGCGCCAGCGTTGTTGGGGTCATTTGTCGTAGTAGGGCCTGCCGTAGTGTCGTCCAAGTCTCCATGCTCGTCGGTTTTGCGCGATGAAGAATATGAGCTGGCAACCAAGGAAGGAACCTTGACCTTCTTGTATTTCTTCGGTGGAGGTGCAGACCAGTCAAAGTCCTCCTTGAGACCCATTTGCTTCAGATCTTCTTCACCATACAGATGAGATAAGATAGCCCAGGTGTGACCGAAGACTTCATGGAGGTAGTAATGGTTTTTCTTCACTGCATTATGTGTAGTAGTCATGTTGTGAAGAATAGAACCAAACTGAGGCTTAACCCATTTATGGTTTCGATCCACCTTCTGGTGAAGACTAAGAAGCAGCTCGCGGTCAGTCATCACTCGAGGAGCTGTGGCTTGAGGATTTGGCTTGGATGCATTTGCGGCAGATTCATGAGTGGCAGAGTCATCATTGGTGGAATAGGATGCAGCTTTTCGAAAGTGACCATCCAATGGACGAATGCCTTCATCAATAATTGCAGGTGCCTTTCCCTTTTCATCGGCTAAGGAATACGTCCGCTTGAGGACTTCGATTGGGGGCAAGTAGCTGAGGTGATTCTGAAAAATCAGCCTTGTAGTTGAGTGAAGACCTTGTTCTGAGGAATCTCATAATCAAAGGAGCATAAGGCTTCAACTCAAACGGAGAGAGTGCAACATTTGCCAGAGTCCTCATGAAGAAATCATGATAATTGACAGGAATGCCATGCATGATGTTGAATAGCAGATTCTTCATGATGCCAACTACTTCTTCATCAGACGAGTCATGACCTTTGATAGGACTCATTGTGTTCGTCAGAATGCGATAGACTGTTCTTGGCACATATAACAATTTCTTCACGAGGAATTTGGTCCTTGGGGCTTGATCGGGCTTCAGAGGCTTCATAAGCACTTTGATGTAATGAGAAGTGAGCGCAGGCTCTTGGTACAGCCAACGGGCACCTTCAAGGGGAGGACTGCTTGGCAGGGCATGAAGTAATTTAGAGGCCGGTGCTTTGAAATGGGTGTTTTCGGTCATCCAGTCCAGAACCCAGGTATTCACATCGTCAGCATCTCCTGTGATGTGCAGCGTTGCGTAGAACTGAAGAATAAGTTCTTCATTCCAATCAACAATTTCAGAGCAAAAGTTGAGGAGGCCTGCGTCATGAAGCACGCTGAGGACAGGTGAGAAGCATGGCAGTGATTCCATGTCCACGTGAGTAACATGCTCGTGGTCGAAGACTTTGTCCTTGTTGAAGAGTAGTGAAGAATAGAAATTGGCCTGGCTGGCAGTCCAGAGGCTCTTCCTTCTAAGACGAGCAGAGTCATAAGGATTATAATCAGTGAAGAACAAATGCTCGCTGAAGAAGTTATCAGTCATCACTGGAGTAGTGCTTCCAATGTCCACATCTTCCTCTTCTTCGCTCATTTATTCAACGCCGGCCTCTTCAGAAGTGAACTAAGGCATGGGTGATGAGACTAGTGGGGTTGAAGGGATTGCATCCACTTCAATTTCTTCATCCAACTGCTCTGACGAAGCAACAGAAGGAATGTCATCATCTGATCCACTTGGGATCTCATATTCTTCATCAAAAGGAACAAGGTTCTTTGATGGCATGGTTGTGATAGGAACAACATCAATTGGGTCGTCGAATGAGCTAGTCAATGGCTTCATCTTCTTTGGAGCTGAAGAATCTGATGAAGTTGATGCCTTCCTTTTTTTCACCACTGCACGCTCTGCAGCCTTGGTCTTCTTCACATCTGATGCAGATGGAAGGATTGGAGTTGGGGTAGGTGCAGGAGGAGCAGAGGAATTTGGTTGAATTTCTTCAGGCACAACGGATGCAGTTGCCCTGACTTCTTCATTTTCTTCAGGCAGAACCATTGAAGCTTCAGCTGTCCTGACATTTTCGTTAGGCGCAACACTCGTGGTTGCCCTGGCAATTTCTTCAGCGGCTAGAATGCAGTCATCAGCCCTGGTACTCTGAGTTTCTTCAGCAGCCTGAATGTCATCAGCGGTGCTGGCATTTTCTTCAGTCGGCTGAGCAGATGCCTCAGCCTGAGGATTTTCTTGTTGCATTGGGGCTGCAACATTGGAAGTGAACTTTTCAGTCAATTTCACAAACCTGACTTTGGCTCCAAGCCAGTCAGCACGGTACACGTCAAATTCATCACTGAGTTTCTTGATTTCATATTGAATATTGACAAGTTCTTCAGTTGTCATAGAGATAACGTGTTTCTTCAGGAAATACTCCTTCTTGTACTGTGCTTTCTTGATCTACCTGGCCTTTTCATATTTCCATTTTTCTTCTTGAATGAAGGCAGTCAGCATATGACTTTGGCCAGGAGTCGGTTTGAAATCAGGCATAGGAGTGTTTGGGTCCTTGTGCCAGAGATCAATGTAATGAAGGATCAATTTTGGATCCAAAAGTAGAGGCACATTTGTGCCCTTGGCTCTAGTGGCCCTGAGCTGCCTGTCTCTGATGATTTCGGCAAGTTCCTCATCATCAGGTTCGTCTTCATCAGACGGTACTTGAAAGGCGACCTGCTTCTTGTGAGGACTTGGTCGAGAGCCTCGTCCAGCAGTGGCCTTTTTCTTCAGCAGAGAGGGGCCAGTTAATGAATTTGGTTGCAGATGAGGAACTGGCAGATTCTCCTGAGGCAATAGAGATGCCTGTTGTCCTTTGGCACGTGGCGAGATGCACATGTGCAGAGGATTTGGTCGGAGCAGCTGAGGATTTTGGCGGAGGAGCTGAGGACTTTGGCGGAGCTGGAGCAGCTTGAGGAGTTGGCCGTGAGGGCTTTGAAGAATCTGGCCGTGAGGGCATTGAGGGTGAAGCACTGGGCTTATGAGCAGGCTTCTTAGCCATGGCCTTCTTTTGGCTTGCTTGCAGAGGCCTCGGCAGTGGTAGCAGCAGCAACAGAGTCTTCGTTAAATTTCCTCACTGCTTCCTTAGCCATCTTGGCTAGCTTGGCCTGGCGCTTGGCCCTTTCATCAGGATAATCCTCACCACGCTTGAGGCTGGTAGGATCAGCTACTTGGCCAGGGGCCAATGGAGGTCTTGGGCATGGAGGATTTAGAGCGAATTTCTTCATATACTTGGGAGTAACATATCTGTACTCCCTCCATTCCCGTGCCCATCTCCTCTCAATCTTTTGAATGCGCACGTTGCGCTGATTTTTATCCTCCCTAGGGGGTGTGCAGTATCCAACATAGATGCCCTCAGGGATCTCAAAAGCTGTGTTGATTTCAGGCCTCTTTCCTCCTTTCCGTGGCTTCTTACCGTCAGCCATTTTCTTCAGCTGAGGAATATGAACAACTGAATTTTCTGAAGATGTGTGCAACTTTTCTTCGAGGAACGCTGCAAATGAGTTAAGTTGATGAGAACCTAGTGATTCAGCAGCGGACATGTGTACCTGTGAACAGAGTATAGTTGTGAGGAATTTGGAGAGGTCATATGCGTTCTCCGAACATTTTGAAAAAAGAACAAGTTTGAGGAATTTGACCAGATGAGTCTTTGAAGAATTTCACTAAGCGTTCATGGTCTTAGGTTCCAGAGTTGTATACATTGAAAATCCACACAATTAAGGAATCTTGAAGAAAAATGTAGCTTAGGGCAACGAATCAAGAATAGATGAAATGTGAGGTGTTTAGTGTGTGAAGATTTGAAGAATAAACACCTTTTGAAGATTTTGAAGAAAACAATTGAATCAAAGAGGGTAGTAAAAGTAACTTTTAATTACTCTGGACGAAGAACACGATGTACTGGGAAGTGTAGATCTGAAGTTCGTCAGTTCCGATCTTCCACGCCCTAACTTGGCAGAGGAAGACAGCTAGCGGCGGTGCTAGGGTTTGAGAAGCTCGAGCGGGAGTGAGATCGAGCGGACTAAAAGTGAAGTGTGGAAGGGGAGGGGTATATATAGCCACGATGAAAAACTGTTCGCCCGAAGAAATTGGACAAACGTGCCCCTGACCCTTCTCATTCGCTTGACATGTGTCACCCACGTACTAAGAGGTGGCGATCGTGTGGGATCATGGGTGAATATATAAGTATATCGTGGAATGCGGAACGGTTTGAGCGGCGAAGCCGAAAATTTAGATAAGATAGGTTTAAAGTTCTGTTCGCAAATTATTCAGCTGACAAGGACACAGTGAAGATTTTGAACGAGTTTCAAATCGAACGCACATGAAAAATTTGTGAATAGATTGGGTTGAGTATAGCATAGAGGGGGAAGGGTCCGATCACATTCACTTAGCAGAAAAAGCAACTTGAAGAATTAGCAATAAGTGAATGCTGTAGAGGACATAAACTCATATATATATATATATATATATATATATATATATATATATATATATATATATATATATATATATATATATATATATATATATAATGAAGAAAAACGACGAAAAAGTGAAGACAAAGGAAAGTTGAAGAAAATGAACAACTGAAGAATTTCAAAAACTGAGGAAAAACTCAAATTGAAGATTTTCAACTTTTAGTGGTGACGTAACCCACCGTATAAGAATGATGATTTCAGACACCGCGTACAATTGTCATAGGGTTCTGAGAATCAAATTCTTCATTAATTTCTTCACACTTAGAGTGTTAGTCTTCATTGATTGAAGAAAAACGTTTCTTCATGTGTTGCACATCTAAATCATCAATTTTGCACAAGTGTTAGGATGAATGTCCTTTTCAAAGAACATTCGAAGATTCTACGATATTTAGCTCACACCGCAACTTGCTAAATCTCTTCTCATCCAAGGGCTTTGTGAAGATATCGGCTAGCTGTTCTTCAGTCTTCACATGGTCAATATAAATGTCGCCCTTCAACACATGATCGCGAAGAAAATGATGACGAATCTGAATGTGCTTGGCCTTCGAGTGCTGAACTGGGTTATGAGCAATCTTGATGGCACTCTCATTGTCGCAGTAGAGAGGCACATTCTTCATGTTGACGCCGTAGTCCTTGAGAGTTTGCTTCATCCACAGCAGTTGAGCATAGCAAGAACCGGCAGCAATGTACTCAGCTTCAAAGAAGAAACAATGATACACGCTTGCTTTCTTCGAGGACCAATGCATCAAAGATCGTCGAGGAAATGGCATGTGCCGATGTTGACTTGCGGTCCACACGATCACCAGCATAGTCGAGTCTGAATATCCAATGAGATCGAAAGCCGAGCCCTTGGGGTACCATAATCCAAGTGTTGGTGTGTGAGCTAGATATCGAAGAATATGCTTCACAGCCTTATGGTGTGATTCCTTCGGTGTAGCTTGAAATCAGGCACACATACAAACACTAAGCATAATGTCTGGCCTAGATGCACATAAGTACAATAAAGAACCAATCATGGAGCGGTATACCTTTTGATCAAAGTCAATACCATTTTCATCAGTTCATAGATGGCCATTTGTGGGCAAAGGAATTTTGACCCCTTTGCAATCTTGCATGCCGAATTTCCTCAATACGTCCTTGAGGTATTTCTCATGAGATATGAATATGCCATTGCGCTGTTAACGAATTTGAAGACCTAAGAAGAATTTCAATTCTCCCATCATAGACATTCATATTCCTCTCTCATCATATAACCAAATTCGTTAGTGTAACGTTTGTCAGTACAGCCAAAGATAATGTCGTCAACATATATTTGGCATACAAACAATTCACCATCATAAGATTTAGTGAAAAGAGTAGGGTCAAGTATAACACCCCGAATTCGATGCGCCAGGTGTCTTCCAGTTATTCGCCATCGTTGCCATGTCATTTGCTTGTGTGTTGCACTTTGCCATGTCATCACCTGCATTGCATCTTCATATTTTCAAAACTTGCATCCTGTCCTTTTCCCTGTTGTCTATATATGTTCATTAATGACATGTTGCACCCGTACACTTTGGTACGACCCATACACCAAGGGCTTACGTACCCCAGAACATGGTGTGAGAAGACCGAACACTCTCACGAGTGCGGCACCCCGAACTTATAGCATTATATGCATCGGCTCCGAATCATGTCTTGGGTCAATAGTTGGGTTTGCTGGGCTCCCATGATTTGGTACCTTACGTTCCGTTATATCGGCTAAGGTACCACTGGGAGAACCGCTGCGATTGTGCCCCGGTTGAGCTGGGTTAAGCTCCTCAGTGGAGAAAGCTAAAACTGACCGTCATGATAGGGCGAGAGCTGGTCGCTGTTCGAGAGGTTTTCGAGTCCCTAAAGACTTATGCCGCTTAGAGCGAGGAGTCGGCTTTGTCCGGCCTAGGCGTGGATAGCGCCCCAAACTCGGTCTTCCGAATACTAGGGGCTTCGCCGAAATTTAAAATTATAGAATTCTATGGCTAAGTGAGAGTATTCAAGCATTATAGTCCGATTGCCTTGTTCGTTGTGTTGAGCGCCTCCCTCGAAGGACCCAAGAATGGGAAAAAGAGCGCTCAAGTTTATCCCGAACACCCCAAAGACTCATGCATGGGGGCGAAGTTTACGACTCGCCATCTCTCAATTTTAATAAACGGCCGCACGAAGGTAATATTTTAAATTCAAAAGCGTTGCTTAGCGATATGAACAAGTTTTCAGCGACAGGATCACAAATGCGAAGTTTACTAAAAATTACATCTTTGGAGCACTCATCCGCTATAAGGCGGGCACCCTTCAGACGCCTCATAATACATCTCAGCTTATGATGCTCCTTGCCGGCGGTGGTCCATCCGTCACAAGCTTTCGGCGTCCATCTTGCCCCAGTGCACTTTAGCACGGGCAAGGGCCCTATGGGCACCTTCGATGCATACGGAGCGCTTGATGACTTCAAGCCATGGACAGGCATCCACCAGCCGCCTCACCAGCCCAAGTAGCTTCCAGGCATGGCTTCCCTGTGCCATAGCCGACTATGAGACCCTTGATGGCCTGTTCGCCACCTTATGGAGCTCGACCAGCTGCTTCAGCTGGTCGCTCAAAGGGCACTGGTGTCCGCCTCAAAGATATCGAGACCAGAACACCTTGTCCGTCGAGCTCCCTCTTCGCTCGGTAGAATGTGGCGACGTCGGTCACACTCCGGGGAAGATCTGCGAATGCTCCTGGAGAGCTCCGGACTCGGGTAAGTAACAAGTAATTCACTTTCACGTGCTTGCTTTGCATAAAGAATGCCTTACGCGCCGCTATCTTCTTCATCGCCTCAATTTCCTGGAGGGCTTTTTGGGCTTCGGCCTTGACAGATTTGGCGCTCTCAAGGGCAGAGGCGAGCTCGGACTCTCGAGTCTTTGAGTCAAGCCCCAAACTCTCATGTTTTTCCACGAGAGCCTGGAGCTCTTGCTGCACCTCCTCCACCCGCGCCTCCTGCTTTTCTCGCTGGGTACGCTCCACGGCCGCATTTTCTTCGGCCTTGGATAGCGCTTCCTTCAGGGTTGCCACCTGGGTCATGGCCCCTGTAATACTCATGTTGGTCCTGTCATTTTTTTGCAACCACATCTTTTTCATATACTTACATAAGGTATTACTTACCTTCCTTGTCCTCGAGCTGCTTCTTGGAAAGGCCGAGCTCGTTCTCGACCGCCGAGGCTCGCTTCGATGCATCGACCTCCATGATCGGCGGCATAGGTCGCAGCGCAGCCTGCATTCCCATATTGACATACTTATGTTAGACTCTCAGATATCTTTTTGATCCTCGTTCAGCTTTTCTTTCCGAACACCAAACTGAGCATCAGGCTACCGTCTATGCGGTAATATTTTTACATATCTTAAATACATACCTCAAAGCCTCGTTAGAAGGCTGGCATGAGCTTCACCAGCCTGCTCTTGGCGGATCGAACCTTCCGGATCACCACACTCATAATAGTGCGGTGCTCCTCGTCGATGGAGGCGCCGTTGTCGAATTTCGGGTTCCGGCAGGCCCTCTAGGTTCGAACTCGGGTGCGACGGAGATCTCGCCTTCTTCCTACCTGCACCTCGTCGCCTCGCTAGGATCTAAACTACCAAAGGAACAACACAAGAGACACAAGGTTTATACTGGTTCGGGCCACCATTGTGGTGTAACACCCTACTCCAGTGTGTGGTGTGGGGGATTGCCTCTTGGGCTGATGATGAACAGTATAAGGAAGAATAGCCTCGCGAGGGTCTGTTCTTGGCCAGTGCGATGAACTGCTAGGGGGAGTTCAGTCGCTCTCTCTCTCTCTAGGTTGTTTGATCTCTAGCTCTGTTCCAGATTCCGGATGCTGGATCCCTCTAAATTGTGGGTGGCTAGTCCTATTTATAGGCGGAGGCCCTGGGCCTCTTCCCAAATATTGAGCGGGAAGGGCGCCAACAATTGGCCATTTTGAAGGGGAACATCTAGTACACTTATCCTGACTAAAGTTGGTCCTCGCCTGTCAAAGGCTCTGGTGGTGACGCCAGCTTGGGCTCCACGATAACTTCCTTCCTGCCGTTATGCGACGGTCTTGGTCTTGTTGCATCAAACGGGTGCCTTTGCTTGATGCTCGCCGCGCTTTCCCCTTTGCACCAAAGAGGAACGAGGACATCGTGGGCTGGCGCCCACTGGCGCCCTTGGTCGTCATGGCTTGCGCCATGGGCACCTCGTGAGTTACCCCGCTTGATCTCTCCGCCTCCTCGCGAGCCACTCGACGAGGCCGTTCTCGAGGAAGCTTATCGCCGTCCGCCCATGAGGCTTGGCCCCTCGCGAGGGTCTTGAGCTTGTCTTGATGAAGATGGGTCTTGGGCCACCCCTTGAGCCACGCTGACAGTAGCCCCCGGGCCCAAGGCGCGCCTGGACTTGGCTTAGCAGAGAAGCGAAGGAGCAAGTGCGAAGCGCCGCGGGCCCTAACAGCTTGCGGCCTTGGGCGCCGTGTGGCAGTTGATGGGACGTGGGCGTCCTTGTTCCCCCACGCCTCCTTATTTTGCGCCCAACTAGGCGGACCCGTGGTTGCACACAGTCATCCCTCTGTTCGCCGCTCGATCGTCTCCTGCTCTACCTCCTCTCGAGCTCCAGTCTCTGCTTCCAATCCAATCTCGAATCCTTCCCCTTTTTGTCACCATGGCTCCGACGAAGAAGGGGAAAGGGAATAAGCCTGTGCCCCGCTTCGCCGCCGTCAGCCGACGGCTCTCATTGCCGATCGGTCGATCATACTCAACCGAGAAGGCTTGGACAAGGTCAGCTCTGCTCTTGCCACTATCTTCAACGAAAGGGAGGACGACGGCCTGGCCCGCCTCGCTTCTCCATTGATGTAATAGTCACCCAGGTCCCAGATTTCGCCGACGCTCGTATGGACTAATTCCCCCCTTTTCCAATTTCATCAACGCTGTGCTTTCCCATTACCAGATCCATATGATGCATTTGGGTCCTGAATCCATTACTCTTCTTGCCGTTTTCGCCTTTGTCTGTGAGGCGATGATGGGCATCCCTCCTTCAGTTGCCTTGCTGCGTCATTTCTTCTCTCTGCGCCTCATCGACCCCACCCAATGCTCGGGGTGCGTGAGCTTCATTGCCCCACCAGAAACATCGGCTTCAGGGATTGATTTCAGCCTTCCTCCGCCCGCGTCTGGGTTCCGCGAACGGTGGCTGTACGTGGATGTCGGGGTGCCTAACTCCCTGCTTTCGGAGCCAACATCGCCCGCTGTCCCCAATTCAGGCTGGGGCCAGGAGACGCCCACGAGCACCCGCCTCTTCGTCTGCATCATCACAGCATTTGAGGGCGCTCAGCGTGACGGCGCCCAAGGTGGTGAATGAGTTCCTCCTATGCTGCATTGCCCTTCTCCAGCGTCACTCCTGCCGGATGTGGGCCTTCGGCGGGCGTGAGGATCGCATGAGGCTCCAGGAGGAGGAACCGACGCCAAGCTACCGAGGAAGGTGCTCATGGTCCCGATCGGGGACCTTCCTCGGCAAAGATCCGCAAGGGGTGCTTTGCTGTACTTTTGCTCGAGCAGGGGTGACTTTGTGAAGCAGATGCCCAGCTTCGACGAATGGGGGCTGCGCCCCGCTGGCCTCATGGGGCCTCGCGAGAACCCAGTGGTAGTGACTGCCCTTCCAGTCACCCACGGCAGTCCTTCTTCGAGTGGTGGAGCAGGGAGGCATGGGCCACCGAAGGCTGAGGGGGCCTCCGCTGGGATGACGAACCAGGCGACACTCCTGATGTGGCAGCTCCTGAGGCCCGTGCTGCTGCGGATGAAGGCGTTGAGCCGCGGCCCACGGCACCCGTGGTCGAGGCCCGTGAGGCCCCGGCTACCCTTCTTGGTGAAGCGACCGACAGCGTGCGTCAGGACGACGCCCCTAACGCTGGTCATCTTGGTGCTTCTTCCTCGTCGCAGGCTGACCCCTACGCTGAACTCCTGGACCGCTTCCGCATGGACTTCGAGGCTCTCCGGAAGAGAAGGGAGGCCTTGGGTGACGACTACCCTTGCCGCCTGTTGAAGCGCAGGAAGTATTTCGCCATTGATGAGTTAGCCTTCCCCTGTCCTGGGTTCCTTATTTTCCCATTGCTTCGGCTGATCCTTGCTCCGCAGGGCCCTTCCTGCCGAGCTCACAGAGATGGCTCAGGAGCCATCCCCCCAGGCTCCGCCTTCTCCACCGTCTTCGATCGCTCCGAGCTCAAGCAGAGCCCTTGTGGTGAGGCCGGTCGGAAAGGTGAACCATCCTGTGGCGCGTCGTGGCTCTGCACACCTCGCGACCCTCCTTCGCGAGCCTTCCCGGGGCATAGCCAGCCTGCCTTGGGCTCCTCGTCTGGTCGTGGATGGCGATTGGCTGAGGTTGGCCCTTCGTTCTTCGTTCAGGGATGAACCAGCCCTAGGCTGGGCTTCTGGCGGGGTGTGCCCGGCCATCAAGAGGGCGCCAGCCCCCAGCCCCCTGCCTAGAGGGGGAGTGCTGATTCGTGGCCCCCTGCGCTTACTTGGGGCGGATGATGACGCGGAAGACATGCTCGGGCGCGCCCGGGAGGGCCGTGCCCTTCGCCAAGGGGTTCTGCAGAGGGCGGCTGAAGCAGTGAGCCAGCTTGGCGTAGAGCTTGCTGACAAAGACGCACGCCTTGAAGCTGAGGGCCTGTGCCTAGCTGAAGAGGGGCGCAAGCTGAAGGTGGCCGTTGCCCTCGCGCGCCACCAGCGTGACCTCGAAAATGAGGAAGCCGAGGCGTCGCTGGCGCCCTCACGGGAGGCCTGTTCCCGGGCCGTCGAGGAGGAGGCTGACCGGCGGCGTGAGGCGGCGGAGGAGCGGGCGCGGGAGCTCCAGGCCTGGAGCAATTCCCTGGAGCAGCAGGTGGAGCTGCGTGAGACGGCCCTTGCGTCGATGAAGGGGGCTTCGATCGACCAGGCGGAGCTCCGGAGACGCAAGGAGGCGCTGACGCTGGAAGCCGCTGAGCGCGCCCGCGATCTTGAGCGGCTGGAGACGAGGGAGCGCCTGGTGACGCAGGCGGAGGATGATGTCGCTGCGCGGGAGGCCCGAGTCCTGGAAGAGGTTGATCGCAGGGTGGCGACGGCCCGCTTGAACCTTGAGCGCGAGTTTGAGGAGAGGCTGGGGTTGATCAGGGCCGAAGCTGAAGGCAGGACTGCTGCCCTGAGGGCCAAGCTGGATGAAGTGATGCGGCGGGCCGACGCTTCCCGGGCCACCCTTGGCATGGAGCAGGAGGAGCTGACTTCCTCCCACGCTGAGGCGCTTCTTCTGCGTCAGCGGGTGGACGCGGCTGAAGCCGTTGCATGGCGGAACAAGGACGAGAGGCGCCAGCGGCAGATCCTGGAGCACGAGCATGGCCCTATGATCCGCACGCTCCGGGAAAGAGCTAACACGGCCTTGGGTAATATTTGCGAGGCGACCGTTGGCGAGCCTCATGCAGTCAACTATGCTGGCAACCTTCAGTTCTTCACTGACGTGGTGACGCAGCTGGAGGTGTGGTCGAGCAGAGCCAATAGGTTGGTGGAGGAGAGGAGTCGCGCCCTACTCGGGTGTGCCTTTTCCAGCGTCTTCAGCCATCTTTGGGACATGGACCCCAACTTCGATTTTGATGTCGTTATCGCCTTAGCACTTCTGTGCCGTCCGGACGACTGGCGACCGGGTGGAAGACAACGGATGCCCTCGTCGTGGCCTTCAGATCGACGACGACGGCGTGGTCGTGGCCGCTGATGAAGGCGGCGTGGTGAACGGCCCTGGCGCCGCTGACAGCGACGCGGAGGGCGATGGAGAGGCCAGCGACGCCAGCGGCGATTCAGGAGGTTATCTTGAGGATGCATTGGGGGATTTATCCGATTGACTGCGTGCTGCCCCTGCTTTTTATCCTGCACAAGTAGAGTTCGGGCTTGGCCCTGAAGGTTGTAAGAGCATTTTGGGAGGGGGAGCCCCTCGTGTAAAAACTTGCAGTTAGCGTATTGGTAGATGCGATATCACCCGTACGCCCATGTCGAGTGGCTGGCCTTGCGACGAGCTGGCTGGCTTGTTTACCTTCGACCCGCGTGGGCCCCGAGACAGCCTGTGGAGGGCTGTGGCGCTCCGTGTGCTCCCTGAACTAGCCCATTTAACTGGTGATGAGAACCTCTTGAGAGGGCGCGGTGATGGTGGTCCGGTCTGCGGGCATGCTAGGCCTGGCCCGGCTCGCGAGGAACTCACGAGGGGAGGCAGCTGAGGCAGAGTGGTAACCAGAACGCGAGAGATTGCTCGAACGAGACTAAACACCCCTTCCTCTAACACACGCAAATCGCAAGCTCGAATCCAACTTAAGTCGAAAAAAAGCGGAAAAAAGCAACAGCCAAGGGAAAAAGTAAGAAAAGCAGAAAAAGCCGCGTTCGGCACCTAGTCTAGTCTTGGACGTCTTCTCACCAGCGCGGAGCTAAGTGCTGCCACTGGGCGTGGGAGGGAGCCCCAGGGCCTGAGGCCGGCGCTCCTGAGACTCCGGGGTGTGTACAACCCCACTCATTATTACGTGATAGTGTCACGGGGCGGCGAGCTTCACAGGCACTGGGCCTTCTTCACAGGTACCGGCCTTGCTTCATATCGCCAGACGAGGGCCCCGCCTTGCGCCACACTCTAGTTCCACCGACGACGACCGGAAACCAAGGACGCCGCTGATAGGGTAGAGCGGTCGCCAGCGGTTCCCCCGACGACCACAGGTCCTCTGCCAGGGGTAGGCCCTGAGGCACCTCCCCGGCAGAGGGCCTACCTCCTGAGGATGCCTTGCTCCGAACGCCACGGTGGTGATGCCGGATCTCGGCCCCTCTCCTGTAGCCCCCGGCGCCCTCCTCCTGAGGGGTAGGAAACTGCAGGAGTGGGGAAGCCGTCCGCTGTGGTGACCTGTACCTCCTGCGATCCATGGTTAGCGTATGCCTGCTCCTGAGGAATTAGCGGTATCCGATAATCGTTGCTTCCAGCGCGGCCGACGGGGCTTTCCCGGGGCTCCTAGAAGAGCTCAGCTTCTGGTGCCTCGTCCCCCCAGCTTGGGCCGAGGAGCGAGCCATGTTCGTTCTCCTGCGCGTGCCCTTGATCCATCATGTGGGGAACGTACTCTTCCGGGGCCGCCATCACGAATGCTGCGCCGTAGTGCTCCGTGTGCCACGCAGTTCTGCTTGGGACGCCCACCGGGGTGAAGGCGGTGGCCCACCGGGGCCGTGGGTCGTGGCGAGTCCTTCTTCGCTGGTCGGGCGGAGGCGCTGCTGCTGGCCCGTGCCGACGGCTCGGCTGGCGTTGGGGTGGCCTTTGAGTCCGCTTGGAGCTGCGCGGCGTGCGTGGAGCCTCCGCATGGGCCACCCCGACCTGAGGTGGGAGTTGGGTGCGAAGGGTGAGACCACGATGCGGCGGCCCAGGAGCTATGCTACCTGCTCCAAAGAAGACGCCGTGACCGCCTCCAAAGAGCTCGCATTGCAGTAGCTCTCGGGCCACAGTGAGCGCGCCCTTGAGTTCGCCGCGCTCCTGCCGGGTGTACGGCGCCGTGGCCTTGGCGTGGTTGGAGGCCTCGCCGCCGACCGCTCCTGCCGTGGCGTGAGAGCTGTCGTTGCCTGACCTCGTCGCCCGCGGCCCGCAGCGCCCTACGGACCGCGAGCTGCCTGGGGCATGGGGTCGCTCGGGGCGAGCGGTTCTGCGTGGGCGGGCCATGCTGCCCAGGGGTCAGGGTTGCCCGCCTGGTCGCCGGACATGACGATGACGATGCGACGGGGCGCAAAACGGCAGAAGGTGGATTCCGGCGCACCTCTACCTGGCGCGCCAAATGTCGGATTTCGGGTTCCGGCAGACCCTCTAGGTTCGAACTCTGGGGTGCGCACGGAGATCTCGCCCCCTACCTACTTGCACCTCGTCGCCTCGCTAGGATCTAAACTACCAAAGGAACAACACAAGAGACACAAGGTTTATACTGGTTCGGGCCACCATTGTGGTGTAACACCCTACTCCAGTGTGTGGTGTGGGGGATTGCCTCTTGGGCTGATGATGAACAGTACAAGGAAGAACAGCCTTGCAAGGGTCTATTCTTGGCCGGTGCGATGAACTGCTAGGGGGAGTTCAGTCGCTCTCTCTATCTCTCTCTCTAGATTGCTTGATCTCTAGCTCTGTTCCACATTCCGGATGCTGGATCCCTCTACCCTGTGGGTGGCTAGTCCTATTTATAGGCGGAGGCCCTGGGCCTCTTCCCAAATACTGAGCGGGAAGGGCGCCAACAATTGGCCATTTTGAAGGGGAACATCTAGTACACTTATCCTGACTAAAGTTGGTCCTCGCCTGTCAAAGGCTCGGTTGGTGACGCCGGCTTGGGCTCCATGATGACTTCCTTCCTGCCGCTATGCACGATCTTGGTCTTGTTGCATCAAACGGGTGCCTTTGTTGATGCTCTCGCCGCTTGCCCCTTTCCACCAAAGAGGAAACGAGGACATCTGCGCGGCCGGGCGCCCACTTTGGCGCCCTTGGTCGCCATGGCTTGCGCCATGGCACTTCGTGAGGTACCCCGCTTGATCTCTCCGCCTCACGAGCCAACCTGACGAGGCCGTGCTCGAGGAAGCTTCTGTCATCCGCCTCATGAGGCTTGGCCCCTCGCGAGGGTCTTGAGCTTGTGCCGATGAAGATGGGTCGACTGGCCACCCCTTGAGCCATGCAAAGAAAGCCGCAGTAGGCAAGTCTGGTACCCTGCTCCCTAACGCCGACAGTCGTTAAGCACCTCCAGCAGATTATCCAGTGCCTCCGGTTGGATGGAGGTCACCGACGTCATAGGCTTGCCCTTCTTACTAGGGTCCGCCTTTCGGATTTCGGAACCGTTGAAGGTTCCGGTGTGGTGTCCGGCCTAGGGCCGGACTTGGAGCCCTTGGGGTTTTATCCCCTTTGCGCCTGGAGTCCGGGAGGTCGCCTTGTGGCGCCTCCAGGACCACCCCCTCTTGGCTTGGACCCTTTTGGGACTCCACCTCGGCATTGTCCGTAGGACGAGGGGAGGTAGTAGTCGGAAGTGAAAGATTATTCACATCCGACGAATCCAGGGATCCGCTCGATGAAGCGTCGAGCTGGGCCGCGGGCGGACTGCATAATTATATTCGGCGTCAGAAGATACTGTGCAATAAAGGAACGCCATGAGTTATTCTGGTATCCGGATACTTATGATTTTGCCAGGGTCTTGGCCCTAGATGGCCACTCCTCTTCGCCGTCGTCGCCGCCACAGGAGTAGTCCGGAGGAATGGTCCTTCCTTCTTGACCTCCCCCCACCGGGCGGCCTTCCTTTTCATTCCTCCCTCATTTGGAGGGGAGAGGCTCTTCTTCCTCCTCCTCGTCTTCGGAGGAGGAGTGCGCCTCGCGCCATCGGATGATGAATCCGACACCATCGGGCGCGGAACTCTTTCGAAGTTCCCGTGGCCTTCTTCTTGGTTTTCTTCTCCGGCACCACGTAAGGTGCCGGAACCAGCAGCCCGCTGCGGGCGTCCGCTGGATCTTCGGGCAAAGGAGCCGGACAATGATCTGTCCGGTCTTCTTCGCCATTCTCACAAAGGAACGGGAGCTTAGATCCCGTGATAGAGTCAAACTATGAAAAGAAAGTATCCCGTAAAGGGTGAAATAAGCTTACTACGCTGGGTTTACGCTCGCTGAATCCGCGATCCTCGGTGATGGGAGGGGAACCTCGGCGCCTTGAATAGCACCTTCCTGCATCCTCGTGCGTTGTGTCAAAGAGCCTGGTCAGACTTTGGTGGTGGGCCGGGTTAAACTCCCATAAGTTAAAAGCCCGCTGCTGACACGGAGGATCCGACGGATGAGCATGACGTGGACTACGTTGACGAAGTTTAACCTTTTGTCCACCGTGTCTTGGACGCAGGTTTGGAGTCCGTCCGCTCTTTTGAATTACCCCATGACAGGCCCTTTCTTTCCGGAGGTGAGCCGTGGGGATACCAGATCGAATTGGGGCCGCTGCCCATTCAGGGTCACGCTGCTCGGTGATGTAGAACCACCCCGATTGCCACCCCTTTATGGTCTCCACGAAGGAGCCTCGAGCCATGTAACGTTGGGCATCTTGCCCACCATGGCGCCCAAGACGCCTCCTTGCTGGCCACCCACTACCTTCGGCTTGACATTGAAGGTTTTCAGCCATAAGCCGAAGTGGGGGTTGATGCGAAGGAAGGCCTCGCACACGACATAAATGCCGAGATGTTGAGGACGAATTTCGGGGCCAGATCATGGAAATCCAGGCCGTAGTAGAACATGAGCCCCCAGACAAATGAGTGAAGTGGGAAACCTAGTCCACGAAAGAAATGGGTGAGGAACACCGCCCTCTCATGGGGCCTGGGGGTGGGGATGAGCTGCCCCTTGTCTGGGAGCCGGTGCGCGATGTCGTTAGACAAGTATCCGGACTCCCTCAACTTCTTGATGTGTCCCTCCGTGACGGAGGAGACCATCCACTTGCCTCTCGCTCCGGACATGGCTGGAGAAGGTTGAGGTAAGATGTGCAGACTTGGGCGCTGGAGCTCGAGTGCGCGAAAATGGATAAGCAAAGGAGGAAGAAGGCGTAGATGGAAAAGGTGGATCATTATCCCCTTATATGGGCGGACGAAACTATGTGCCCCCACCAGCCTGGTAAAACTCTCTTATCTCCCAAGCGCCATAAATTAATGGCACGGTTGGTTTACACACTCCCGTATTGATGAGAATCCCGGAATAAGGGGACACGATCTCTGCTTCGACAAGACTTGCCAAGGAAACCGCCTCGCTAAGTGCGCTGAGGTGGGACAAGAAAACGATTCAATAAAGGCTTGGCGTGTAGGTGATGTCACGCCATGGAATACGCCGCAGATTGATTTTTAAATATTATTCTCTCTACGGTCGTATGTGGAACTTATTTTGCAGAGCCGGACACTATCCTTGTGTTCAAAATCTTCTATGAAGTATTCGGAGGAGGAACCCGCCTTGCAATGTCGAAGACAATCTGCGCGCCGGACTCGTCGTCATTGAAGCCTTGTTCAGGCGCTACTAAGGGAGTCCTGGATTAGGGGGTGTCCTGATGGCCGGACTATGACCTTTGGCCGGACTCCTGGACTATGAAGATACAAGATTGAAGACTTCATCCTGTGTCCGGATGGGACTTTCCTTGGCGTGGAAGGCAAGCTTGGCGATACGGATGTAGATCTCCTCCCATTTGTAACCGACTCTATGTAACCCTAACCCTCTCCGGTGTCTATATAAACCGGAGGGTTTTAGTACGCAGGACGAACAACAATCATACCATAGGCTAGCTTCTAGGGTTTAGCCTCTCTGATCTCGTGGTAGATCTACTCTTGTACTACCCATATCATCAATATTAATCAAGCAGGAGTAGGGTTTTACCTCCATCGAGAGGGCCCGAACCTGGGTAAAACATCGTGTCCCTTGTCTCCTGTTACCATCTGCCTAGACGCACAATTCGGGACCCCCTACCCGAGATCCGCCGGTTTTGACACCGACAGTGGCGAGGCCCATCCACCCGTCATCGGACGGCGCAATCTGCTCCGATTGAGGGCCGGAGTAGCCACAGGTGTGATCTCCCGAACACCGTTTGACGGTAGAGCTAAGTCATGCTCGTCATGACTATGCGGCGCACCTGACATGGGCTCGAATCCATTAAAGATCAAGTCTCCGTGGATGTCGGCAGTATAGTTTAAGTTTCCAAATCTGACCCAACGGCCACGGGCGTAGCTCTCGATTTGCTCCTAGTGGCCAAGCGAGTTGGCCCGCAGTACGAAGCCGCCGAATACGAAGATCTGTCCAGGGAGGAAAACCTCACCCTGGATCGCATCGTTGTCGATGATCGAAGGAGCCATCAAACCATATGGTGACGGCACAGTGGAACTCTCAATGAAAGCACCAATGTCGGTGTCAAAACCGGTGGATCTCGGGTAGGGGGTCCCGAACTGTGCATCTAAGGCGATGGTAACAGGAGGCGGGGACAAAATATTTACCAGTGTTCGGGCCCTCTCGATGGAGGTAATACCTACTTCCTGCTTGATTGATCTTGATGATATGAGTATTACAAGACTTGATCTACCACGAGATCATAGAGGCTAAACCCTAGAAGCTAGCCTATGATTACGATTTGTTGTCCTCATGGACTAAAACCTCCGGTTTATATAGACATCAAGGGGCTAGGGTTACACAAAGTCGCCATAAGGAGGAGATCTACATATCCGAATTGCCAAGCTTGCCTTTCACGCCAAGGAGAGTCCCATCCGGACACGGGACGAAGTCTTCAATCTTGTATCATCATAGTCCAACAGTCCGGCCAAAGCATATAGTCCGGCTGTCCGAGGACCCCCTAATCCAGGACTCCCTCAGGTGGGACGTATAATTCCCTATGGTACGCCTCGAAGGGTTGATGATTGTGGGCTGAGGGCAGGTCCTCCTGGATGGTCATTTTTTGGATTTGGTCCAGTGCCTCATTTAGCAGAGCGAGGGTCGCTGAATTCGAGGGCTCCAGGCTGAATTCCGTCATAACGGGATAGAGGGCAGTATGTGCCCTAGCCGGTCCTTTGTTTCCATAGGCCGAGCTAAGCTCGGGGTACGGTGTCGGATCCTTGAGGGGGGCTGGATTGTCACTTGAGATTAAGGACGAGCTTTGACTTTTGCGTGTAGTTTCTATGTCGGGATTCGAGATCGAGCCGCTTCGGGCGGCCATCGGTTACCGTTTCATCGTAAGGGTTCAAGGCCAAAGGAGCGTTGTGACAGAAAGGTTTGGCCAAGATTTACTCTTGGCTTCCGCCTCCTGATTCTACCTCGAAGGCCGAGGATAAACCCTCCGCGGATGTGATGGAACCGGCCGAAGGTGGAGCCTGGACACCGTTTGAAGCGGAGCCCTCCCGGCTCGAACCTGTTCGGAGTGTCGGGACCGGTCTGTAGATCGGATCGGAGGGGGACTCTAGAGCCGGCACGGCGAGGCCTGCGAGGGTGTGGGAGGGGGCGGTGAATCCGGCGAAGATCAGATCGCCCCACGTGTCCGCAACGTATTCCAGATTACCGAATCGAATTCGGTGTTCAGGAGCGAAGTTGTTGACATGATCCAAATGACCAGTCTGGTCGGCGTGCAGCACGATGCTGCCGAACGCGAAGAGTTGACCGGGGACGAAGAGGTCCCCGGATCCGATGCATTCTCCTATGATCAGGTGAGCCATCGATCCTTGGGGCGACCCCACAGCGGAACTCTCAATGAAAGCGCCAATGTCGGTGTCAAAACCGGCAGACCTCGGGGTAGGGGTCCCGAGCTGTGGATCTAAGATCTATGGGGAACAAGGGACGATGAACACAGTGTTTACCCAGGTTTGGGCCCTCTCAAAGAGGTAATACCCTACGTTCTGGTTGATTGTATTGGATGAATAGTACGGTTAAAGAGTAGATCTACCTCGAGATCAGCATGAGCTAAACCCTAAGGTGATGAGGTGATGGATGTAGCTCTACCTCTAAAGACTACAACCCTTGGTTTATATAGACACCGGTAGGTTTAGGGTTACCGAAGATAGATTACAATAAGGGGTAAAGAGATCCTTCCTATCCTTGACTTAGAGGGCACACCACGGCTTGATAGATCTTATGTCGTTATGCGGCTTCACCAGTCCGGCCCATATTCGATGGGCCGACGCCATGAGGACCCCTTAATCCATAACTCCCTCAGTTGTCTTGCACTCTCTATCGTGGGGAGTCGTCTTGTCGTACGATTAGATGGAATGGGCGCTGACCCGTCGCTTGCCGGCTCGCGGCCAGCCGGCCAGAGCTGTTACGTAGTGCCTAGCCGGCCCAGAGCCAGACAACCGGCTGGGAGGCTAGCCATACTGATTGGCACTTGCTGCCCCGGTGTTTTGAAAATTGCTAAGTGTTGAGATGCCTACGGGGGGTCATCCCTCGACAGATAACTTGTCAATCCAAGCATGTATAGACATGGCCTCCGAACAGGAAGGACCGAAATGTCCAAGATGAGTCATATAGAAGATATGATCAACATGGAGATGTTCACCACTGAAACTACCCCATCTCACGTGATGATTGGACCTGGGTTCGTGGATTTGGATCATGTGTCACTTAACAACTTGAGGGATGTTGATTTAAATAAGAGTTCATTAGTAAACTTTTTAGTTCAACTAATTATCATGAACATAGTCTAATTGTGTTTTCAAATTATGTTGTAGATCAATGGCTCGTGCTGTAGCTCCCATGAATTTTAATGCTTTCCTAGAGAAAGAAAAGTTGAAAGATGATGGAAGCAACTATGCAGTCTGGGTCCATAATCTGAGGATTATCCTCACTGCTGCACAGAAGGCTTGTGTCCTTGATGTACCGCTAGGTGTGCACCCGCTTCTACAAATATAGACACTATGAATGTCTGACAGACAAGGCATGATTACTACATGATAGTTCAGTGCCCCATGCTTTATGACTTACAACCAGGGCTCCAAAAGCGTTTTGAGCACCTCAGGGCATATGAGATGTTCTAGGAGCTGAAATTGGTATTTCAAGCTCACACCCATGTCGAGAGGTATGACGCCTCCGACAAGCACTTTACCAGTAAGATGGAGGAGAAAAACTCCATTAGCAAGCATGTACTCATAAAGTATGGCTACTTCGACCTCTTGAATCAGTTGGGAGTTAATCTGCCAGGTGAAGTAGCGATCGACAGGGTTCTTCAATCACTACCACCAAGCTACAAAGGCTTTGTGATGAACTATGACAGGCAAGGGATGGAGAAGATGATCCCTGAGATTTTCGTGACGCTTAAGACCGCGGAAGTAGAAATCAAGAAGGAGAATCAAGGGTCGATGGTCAAAAGACCACTAGTTTCAAGAAGGGTAAGGGAAAGAAAGGGAAGTTCAAGAAGAATGGAAAGCCAGTTGCCGCTCCCATGAACAAACCCAAGGCTTGACACAAACCCGAGACTAAGTGTTTCTATTGCAAGGGGAATGGCCACTAGAAGCGAAACTTCCCTAAGCACTTGGCAGATAATAAGGATGGCAGCGTCAACAAAGGTATATTTGATATACATGTTATTAATGTGTACCTTACTAGTGCTCGTAGTAGCGCCTGGGTTTTTGATACTGGTTTGGTTGCTAATATTTGTAACTCGAAACATGAGCTATGGAATAAATGTAGACTAGCTTAGGATGAGGTGACGATGCAGGTTGGAAATGGCTCCATGGTTGATGTGATCTCCATTGACACGCTCCCTCTATGTCTACCTTCGCGATTAATTTTAAACCTCAGTAATTGTTATTTGGTGCCCCCGTTGAGCATGAGCATTATAAATGGATCTTGTTTATTGCGAGACAGTTATTCATTTAAATTGGCGAATAATGGTTCTTCCATTTATATGAATAATATCTTTTATGGTCATGCACCCAATGTGAATGGTTTATTCTTCACTGGCACAACGAGCTGCTATACAAACAATTTTTAACCCCTTTCTATGACCGAGTTTTAAACCATCACCTGGCCTATGTGTGTGATAGGGGGGCCTTCCCACACGACCCATAAACCGTCGGGAATAGGGAGTAGGAATGCATACGTTTTCCAGAACAAAGCGTATGAGATTCCCGCATCTATCCCAAATGCGATGCGTCACACAACTATTTGTGATCTATCAAATATCCCAAACGTTCCATTCTTTCTACTCGTGCGTGCTAGCATTACCATTGCACATGCTATTGTGTTGTGCAACATTGACAATACGCACCCCATCACAGATAGTTCATGATTGTAAAGAATGTTTGGTAAGCAGACTATCACACACATTCACTTCTCCCGAACCGTATGCAATATATAATTAAGAATATTAGCTAATCATCGTACGAGTGTCGGATAGGATTACAAAAAGTCGGACCAACATACATTGTCGTCCAGCATAACTATCGCACACATTATTTTGTGGTGCAACATTTACGATGCGTACGACATCAGAAACAGTTCATGATTGTAAAGCGTGTATGATAAGCTGACAACCATTTAGTTTGCTCGCACTATTTGTGATATTTTCTAACATTACACACGCTTCGCAAGCAGCAAATGTGTGCATGATCGCACATGTTTCCTCTCTGTGAACTGTGTCGGATTGTGATTTATATCACACATGTTTGTGCTTTACAGACCGTGTGCGTCGTAAAAACCTGCAGAGCATATTTTCACCCTAATTTAATCACTGCTATTTAAAATTGTACTAAATTTGAATTTGAAAGTAGGCTATAACTTTATTCATATCCATCAGTTCAATAACCAATGCATTATTTGATTCACAGGTACATATGTTCAAGAATTATGTAACGCCCCCGATGCGGCTATATCTCCCACGTGTCGAGGCACGACTTAGAGGCATAACCGCATTGAAAGCAATGTCGCAAGTGAGGTAATCTTCACACAACCCATGTAATAATTAAGGGAAAGATACATAGTTGGCTTACAATCGCCACTTCACACATTACATGGGTAAAACATTACATCATACAGATACAATCAAGGTCCGACTACGGAACCAAAATAAAAGAAGACTACCCCAAATGCTACACAGATCCCCGATCGTCCCAACTGGGCTCCACTACTGATCAGCTGAAACGAAACAACACAATGCACAAAGTCTTCATCGAGCTCCTCCTTGAGCTCAGGTGCATCACCTGCACGGTTTCATCGGCACCGCAAACTGGTTTTGAAGTATCGTGAGTCACGGGACTCAGCAATCTCACACCCGCGATCAAGACTATTTAAGCTTAAAGGTAGGACAGGGTAGTGGGGTGGAGCAGCAGTTTAGCGACTAGCATATATGGTGGCTACAATCGCAAAAGAGAGCGAGAAGAGAAAGCAAGGCACGGTCGAACAACTATGATCAAGAAGTGATCCTGAAACTACTTACGCCAAACATAACTCCAACATCGTGTTCACTTCCGGACTCCCGAGAAGAGACCATCACAGTTACACACTTGTTGGTGCATTTTAAACAAGATCAACTTCGGTTTTCTACAACCGACATTAACAAATTCCCATCTGCCTCATAACCGCGGGCACGGCTTTGAAAGATAATACCCTGCAGGGTGTCCCAACTTAGCCCATTATAAGCTCTCACGGTCAACGAAGGATATTCCTTCTACCGAAGACCCGATCGATCTCGGAATCCCGGACTACAAGACATTTCGACAAAGAATAAAACAAGACCAGCAAAGCCGCCGGATGTGCCGACAAATCCGATAGGAGCTGCACATATCTCGGTCTCGTGGCACACCGGATGAGCCAGACGTCGGGTTGGCATAAACCCCGATTGCCTGAGGGCGCCGGACATCGCTCGGTTTGGGCCAGCACTCAAGGAGCACTGGTCCGGGGTTAAAATAAAGATGACCCTTGAGTCTGCAGAACCCAAGGGAAAAAGGCTTAGGTGGCAAATGGTAAAACCAATGTTGGGCCTTCTTTGGAGGAGTCTTATTCAAAGCAAACTGTCAAGGGGGTCCCATAAATCACCCAACCGTAAGGAACGCAAAATCCGGGAACATAACACGGTATGACGGAAACTAGGCGGCAAGAGTGGAACAAAACACTGCATAAGGCCGAGCCTTCCACCCTTTACCAAGTATATAGATGCATTAATTAAATAAGGTATATTGTGATATCCCAACAAGTAAACATGTTCCAACAAGGAACAACATCTCCATGTTCCAACAAGGAGCAAACTTCATCTTCACCGCAACTAACAACGCTATAAGAGGGCTGAGCAAAGCGGTAACATAGCCAATCAACGGTTTGCTAGGAAAGGATGGTTAGAGGTTTGACATGGCAATGTGGGAGGCATGAAATAGCAAGTGGTAGGCATCGTAGCATAGGCATAGCAAAAGAGCGAGCATCTAGCAAGCAAAGATAGAAGTGATTTCGAGGGTATGGTCATCTTGCCTGAAATCCCGCAAGGAAGAAGAACGAATCCATGAAGAAGACAAACGGACGAAGTCGAACGAATCCTCACAACTCCGGAACGGAACCGAAGCTAACGAGAGAAGCAACCCGGAAAGAAACAAACAACATGGTAAACCAACAAGCACAAACATGGCATGATGCACAATCAAGTATGATGCATGTCCGGTTTAAATAGCATGGCATGACAAAGTGCAATAAACAATACCACAAATTAAGTGGAGCTCAATATGCAACGAGTTGCATATTGACGAAACACCACATCAATTAATTAGTTCTCTCCCGAATAGGTACTCAACAATATTAAATGTTTTTAAACATGGCAAGAGGTGGAGCATAAAGAAACTACCTATCTAGGCAAGTTTAAATGAGGTCGGAAATAAGAAACAACAATTCCGGAAAATCCCCATATGCAAATTATGGATTCGGTACAGATCTGACCTAAAGCATATTTTAGAGTTGTTAAACAGCAAAATAAAGTGGACCATGTTAATCTAGGCATTTTTCTACCCCATTTACATATATAATTTATTTAAACTGAAGTTACGGTTATTTAGTTATGAATTAAATCATTTTAACATGGCATATTAGCAAAGTTAAATAAACAGCAAGCTAAACATTTTAAACAAAGATGAAAGTGGCATATTATTAATCTACACAATTTTCTGAGCATATTACATATATAAAACATTTTAATCCGATGCACCATTTGTGAGTTATTAAATGCATGAAGAACAAGGGGTTTTCTGCAAAACTGATATTCTCTCGGATAATTAGTAAATTAGCGGATCTCGAAAAAAAACATGAACGGGCCAAATGAGGCTGGCCCAACAACGAAAAAAAAACAAGAGGGGGCTGGAGGTGCGCTCACCCATGGGCCTTAGCAGGCTCGGTGAGGCAGGAGGGCCAGGCAGGGGGCGGCGATGGGCCTGGCGGACCGGACTGGAGGGGGCGCGCTAGGCCTGGCGCGGCTGGGCCGGGTGCGGGGATGGGCCACGAGGCCCACGTGGCCGGCTGGGGCGTCGTCCTCCTCCCGTGCCCGCACGAAGAAGGCAGAGGCGGCGGCGATGACGCACGCCGGCGAGGGGCGAGGTTCGGCGAGGCCAGGGACGGACGGGGAGGCTGGGAACGGGCGGATCGAGCCTCCGGGCAACCGGATCCGACCAGAGGGAGGCCGCCGGCGAGGCGCGGACTCCGGCGAGATTCGGGCTCGACGGGAACCTGCGGGAGAAGAGAGAGAGAGTGAGGCCGGGTGAGGGGAGAGGGAGAGGGAGAAGGAGAGGGAGCGACGGGGAGGCGGAGGCCTGGGTCCGGCGAGAGGGTCGCCGGCGGGCGCGAGGCCTCTGGGCCGGGCGGACGGAGGCGGGCGCGGATGCACGGGCGCAGGGAGGCGGAGGCAGGCGACAGCGCTGGCCGGGCGCTGGCCTGATGGGCTTCAAGGGCCTGGCCCGGCCTGTGGGGGCGGCGCGGGCGGGAGTGGGGGGCTGGGACGCGTGGCAGCCCCCGGTTGGCTGTGGCTGGGTGGTGTGCGCGACTGGCGGCGTGGCGCCACGTGGCGCCGAGGAGGTGGTGGTGGCGGAAATTGAGGAGGGGGGCGGCGCAGGTGGTGGAGGCTGGTTGGGGCGCGCGGAATTTGAGGAGGAGGGGTAGGTAGCTGCCCAAAATGGAAGGGGAGGGGGTTTAAATAGGAAAGGGGGGCTAGGGTTTAGTCTCTAAGGGGGTTTTGGAGCGTTTCGGGGCCTCAGATCGACATCGGACGATCAGGAACGGAGGGGAAACTAGGAGAGGGGTTGGTGGGCTGTGAAGATAGGACTTGGACTGAGGGGAGAGAAGAGAAGTGCAGCCCGACGACAGTTTCGGAGGCCGAAACGTCCGACGAATAAACCGGCAAGGGTGCCGCTATAAGTTTAACGGTAGGGCTATCAAACGGACTCAATGCGATTTAAACTTGGCGGCGGCCTGTCTACACTATAATAAGACCGCACGACAAGTTGCAGCCCATTCCGAGAACATTATTATGCCACTTATAAAATAATATTTGGAGGTGCAGCGGTAGCTGCAAGTGTATCCGGACTCGGAACGGACAACGGAGAGAAGCGACGAACTCGAACGGATGCAAGTTTTGAAAAACATGCGGATGAAATGCAGATGATGCCATGAGATGAAATGCAAGACATGAACAAAAGCAAAACAACAGACAAAACCCAACCACGAAGGAAAATCATATAGCATCTCCGGAAAAGGCAAGAGTCGGAGTTACTTAATATGGAAAGTTGTATCCGGGTGTTACAACACTCCACCACTACGAGAGGATCTCGCCCCGAGATCTAGGATGGCACCGAGGAAAAGGAAAAGGAAGATAAGAGGTAAAACTAAGTTGCTTCTTTGACAAACGAGTGAAACCAAAGAACCTTGAGAGGTTGAGCAAAAAGAAAGAAAGAACACAACGAAGATGAACAAGGTTGAGCACAATCCGTTAGGAAAAGAGGAACAAGGGATACGACGAAAACCACGAGGTTTAGAGATAAGATAGATACTGAAACCACTCCGGTTAAACTAGATCGAGAAGGAGTAAGAATGGTATAATTTGGGCAGCACTCCGACTGCAAATGGAAGGAGTTGAACACGAACTTGAGAGGATGGGATGATACTTGATGAAATCAACAACACACCGCCTCCTAACTATTGAAAAAAATGGCACAAGGGGTAAGAAAGATTTCAGACAGCTCTCGGTTGAGGAAGCAGCAAAACTTGATAAGATGAGAGAACTCGAATGAAAACATGACACTCCGGTTAAATGGATAAGCAAGGAAAAGAACATGATCTTTACAAAACGAGGTGATGGGTGAAGAGAGCAACATCACAATGCCTCCGGAAAC
Source organism: Aegilops longissima (assembly GCA_021605205.1). Classification (NCBI taxonomy): domain Eukaryota; kingdom Viridiplantae; phylum Streptophyta; class Magnoliopsida; order Poales; family Poaceae; genus Aegilops; species Aegilops longissima. The sequence goes on along the minus strand of CM038681.1, from coordinate 541,350,686 downwards.
GAAAGAATAGAATCTAGATTGTTGGGATAAAGGGACGGAGAAGAAAATGACAACTTCTACCACAAATGAATTTGAATGAAGCATCCTTGCCAAGAAGGATAGAACGGAGTTGTTTGAAAAACAACAACGATAAGGATAAGCTTGTAGTGGGCTTATGAAAACATCTCAAAATTATGAGGTGAAATTCTGCCACTAACGAAAACAAAATGATTGGATCGATATCAACAAGGAGACGAGAAACTTATTTCACCCAGAGGACAAATGAAGAACTTGGGTCATTTATGAGCACCATAATTAGCAACAATCCTTAGGGAAAGCTTTAGGTGAAATATAGCCCAAGACAACTCCAATGAAGAGATTGATGGATTTAAAATACCTCATTCTTGACAACATGTGAATCATGAAACACGAACTCAAATTGTCGAGAATGACATAACACCACCTCAAATGATAAGGTAGACCGAATTGCACTTTGGAATGCAAGATGAATAATGCTTGAACGCCTCAAAACAAAACATGTGTTGAGCACCATGTTCAATTTTGAGTATAGCTTGGCGGATCATAACTCGAGAGAAATCTTGAAGAACAATTAAAGAACTAAAAGAATCCTTGAGGAAGCACCATGTAGAGCCTCCATGAAGAACTCCGTAAGAAAAGGATGATAAAAGGAAGAGAAGTTGCAAATACAAGGTGAAACCTTGCAGTGATAAGATGAAGCTTTGAAATGATATAACCGAGAAAACTTGGAACTCCGGAAAGAAAGATGAACAAATGAAATCAAGAATTTTGATGAACCTCCGGAATAAGGAATTGAATTTACTCGATGGAACAAGAATAAGAATTACATTATGCTGATCCTTCACCAATTAAATTGATGACAAGCAATGGATTAGGCATACCATTTATTCTCATTGAAAAAATGATTACAGATAGAGATATAGCGCAAACTTGAGAGGGTATTGACGGAACCACCGGTGGGACTAGAAAGAACGAATGAGTCTATATGATAACGAAGGAAGAGAACTCTTGAACGAACCACCGTAAGAATTGAAAATGAACGTAGCGAAAGCACAACTCCCCGGGAAGAATTAGAAAACGAATAAAGAAGCTTGACAAAATTTAGATACATTAGAACGAAGAGATCATGAACTGATTAGAGGATATTTCGACGACGCACCGGTGAGATTTGGAAAAACGAGAGCTTAAAGCTGGAATGAATAATTCTGAGAAGATGGGCTCCGGAGAATCAAGCTGAAAAGACTCCTGAAATGCTCCGGGTGGGTGAAAAGAATTCTCACAATCAAAACAATTATGAGGATGGCACGAAGCTAGAACCATGAATCTTGAAGAGAATAGAGCAAGATTGAAGAGAACCTCTTCTTCGGTCTTCAAAATTCGAGAATGACGACGAGAACATCATCATGAATTATTGAAGCACTCCGGAATGAAAATTAGGAAGGTTGAACCAACAATGAAAATAATTTGGAAGATCTTGGAGAAAAACATATGACTGATGATAACCCATTCTTACGTCAAACTTTGAAAAGAATTTTAGAATCGCTCCGGATAAATTAGAAGAGTCAGGTAAGATCCTGGGAAAAGACCTGTGGGTTAGGGCCCATTAAAAGAAAAACACCGTTGAACAATTGTTTGAAATAGATATTGCACCGGTAGAGTTAAATGGCTTGAATGAGATAGCTTCCTCAAAAGAACTTGAGTGAATTGAGAATGGAAACTAGAATCTTCTGAGATATCTTCAACACTCCGGAACAATTGAATAGCGAGAAATGGATGATTAAGAGATGCACCGACATGAGAAAACATTTAAAACGATGAAAAGAATACGATCAATACTGAAAACTTGACTTAAATCCACCGGAGAAGAAAATTAGAATGGAACAATGATAAGGTTAAAGCTTCCTTAGCGTCTTCATGAGAAATCACCGGATAAAATATTAAAGGAAAAGAATGAAGAAACTTCACTCAATAAAAATGGATACTTAATTAAGAAATCTGAGTCCTTGAAGAAAAAGGGTGGGAGGGCGGGAAATCAAAACAACTTGGGTCGGATGAAACGAACACCGTTGAGAAAAAGCTTGGAATTGATCTTGCGAATGTTGGAATGATCAGATCCACTTGAAGAGAAGCACACCGGTTGGGAAAAGAATTAACATGACGACCTCGATGATCAAGAAGAATTAGTATTCACATAGAAATATGAGAACACCATTTAGAATAAGGTATGGAATCAACACTTGACTTCGAAGCAACTCGAATACCACAAAACAAAACAAAAACAAAGGATTGGCTTCAAGAATGAGCCGGAACAAACACAAGATAGAGATTTCGCCCAAAGTGTTCGTGGTGGGGCCCACACGGACACGACGTATAGCGGACGTCACGAATGACTAACAAGACGTCCCCGAATCAGCATAGCCAAGGATTCTTTAAGACGCCTCGCGACCTTTGTCGAATCGACCGTGAATGGGCGGACCACTAGACGTTGAACCCCAATCTCAAATCATACATCCGTCGGAAAGAATATCCCGTAAGCTACTAGAATTCCCACCTATAAACTCCCGAAACTTTCTGGTTATGCAATCTGGTGTTGGGGATACAGGGACACAAAATATATCACCCAAACTAACAATACCTAGATCCAATTGTATCCATCCGTCAACACATAACCAAGAAATCCTCGAAATCGTGTACCTCGACCTTGAAAAACATCCGTTATGCAAGTCATGGCAATACTCCCGACTCGCCACAAGATCGGGCTATCAGGGTTATCTCACCAACAACTGCACAAAAGAGATTTCGATGTCGGCAAAACTCGGTATTCCAGAATCTGCAACGATAAAATTGTGACGACAACACCCGGAGCTCAACTCCCCGGACACCGCCACAACCCCTAAATGTCGAGGCACCAAGAACAATGTTCTCGCCACAAAACCATCGGAACGATTCCAAGATACCCACGTGATCCTAAAAAATTTTTAGTGAAATTTGAGAAGAGAAGAGTCAAAACATCTACGTCGGGATGCCTCACAGGAAGCTGACGAAGGGACTAGGAGTAAAAAGAATCCTACTCTCCGATATATATCATCCTAAGACTCAAAACATTTTCCGTTCTAGACTCAACAACGCCAACAAACAATCAAGTAGGGGCTCCTAAGTCGGGAAGGCTCGATACCAACTTTAACGCCTCGATGCGGCTATATCTCCCACGTGTCGAGGCACGACTTAGAGGCATAACCGCATTGAAAGCAATGTCGCAAGTGAGGTAATCTTCACACAACCCATGTAATAATTAAGGGAAAGATACATAGTTGGCTTACAATCGCCACTTCACACATTACATGGGTAAAACATTACATCATACAGATACAATCAAGGTCCGACTACGGAACCAAAATAAAAGAAGACTACCCCAAATGCTACACAGATCCCCGATCGTCCCAACTGGCTCCACTCTCGATCAGCTGAAACGAAACAACACAATGCACAAAGTCTTCATCGAGCTCCTCCTTGAGCTCGGTGCATCACCTGCACGGTTTCATCGGCACCGCAAACTGGTTTTGAAGTATCTGTGAGTCACGGGACTCAGCAATCTCACACCCGCGATCAAGACTATTTAAGCTTAAAGGTAGGACAGGGTAGTGGGGTGGAGCAGCAGCAAGCGACTAGCATATATGGTGGCTACAATCGCAAAAGAGAGCGAGAAGAGAAAGCAAGGCACGGTCGAACAACTATGATCAAGAAGTGATCCTGAAACTACTTACGTCAAACATAACTCCAACACCGTGTTCACTTCCCGGACTCCGCCGAGAAGAGACCATCACGGTTACACACGCGGTTGGTGCATTTTAAACAAGATCAACTTCGGGTTTTCTACAACCGGACATTAACAAATTCCCATCTGCCTCATAACCGCATGGCACGGCTTTGAAAGATAATACCCTGCAGGGTGTCCCAACTTAGCCCATTATAAGCTCTCACGGTCAACGAAGGATATTCCTTCTACCGGGAAGACCCGATCGATCTCGAATCCGGACTACAAGACATTTCGACAAAGAATAAAACAAGACCAGCAAAGCCGCCGGATGTGCCGACAAATCTGATAGGAGCTGCACATATCTCGGTCTCGTGGCACACCGGATGAGCAGACGTCGGGTTGGCATAAACCCTGATTGCCAGGGGCGCCGGACATCGCTCGGTTTGGGCCAAGACTCAAGGAGCACTGGTCCGGGGTTAAATAAAGATGACCCTTGAGTCTGCAGAACCCAAGGGAAAAAGGCTTAGGTGGCAAATGGTAAAACCAATGTTGGGCCTTCTTTGGAGGAGTCTTATTCAAAGCGAACTGTCAAGGGGTCCCATAAATCACCCAACCGTGTAAGGAACGCAAAATCCGGGAACATAACACCGGTATGACGGAAACTAGGGCGGCAAGAGTGGAACAAAACACGGGCATAAGGCCGAGCCTTCCACCCTTTACCAAGTATATAGATGCATTAATTAAATAAGGTATATTGTGATATCCCAACAAGTAAACATGTTCCAACAAGGAACAACATCTCCATGTTCCAACAAGGAACAAACTTCATCTTCACCGCAACTAACAACGCTATAAGAGGGCTGAGCAAAGCGGTAACATAGCCAATCAACGGTTTGCTAGGAAAGGATGGTTAGAGGTTTGACATGGCAATGTGGGAGGCATGAAATAGCAAGTGGTAGGCATCGTAGCATAGGCATAGCAAAAGAGCGAGCATCTAGCAAGCAAAGATAGAAGTGATTTCGAGGGTATGGTCATCTTGCACGAAATCCGCAAGGAAGAAGAACGAATCCATGAAGAAGACAAACGGACGAAGTCGAACGAATCCTCACAACTCCGAACGGAACGAAGCTAACGAGAGAAGCAACCGGAAAGAAACAAACAACATGGTAAACCAACAAGCACAAACATGGCATGATGCACAATCAAGTATGATGCATGTCGGTTTAAATAGCATGGCATGACAAAGTGCAATAAACAATACCACAAATTAGTGGAGCTCAATATGCAACGAGTTGCATATTGAATAAAACACCACATCAATTAATTAGTTCTCTCCGAATAGGTACTCAACAATATTAAATGTTTTTAAACATGGCAAGAGGTGGAGCATAAAGAAACTACCTATCTAGGCAAGTTTAAATGAGGTCGGAAATAAGAAACAACAATTCCGAAAATCCCCATATGCAAATTATGGATTCGGTACAGATCTGACCTAAAGCATATTTTAGAGTTGTTAAACAGCAAAATAAAGTGGACCATGTTAATCTAGGCATTTTCTACCCCATTTACATATATAATTTATTTAAACCGAAGTTACGGTTATTTAGTTATGAATTAAATCATTTTAACATGGCATATTAGCAAAGTTAAATAAACAGCAAGCTAAACATTTTAAACAAAGATGAAAGTGGCATATTATTAATCTACACAATTTTCTCGAGCATATTACATATATAAAACATTTTAATCCGATGCACCATTTGTGAGTTATTAAATGCATGAAGAACAAGGGTTTTACAGCAAAACTGATATTCTCTCGGATAATTAGTAAATTAGCGGATCTGGAAAAAAAACATGAACGGGCGAAGCAGGCTGGCCCAACAACGAAAAAAAAAACAGGAGGGCGCTGGAGGTGCGCCACCCATGGGCCTTAGCAGGCTCGGTGAGGCGGGAGGGCTGTGCGAGGGGCGGCGATGGGCTGGCGGACCCGGGAGGAGGCGCGCTAGGCTGGCGCGGCTGGGCCGGGGTGGGATGGGCCACGAGGCCCACGTGGCCGGCTGGGCGTCGTCCTCCTCCCGTGCCCGCACGAAGAAGCGAGCAGGCGGCGGCGATGACGCACGCCGGCGAGGGGCGAGGTTCGGCGAGGCCAGGGACGGACGGGGAGGCTGGGAACGGGCGGATCGAGCCTCCGGGCAACCGGATCCGACCAGAGGGAGGCCGCCGGCGAGGCGCGGACTCCGGCGAGATTCGGGCTCGACGGGAACCTGCGGAGAGAGAGAGAGAGAGTGAGGCCGGGTGAGGGAGAGGGAGAGGGAGAAGGAGAGGGAGCGACGGGAGGCGGAGGCCTGGTCCGGCGAGAGGGTCGCCATGGGCGGGCGGAGAGCTCAGGGCCGGGCGGACGGGAGGCGGGCGCGGGATGCACGGGCGCAGGGAGGCGGAGGCAGGCGACGGCGCTTCCGCGGGCGCTGGGCCCGATGGGCCAGCGGGCCTGGCCCGGCCTGGGTGGGCGGGCGGGCAAGGGAGGGGGGGGGTGGCTGGGACGCGTGGCAGCCCCCGGTTGGCTGCGGCTGGCTGCGTGGCGGCGCGACTAACGGCGTGGCGCCACGTGGCGCCGAGGAGGTGGGTGTGGCGGAAATTGAGGAGGGGGGCGGCGCAGGTGGTGGAGGCTGGTTGGGGCGCGCGGAATTTGAGGAGGAGGGGTAGGTAGCTGCCCAAAATGGAAGGAGGGGTTTAAATAGGAAAGGGGGCTAGGGTTTAGTCTCTAAGGGGGTTTTGGAGCGTTTCGGGGCCTCAGATCGACATCGGACGATCAGGAACGGAGGGGAAACTAGGAGAGGGGTTGGTGGGCTGTGAAGATAGGACTTGGACTGAGGGGAGAGAAGAGAAGTGCAGCCCGACGACAGTTTCGGAGGCCGAAACGTCCGACGAATAAACCGGCAAGGGTGCCGCTATAAGTTTAACGGTAGGGCTATCAAACGGACTCGAATGCGCATTTAAACTTGGCGGCGGCCTGTCTACACTATAATAAGACCGCACGACAAGTTGCAGCCCATTCCGAGAACATTATTATGCCACTTATAAAATAATATTTCGGAGGTGCCGCGGGCGCGTGCAAGTGTATCCGGACTCGGAACGGACAACGGAGAGAACTGACGGAACCCGAACGGATGCAAGTTTTGAAAAACATGCGGATGAAATGCAGATGATGCCATGAGATGAAATGCAAGACATGAACAAAAGCAAAACAACAGACAAAACCCAACCACGAAGGAAAATCATATAGCATCTCCGGAAAAGGCAAGAGTCGGAGTTACGAATATGGAAAGTTGTATCCGGGGTGTTACAAATTACACACGTACCAAATAAAGAATGATGAACCAAGTTGTATACTTGTACTCACTACTGCAGGATGCTGCTAACGCAACACTACAATCAGAGACCCTTCAACGAAACTATGTGTGATGCATTAATCGCAAACGGTGATGTAATAAAACCGTCAAAAAACATATGAAACGTTTTCGATGGCGTAGCCGACAAACAAGTTTTAGATTATAGTTCTGTGTGCGATGCGTGGCATACAGTTCATTCCAATGAACTATTTGCGATGAGCTTAACAACAGAAACGGGCAGCCATATGAAGGTGTGTGCGATATATGGCATACAATTCACCCCGATGAACTATTTGTGATGAGCCAAGACAACAGAAACAGTTAGCCAGATCAAGGTGTGTACGATATACGACATATAGTTCACTCGGATGAACTGTTTTCGATTAGGCAACACAAGAAAAAAGGTCAACCAGATCAAGGAGTGTGTGATAGAGGGCATACAGTTTATTCCGGTGAACTGTTTGCGTTGAGCCAAGAGAACAGAAACGATTCAACTTAACAAGATGCGTGTGATACGCGGCAAATAGGTCCGTAATCAGAAATGTATTCAAAGACCGATGATAACATAGATGAATGCTGCTAATAAGCCGTGTGTGTTGTGGGAAAACGCTTGCTGGTATACAATTGTTGGCGGTTGATGAAATCATCACCGACGGGTTCCCTAGTATGGTCTGTGTGAGATGTCATTGTTGGGGAACATAGCATGCAATTTCAAAAAAATTCCTACGATCATGCAAGATCTATCTAGGAGATGCATAGCAACGAGAGGGGGAGAGTGTGTCCACGTACCCTCGTAGACCGAAAGCGGAAGTGTTAGTTCAACGCGACTAATGTAGTCAAATGTCACAATCCAACCGATCTAGTACCGAACGTACGACACCTGCGAGTTCAGCACTGAAAGTGCGTTATATCGACTAGTGGGTGGGTGAACAGGCGATTTTTATGAATTCTGCACAAAGGAATTTGCGGGTGAGGAAATTCCTTAGCGAAGAACTACTTGCAGCGGAATAAGTACTCAGAAGTAAACATAACAGAACACAAGCATGGTCATCATGATGAAATGAAGACAGGCACAGAGTACAGAAAGCGTAAACACAGGATAACACAAGATGAAGACAAACAGACTGAAGAAATTGAACTGAGGAAATTGAGAAAGTCTTCAGTCAAAGTCTTCAAACACAGATATGAACAAGTGCACAACACAGTAATGTGGAAGTGAAAGAGTTGAGGAAATAGAACCAGTAAGCATGGTGAAGACAATGATTTGGTAGACCAGTTCCAACTGCTGTCTCAGTTGTACATCTGGTTGGAGCGGCTAGGTATTTAAACTTGAGGACACACAGTCTCGGACACACAGTCCTCACCAGATTCTCCTTGAGCTAAGGTCACACAGACCTCGCCGAATCACTCGTGGTAAGTCTTCACGTGACTTCCGAACCTTCACAAACTCGGTCACTCGGCGATCCACAATTCCTCTTGGATGCTCTAGACCATGACGCCTAACCGTCTGGAAGAAGCACAGTCTTCAAAGGTAACAAGCGTCAGATCCATGCAGGATCAATCTCTTCAGTGATGCTCAATCACTTTGGGTTTGTAGGTGTTTGGGTTTGGATTTTCCTCACTTGATAATTTTTGCTCAAAGTCCTCGGAGGATGGGATGCTCTCAAATGACAAGTGTCAGTTTCTCTCGGAGCAGCCAAACATCTAGTGGTTGTAGGGGGCGGCTATTTATAGCCTAGGGAGCAGCCCGACATGATAAGACATAAATGCCCTTCAATGATACAAACGTTAGGTGGTTAGATATTTTGGGACAGCTGGCGCATAGCACAGCAACGATCAGATATTTGAGGCTCAAATTCCTCAGGGCTATCATGTTCCTCACTGTGTAGGCAATCTGCACTGGCGAATTCCTAACTCATCAGTCAGAGCAAATTCCTTAGAGACCAGAAGAACTATGTCTCTGTCACTGAAGAATATGACTGAACTGTATGAGATTTCCAATGACTTTACTCGAAGGGATTGGTAGGTGTAGGATTTTGAGTTGAGCATCACATGGAAATTTTTCCTTAGTATTTCCTCGACCCCCTTTAACAGTACGATGTTTCCTATGACTCAAGAAATAGAAAATGAAACTACGAAAACAAAATTCTTCACGCTTCATGTTCCTCGAATGAATACCAAGTCTTCAAGGTCACACCAATTTCTTCAGTTTCAAAGTCCTCAGAAAGTCTTCAGAAGTCCAAAGTCTTCAGTCGAAGAACTTCATTTTTAGGGGTCGATTTCCACTTTAAATAACAAACTCCTCATAGACTTATAGTCCTGTGTACACTCATAAACACATTAGTCCCTTAACCTATAAGTCTTCAATACACCAAAATCACTAAGGGGCACTAGATGCACTTACAATCTCCCCCTTTTTGGTGATTGATGACAATATAGGTTAAGTTTTCAACGGGGATAAACATATGAAGTGTAAATACTGATATTGAGGAATTTGATTGCAAGATATAGAAGAACTTCCCCCGAAGATGTGCATAGTGAGGAATTTGCTTTTGAAGCAATGCACACTTGAAGAGTAAAATCAAGGAGATCTCCCCCTATATCTTGTAATTCATACACGCATTGACATATAATATGAAGAATTTGAAATGCATGATGAAATATGGTGACTGATGTAATTCAACATGCGTGCATAAACATTAATGAGGAGTATGCATGCAGAAAAACCACAACAAAAGTATCAAGCCACCATGGAGTTTAAGTTTACAACTCGATCCAGCAAAGTCATCAGAAGAACGAGAGTTGTAACTTAAGAAAAAACGCCCATATAGGATAGATCCGCTTGAAGACTAACTCAAATTTCTCCCCCTTTGTCATCGAATGACCAAAATGATCGAATTTAAGGACTAACGCCCCTGAAGATTATCAAGTTGATGAAGGAGTGCCACCGTTGTTGGGGTCGATTGTTGATGTAAGGCCTGCCGCAGTGTCGTCCAAGTATTCATGCTCGTCGGTGTCGCGCGATGAAGAATAGGAGCTAGCCACCAAGGAAGGAACCTTGACCTTCTTGTATTTCTTCGGTGGAGGAGCACACCAGTCAAAATCTTCCTTGAGACCCATTTTCTTCAGATCTTCTTCGCTATAAATGTGAGACAGAACAACCCAGGTACGGTTGAAGGTTTCATGGAGGTAGTAATGGTTTTTCTTCACTGCATTGTGGGTAGCAGTGATGTTGTGAAGAATTGAACCAATCTGACGCTTAACCCATTTGTGATTGCGATCAACCTTCTGGTGAAGACTAAGGAGAAGCTCATGATCAGTCATCACCTTGGGAGCTGTGCCTTGAGGATTTTGCTTGGGTGCGTTGGCGGCAGAGTCATGGGTGGCAGAGTCATCATTGGTGGAGTAGGATGCAGCTTTGCGAAATTGACCATCCAATGGGCGAATGCCTTCATCAATAACAGCAGAAGCCTTGCCCTTGTCATCAACTGAGGAGAATGTCCGTTTGAGGACTTCAATCGGGGGCAAGTAGCTGCAATGGTTCAGTGTATCAGCTTTGTAGTTGAGTGAAGACCTTGTTCTGATGAATCTCATAATCCACGGAGCATAAGGCTTCAACTCAAATGGTGACATTGCGACATTGGCCAGAGTCCTCATGAAGAAATCATGGAAGTTGACGGGGACACCATGAATGATATTGGATAGCAGATTCTTCATGATGCCAATGACTTCTTCTTCATTCGAGTCGTGGCCCTTGATAGGACTCAATGTCTTCGTCAGAATGCGATAGACAGTCCGAGGCACATATAGCAATTCCTTCACGAGGAATTTGGTTCTTGGGGCCTGACCTGGCTTCAATGGCTTCATCAGCACTTGCATATAGTGATCTGTAAGATCAGGCTCTTGGTACATGCAACGAGCAACTTCAAGGGGAGGACTGAGAGGCAATGCACGAAGCAATTCAGTAGCTGGTGCTTTGTAGTGAGTGTTTTCGGTCATCCAGTCCAACACCAATGAATTCACATCTTCAGAGTCTCCAGTGATGTGCAGCGTTGCATAGAATTGAAGATTGAGTTCTTCATTCAAATTTCAGATGTCAGTGCAGAAATTTAACAGTCCAGCGTCATGAAGAACACTGAGGACTGGCACGAAGCACGGCAGAGATTCCATATCCACGTGATGAATGTGCTCATGATCGAAGACTTTGTCTTTGTTGAACAACACTGAGGAATAAAATTTTGCCTGCGTGGTAGTCCACAAACGCCTCTTCCTAATGCGAGCATAGTCATAGGGGTTATAATCAGTGAAGAATACATGCTCGCCAAAGAAATTATCAGTCTTAAAGTTTTGCATCCTTGAGAATGGATCCTTTGGCTTGGGTTGAGGAGTCTCAGTTAGTTGAATCACAACCTCAGGAATCGCAATCTTAGGTTCTTTAGGCTGAGGAATTTCTGGTTGCTCTTCAGTGGCAGTCTGTGTCTTCAATGATTCAGCAGCAGCAGTTTCTTCAGCACTAGTGGCTGGAATTTCTTCATGTACAGACGGAGTAGGGTGAGTTTCTTCAGAGCCCAATGGAACAGTATGTGCTGGGGACTGAGCGATTTGTTGCAATGGCATGAACAAAGGAGAGTTGGGATGCTAACTATCCCAAAAGTCATCATTCATCAATGGAGTAGTACTCCCAATGTCCACGTCAGAATTTTGTTCATCCAATTCCTCAACGCGGTCTCTTCAGCAGTGAACTGAGGCATGGGCAAGGAGACAATTGGAGTTGCAGGGATTGTGCCTGCTTCAATTTCCTCATCCATCTGCTCTGAGGAAGCAGAAGAGGGAATGTCTTCATAGGATTCACTTGGAATCACATAATCTTCATCAAAAGGAACAAGGTCCTTTGATGGCATGGTTGAGATAGGAACAACATCAATTGGGTTGTCAAATGAGCTAGTCAATGGCTTCATCTTCTTCGGGGCTGAAGAATCTGATGAAGTTGATGCCTTCCTTTTCTTCACAGCTGCATGCTCTGCAGCCTTGGTCTTCTTCACATCTGATGCAAATGGAAGGATTGGAGTTGGGGTAGGCGCAGGAGGAGCAGAGGAATTTGGTTGAATTTCTTCAGGCACAACTGATGTAGTTGCCCTGACTTCTTCATTTTCTTCAGGCGCACCACTAGTGGATGCCCTGGCAATTTCTTCAGCGGCTGGAATGCAGTCATCAGCCCTGGAACTCACATTTTCTTCAGCAGCGTGATTTTCATCAGCTGTGCCGGCGTGCTCTTCTGTTGATTGAGCAGATGCTTCAGCTTGAGGAATTTCTGGTTGCGATGGAGCTGCAACCTTTGAAGTGAATTTCTCAGTCAGTTTTACAAACCTGACCTTGGCTCCTTGCCAATCAGCATAGTAAGCATTGAAGTCATCGCTGAGGCCTTTGATTTCAGCTTGGATCTTCACTAGTTCTTCAGTTGTCATAGAGACAACGTTTTTCTTCACGAAGCACTCCTTCCTGTACTGAGCTTTCTTCAGCTGCCTTGCCTTCTCAAATTTCCATTTCTCTTCTTCAACGAAGGCAGTTAAAACATGACTTTGACCAGGTGTGAGGTTCATCTCTGGCAAAGGAGTGTTGGGATCCTTGTGCTAGAGATCGATGAAGTCTAGGATCGGCTTTGGATCCAAAAGAAGTGGCACATTGCTTCCTTTGGCTCTAGCGACCTTGATTTGTCTGTCTTTGATGATTTTGGCTAGTTCTTCATCATCAGCCTCATCATCATCAGAGGGCACTTGGAAGGCGACCTGCTTCTTGTGAGGACTTGGTCGAGGACCTTGTCCAGCAGTGGCCTTTTTTCAACAGAGAGGGGCCAGCTAAGGAACTTGGAGCAGCTGAGGAGCTTGCAGAGGCTCCTGAGGCAATAGATATGCCAGTAGTCCTTTGGCATGTGGCGAGATGCACCAGTGCTGAGGATTTGGTCGGAGCAGCCGAAGACTTTGGCGGAGGAGCTGAGGACTTTGGAGGAGCAGGAGCAGTTTGAGGAGTTGGCCATAAGGGCTTTGAGGAATCTGGCCGTGAGGGCATTGCTGAGGAACTTGGCCTTGAGGGCATTGAAGGTGAAGCACTTGGCTTATGTGCAGGATTCTTAGCCATGGCCTTCTTCGGCTTGCTAGCAGAGGCCTTAGCAGTGGCAGCAGCAGCAAAGTCTTCGTTGAATTTCCTCACTGCTTCCCTGGCTTGTCTAGCCAACTTGGCCTGGCGCTTGGCCCAATCATCAGGATAATCCTCACCATGCTTGAGGCTAGTGGGATCTGCTTCTTGGCTAGGTGCCAATGGAGGTCTTGGGCATGGAGGATTGAGTGCGAATTTCTTCATGTACTTGGGAGTTACATACCTGTACTCCCTCCACTCTCCTGCCCATCTCCTTTCTATCCTCTGTATGCGCACCTTGCGCTGATTTTTGTCCTCTTTTCCGAACTTGGCCTCATCAGGAGTGCAATAATCTTTGTATATGTCATCGGGGATCTCAAAGGCAGTATTGATTTCAGGCCTCTTTCCTCCTTTCTGTGGCTTCTTTCCATCAGCCATTTTCTTTAGATGAGGAATTTGAACAATGGAATTTTCTGAAGAGGTATGCAACTTTTCTTCGAGGAACGCTGCAAATGAATTAAGTTGATGAGAACCTAGTGATTCAGCAGCGGACATGAGTACCTGTGAACAGAGTATAGTTGCGAGGAATTTGGAGAGGTCATATGCATTCTTAAAACGTTTTGTAAAAAGAACAAGTTTGAGGAATTTCACCAGATGAGTCTTGAAGAATTTCACTAAGCGTTCTTTGTCTTAGGTTCCAGAGTTGTACAGATTAGAAATTCACACAATTGAGGAATCTTGAAGAAAAATATAGCTTAGAGAAATGAATCAAGAACAGATGACATGTGAGGTGTTTAATGTGTGAAGATTTGAAGAAAAACACATTTGAGGATTTTGTAGAAATCATTTGAATCAAAGAGGGCAGTAAAAGTAACTTTTAGTTACCCTGGACGAAGAACACGACGAACTGGGAAGTGGAGATGTCAAGTTCGTCAGTGCAGATCTTCCATGCCCAAACTCGGCTGAGGAAGACAGCTACGGCGGCGGCGGAGTGAAGAAATTCATTGCCGGCGCGAGTACAACGGCGACGAGGTCGAGGCAGTGAAGCTCTTTCTCACCGACGATGATGAAGTAGCGGCGACGCTAGGGTTTGAGAAGCTCGAGCGGGAGTGAGATTGAGCGGAGTAAAAGAGAAGTGAGGACGGGGAGGGGTATTTATAGCCACGGTGACAAACTGTTCGCCTGAAGAAATTGGACGAACGTGCCCCTGACCCTTCTCATTCGCTTGACATGTGTCACCCACGTACCGAGAAGTGGAGATCGTGTGAGATCGTGGGTGAATAGATAAGTGTTTCGTGGGATTCGAAACAGTATGAGTGGCAAAACCGAAAATTTTGGATAAGATAAGTTTTAACGTTGCATTCGCAAATTCTTCAACTGACAAGGACACAGTGAAGATTCTGAACGAGTTTCAAATAGAACGCACATGAAGAATTTGTGAATAGAACGGGTTGTGTTTAGGACAGAGGGGGGAAGGGTCGATCACATTCACTTAGCAGGAAAAACAACTTGAAGAAATTGTAATAAGTGAATGTTGTAGAGGACATAAACTCATATATATATATATATATATATATATATATATATATATATATATATATATATATATATATATATATATATATATATTTATATTTATATATATAGCCAATGAAGAAAAAAATGACGGAAAAGGTGAAGACAATGCAAAGTTGAAGAAAATGAACAACTGAGGAATTTCAAAACTGAGGAAAAACTCAAATTGAAGATTTTCAACTATGGTGGTGGCGTGACCCACCGTATAAGAATGATGATTTCAGACACCGCGTACAATTGTCGTAGGGTTCTAAGAATAAAATTCTTTGTTAGTTTCTTCACACTTAGATTGTTAGTCTTCATTGATTGAAGAAAAACGTTACTTCATGTGTTGCACATCTAAGTCATCAATTTATGCATAAGTGTTAGGATGACTGTCCTATTCAAAGAACATTCGAAGATTCTAAGATATTTAGCTCACACCGCAACTTGCTAAATCTCTTCTCATCCAAGGGCTTTGTGAAGATATCGGCTAGCTGTTCTTCAGTCTTCACATGCTCAATAGAAATGTCACCCTTCAACACATGATCGCGAAGAAAATGATGACGAATCTGAATGTGCTTTGTCTTCGAGTGCTGAACTGGGTTGTGAGCAATCTTAATGGCACTCTCATTGTCACAGAAGAGAGGCACATTCTTGACGTTGATGCCATAGTCCTTGAGAGTTTGCTTCATCCACAGCAATTGAGCATAGCAAGAACCAGCAACAATGTACTCAGCTTCAGCAGAAGACAGTGATACACAGTTCTGTTTCTTTGAGGACCAACAGACCAAAGATCGTCCGAGGAAATGACATGTACCAGATTTTGACTTGCGCTCCACACGATCACCAGCATAGTCAGAGTCTGAATATCCAATGAGATCAAAAGCTGAGCCCTTGGGGTACCATAATCCAAGTGTTGGTGTGTGAGCTAGATATCGAAGAATATACTTCGCAGCCTTATGGTGTGATTCCTTCGATGTAGCTTGAAATCGGGCACACATGCAAACACTAAGCATTATATCTGGCCTAGATGCACATAAGTGCAATAAAGAACCAATCATGGAGCGGTATACCTTATGATCGAAGTCAATACCATTTTCATCAGCGCATAGATGGCCATTTGTGGGCATAGTAATTTTGACGCCTTTGCAATCTTGCATGCCGAATTTCCTCAGTACATCCTTGAGGTATTTCTCCTGAGATATGAATATGCCATTGCATTGTTGATGAATTTGAAGACCTAAGAAGAATTTCAATTCTCCCATCATAGACATTTGATATTCTTCACTCATCATATAGGAAAATTCATCACTATAATGTTGGTCAGTACAACCAAAGATAATATCATCAAGATATATTTGGTACACAAACAGTTCACCATCATAAGATTTAGTGAAAAGAGTAGGGTCGAGTGAACCAGCTTTGAAGCCTTTCTTCATGATGAATTCCTTCAAAGTATCATACCACGCCCGAGGGTCCTGCTTGAGGCTATAGAGGGCCTTATTGAGTCTGAAGACTTTCTCAGGATTCTATGGATCTTCAAAACACGGGGGTTGAGCAACATATACTTCTTCCTCAAGCTTACCATTGAGGAATGCACTTTTCACATCCATTTGATATAGAGTGATATCATGATGGTTAGCATAAGCAAGTAATATGCAAATAGCCTCAAGTCAGCAACAGGTGCAAAAGTTTCATCGAAATCAATTCCTTCAACCTGTGTGTAGCCTTGAGCTACAAGCCGTGCCTTATTCCTCACCACAAGGCTATTTTCATCTTGCTTGTTGCGGTAGATCCACTTTGTGCCAATGGTATTGTGTTTGCGAGGATCTGGACGTTTGACCTGTTGACAGACCTTGTTGAGCTCGAATTGATGTAATTCTTCTTGCATAGGTTGAATCCACTCAGGCTCCATAAATGCTTCATCTACCTTAGTGGGCTCTGTGATAGAGACAAAAGCAAAGTGCCCGCAAAAGTTAGACAAATGTGAAGCTCTTGAGCGTGTGAGAGGACCTGGAATGTTGATGTCGCTAATGATTTTCTCAATCTGCACTTCGTTGGCAACGCGAGGATGAGCGGATTGTCGTCGAGGAATTTGATCAGCATTTTCTTCAGCACCATTTTCTTCAGCATTTTCTTCAGGTGCATTAGCTCGACGTTCTTCAGGTTCTGGAATGAATTCTTCAGCAGATTCCTTGGTCAGAATGACATCCTCAGTAGCCTTGAACTTGATAGTTTCCTTAGGTGCTGGTTCATCTATCATAGAAGGTAGGTGCTCTCTTTGCGAGCCATTAGTTTCATCGAACCGCACGTCTATAGTTTCAACAACCTTGTGAAGAATGTTGTTGAAGACTCTGTAGGTGTGCGAGTCCTTTTCGTAACCAAGCATAAAACCTTCATGTGCTTTCGGTGCAAATTTTGAGTTGTGATGAGGATCTCTAATCCAACATTTAGCACCAAATACTTTGAAATAACTCACATTGGGTTTCTTGTCAGTGAGGAGTTCATAGGCAGTCTTCTTGAAGAATTTGTGAATATATACTCTGTTGATGATGTGGCACGCAGTATCAATTGCATCAATCCAGAAACAACGAGGCATTTTGTATTCATCAAGCATAGTGCAAGCCGTCTCAGCAAGAGTCCTGTTCTTGCGCTCCACGACGCCATTCTGCTGAGGAGTATAAGGAGCAGATAACTCATGAGTAATACCAAGTTCATCAAGATAGTCATCAAGACCAGAATTCTTGAACTCAGTTCCATTGTCACTTCTGATGTGATTGATCTTCACACCAAAGTTGGTTGAAGCCCTCGAGCAAAATTGTTTGAAGACTTCCTGTACTTCATGTTTGTAAGTAACAATGTGTACCCATGTGTATCGAGAGTAATCATCAACAATAACAAAGCCATATTGAGATGCATCATTTGAAACTGCAGAATAATGGTTAGGACCGAAGAGATCCATGTGAAGCAATTCAAATGGTCGGGTAGTAGTCATGATAGTCTTCGCTGGATGCTTAGCGTTTGTCATCTTTCCAGCTTCACAGGCTCCGCATAAGTGATCCTTGAGGAATTTCACATTCTCAATGCCAATGACGGGCTTCTTCTTCGCAAGCGTGTCCAAATTCCTCATGCCTGCATGACCAAGTCGTCGATGCCATAGCCAGCCTTCTGAATCTTTTGCAAGTAGGCACACGGCTGGTTGTGGTCCTGTAGATAAATCAACAATATACAAGTCTCCTTTCCTAAAGCCTTCGAAGACTTTGGAATCGTTAGCTTCCATGATCACAACACAACGATACTTGCCAAAGACAACAAACATATCAAGACCACAAAGCAGTGAGACAGAGGTTGTATCCTAAGGACTCGACAAGCATGACTTTGTCCATGTGTTGATCCTTTGAGATCGCAACCTTACCTAGACCCAATACCTGACTTTTGCCTTTGTCAGTGATGGAGATAAGGGAGCATCCATAAATAGATTCTTGTCACCAGTCATGTGATTTGTACATCCACTATCGAGGAGCACTCAGTGGCTTTGGGTTGATCATCCTGCAGATGAATTAGTGAAGCTTACGAACTCATATACTTCATCAGTGAAGAATATGACATCACAATTCATCAGATCAATTTCATCAAGTAATAGAATAGATAAAGCAATATGAGGACGTGAGAAATGAGAGTTCATTTCTTCATGATTAGCCTGCGTCCTATCAAGCAAATTTTCAGGTCTCCAGCAAATTCTTCAGACGTTTGAGCACGTCTAGAGACCTGACCCTACAGAAGAGATTAGTTATTTTTCTTCACCACCCACATCTGAAGGGGTGGCAAAGAGTTCATCACTCTGCGAGCTCCATATGAGAAAGGTGGCATAGAAGCCAGCCCATTTCGTTTCACATAAGAGGAGTTAGGATAAGCATATGAATAAGGAGAGAAATTTTTCGAGGACTTATGAACATAATGGTTAGAACAATAATGCTCATATTCATAGCCCTTAGCTCTTCCCTGCGAAACAGAGTTGTTAGCACGATGATATTCATATGAGGACTTTGATCCTTTTGAGGAATTTGGTCCACGTGAGGAATTTGGTCCGTATGAGGACTTGGATCCATATGAAGTTTGGTCCATATGAAGTCTGGGGTTCCTATTCTTCACAGGTGGTGTCATGAGGACATTCACCTGAAGACTTTCGAGGCACCTTTTGGGAACCCAGATTTTCTTCATAGGGGAACCGTTCCTGCAGTTAGTGGCAACATATCTAGCAAATACTTCACCATTCTGATTTTTGAACAGTTTATAGTTGGAGTCAAATGACTCATTAGAAGAATGAGGAGATTCACATGTAAAGCCAGATAAATTAGATGGATCAATTGGAGGTCCCTTTCCAGCAACCCATGAGGTTTTGGGGTACTGCTCAGGCTTCCAATATGTACCATCAGCATTAAGTTTCCTCTCAAAGGCAATACCCTCTTTCATAGGGTTCCTGATGAGGATCCGCTTTTTAAGCACATCACAAAGAGTCTGATGCCCTTTGAGGCTTTTGTACATGCCTGTCATGTACAATTCCTTCAGCCTTGCGTCATCAGTGATACTATCAATGTCCTCAGATGAGGAAATAGTGATAGCAGAGACAGTTGAAGAATTTGTAGCATTAGAAGAATTTGAACATTCAGGTGAAGACTTAGCAGATTCACGTTCAATGCATTTCAAGCATGGAGGAACAAATTCTTCCTGAGAAGCGCTGATTTGTTGAGCAAGTAATGAGTCGCGCTCCTTCTGAAGATCTTCATAACTCACTCTTAGCTTTTCTAGATCTTGCTTTCTCTGAAAAAATTCATAAGAAAGCTTCTCATGATCAGATAAGAGAGTGTTATGATGACCTTGAAGATTGTCAAACCTAGTCTGAAGTCTCTGAAGACTCTCAGCCAAAGCTTTCGACTGATCCATTTCTTCACCCAACATGTCATCACTCTTATTTAGCATGTATTGTACTTTTTCCAAAGCTCTTTGTTGTTTAGTGGCAAGGGAAGCAAGTTTGACATAGCTGGGTCCAAATTCATCACCAGATTCATCATCATTGGATTCAGATAGATAGCATTCAGTTACCTTTGCATCATTTGCCATAAGGCATGGTGTAGAAGATGATGATTCTGGTTTGAATGTCATCGCTTTGAGAGATTCCTTGAAGTCCTCAAACCAAGGATTATGATGGGTTCGATGACCTTCATAGACCTCAGAGAGACGGTCCCAGAAAAGCTTTACATGATTGAGATGCATGATGTTCCTGAACTGATTTTGAGACAGACAGGAGCAGATGACGTCCTACATTGTGAGGCTAAGAAGGGAGAACTTGCGAATGTCATCAGCTTCTGCCATCTTGCACAGATCAGTCAGACCAATCTCAGTGACGGTCCACAGCTCACTGTTCATCGCCATGAGACGCTTCTTCATCATGGCCTTCCACTTGGGATACTCGTGACCGTCAAAGATGGGGCATGACACGGTCTTCATTCCTGTGGTCAACATAACTAAAACTCCAGGTGGTTAAACCAAAATCACACATACCAAGGGAGTACCTTGCTCTGATACCAATTGAAAGTGCGTTATATCGACTAGAGGGGGGTGAAGAGGCGATTTTTATGAATTCTTCACTGAGGAATTTGCGGGTGAGGAAATTCCTTGGCTAAGAACTACTTGCAGCGGAATAAGTACTTAGAAGTAAACATAACAGAACACAAGCATGGTCATCATGATGAAATGAAGACAGGCACAGAGTACAGAAAGCGTAAACACATGATAACCCAGGATGAAGACAAACAGACTGAAGAAATTGAACTGAAGAAATTGAGAAAGTATTCAGTCAAAGTCTTCAAACAAAGATATGAAGAAGTGCACAACACAGTTATGAGGAAGTGAAAGAGTGAGGAAATAGAACCAGTAAGCTTGGTGAAGACAATGATTTGGTAGACTCGTTCCAACCGCTGTCTCAGTTGTACATCTAGTTGGAGCGGCTAGGTATTTAAACTGCAGGACACACAGTCCCGGACACAGAGTCCTCACCATATTCTCTTTCATCTAAGGTCACACAGACCTCACCCAATCACTCGTGGTAAGTCTTCAGGTGACTTCCGAACCTTCACAAACTCGGTCACTCGGCGATCCACAATTCCTCTTGGATGCTCTAGACCATGACGCCTAACCGTCTGGAAGAAGCACATGCTTCAAAGGTAATAAGCGTCGGATCCACACAGGATCAATCTCTTCAGTGATACTCAATAACTTTGGGTTTGTAGGTGTTTGGATTTGGACTTTCCTCACTTGATGATTTTCGCTCAAAGTCCTCGGAGAATGGGATGCTCTCAAATGACAAGTGTCAGTTTCTCTCGGAGCAGCCAACCAGCTAGTGTTTGTAGGGTGCGGCTATTTATAGCCCAGGGAGCATCCCGACATGATAAGACATAAGTGCCCTTCAATGATATGACCGTTAGGTGGGTAGATATTTTGGGACAACTGGCGCATAGCACAGCAACGGTCGGACATTTGAGGCTCAAATTCCTCAGGGCTATCATGTTCCTCACTCTATAGGCAATCCGCACTGGCGAATTCCTAACTCCTCAGTCAGAACAAATTCCTCAGAGACCAGAAGAACTTTGTCTCTGTCACTGAAGAATATGACTGAACTGCATGAGATTTCCAATGGCTTTACTCGAACGGATTGGTAGGTGTAGGATTTTGAGTTGAGCATCCCATGGAAATTTTTCCTTAGTATTTCCTCGACCTCCTTTAACAGTACAGTGTTTCCTATGACTCAAGAAAGAGAAAATGAAACTACGAAAACAAAAGTCTTCACGCTTCATGTTCCTCGAATGAATACCAAGTTTTCAAGGTCTCACCAATTTCTTCACTTTCAAAGTCTTCAGAAAGTCTTCAGTCGAAGAACTTCATTTTCAGGGGTCGACTTTCACTGTAAATAACAAACTCCTCATAGACTTATAGTCTTGTGTACACTCATAAACACATTAGTCTCTTAACCTATAAGTCTTCAATACACCAAAATCACTAAGGGGCACTAGATGCACTTACAAGCATACGTTCAGCTCGATGACGTCCCTCGAACTCTTGATCCAGCAGAGGGTCGAGGGAGAGTTCTGTTAGCACGACGACATGGTGACAGTGATGGTGATGTGATACGCACAGGGCTTCGCCTAAGCACTACGATGCTGTGACCGGAGGAGTAAACTGTGGAGGGGGGCACCGCACACGGCTAAGAGAACAATTGATGTGCCTTTGGGGTGCCCCCTGCCTGTAACGCCACGGATACAACTTCCCATATTCGTATCTCCAACTCTTGCCTTTTCCGGAGATGCGATATGTCATTTCCTTCGTGGTTGGGTTTTTGTCTTTTGTTTTGCATTTTTGTTCTTGTCTTGCATTTCATCTCATAGCATCATGCGCATTGCATCTGCATGTTTTCATAAAAAGTGCATCCGTTCTTAGTTGCCGCTTCTCCCTCGCCTCCGTTGACGTTTCTCAAGCCAACCGTTCTTTTGTTGTTTGACCGCTTGGCCCTTTTCTGCACAAAGGTAATCGACCCTTCGCGGCGTCCAAAGTTGTCCCGAACCCGACCGCTTATTGAGACCGTTGATCCAGATCGTCCCCAATCATCCGAAAGTATCTTCGTTATTTGTTGGACTCTCCCTACCTATTTACTCTCAACCGCCCGATTTTGACCGGACGGACCGGATTAACCCTCCCTAATCTACCCGCTATATAACCAGCCAAACCCTAAAATCTAGGGAGATGTCCCATCCATCCCCCTCGCCGCCGCCACTTTCTTCGCTGGGATCTCATCCCGATCCAATTCCACCAACGAAGCCGCATCCTCCTTCCTCGATCTCCCCGCCACCCAGTCCCATCGATCCATCCCCAACCAACCAGCCTCCACCTCCTCCCTTTGATTCATCGTCCGGCCGCCTCCAGATCGAAAGGTGTGGTTCGATCCTAGCCACCTCTCCGCCCGAGCATCCCGTGCTCCTCCACCTCGCCTCGCCTCCAACCACCACACCACCAGGCCACTTCCCGCGTCTGGATGCTCCACAGCCGCCTTTGCTTTGTCCTCTCCGTCCTCCCGACGCTGAGCAGCCAGCAACCCCGAAGCTTCGCCTCCTCGCTCGAAGCGCCCGAGTCGCTCCATCCGTCATGCATCGCGTGCATGGGGAGAACTCCCGTGAGCTGCGCATGCCCGTGCCTTTTTTCTTCTCTCTCTCACGCGCGTCTCTCTTTCTCTATCACTGCAACAGGGAGCCGCCATGGCCATGGATGCCGCCCGCCGCCTCCTCGAAGCTCCGGTGCGCCCAAGCCTCGGAGGAAACCGGTCCGCCCGATCGACCTTCCCAAGCCCCCAACACCGTCTCCCCCCTGCACAGACGGGGCGACGACGACCGTGCCCTTCCTCTCCAGCCTCCCTCTGTTTTCTTCTAGATCACCGCAACGCTCTCTCAGATCTCTCTTCTCTCTCTCTTCTCTCCAGGGGACCGGGCCATGGCCCGGCCGCCCATGGTCGCCGCCGCAAGGATCTGCGCCTCCGCTGCCTCCCGCCATCCTCGCCGCCGGAGGATGCAGCCCGCCGCCCAAGTCCTTCGCCGCCTGTGGTCGAAGCGAGATTTACCATAAACGCAGCCGCGTTGACCGCCCGCTCGTCAGCGCCACTCTGCCTCGCTGGCCAGGCCCAGCCTGCTCCGGCTCCTCATCCGGCCTGCTACCTCCTGCACCGACTGGGCCGAGCCCATGGGTGAGCAGCCCCATCTAGTCCCCTCTCAGACTTCGCCGGCCGGCAAGTTTCGGCCCGTATAGTGTTTTTTTCCTGCCTGCGAGTTTAGCTATTATCCTGTGATTTACCAGTTTTACAAAAAAACCCTCAATCATCATGCATCTAATAACTCACAAACCGTGCATCGGATTAAAATGATTTATATATGTAAAATGCTTAGAATTTTGTGTAGATTAATAATATACCACTTTCATCCATGTTTAAATGTTTAAAATGTTGTTTGTTTAAATTTGCCTAAATGCCTACTAAATGATTTATTTCATAACTAAATAACCATAGCTCCGTTTTAAATAAAATTTATATGTAAATGGGGTAGAAAAATGCCTAGTTTAACATGGTGCAGTTTATTTTCCTGTTTAACAACAATAAAATATGTTTTAGGACAGAACAGTAGCAAATTCGAAATATGCACATGAGGATTTTCCGGAATTGTTGTTTCTTATTTCCGGCCTCATTTAAACTTGCCTAGGTAGGTAGTTTAATTATGCTCCACCTCTTGCCATGTTTAACAAAATTTAATATTTTTTGGTAGCTTAAACGAGATTAAACTAAATATGTCAATGTGGTGTTTTGTCAATATGCAACTCGTTGCATATTGAGCTCCACTTAACTTGTAGTATTGTTTATTGCACCTTGCCATGCCATGCCCCCTTAAACCGGACATGCATCATACTTGTTTGTGCATTATGCCATGTTTATGCTTGCGCATTTACCATGTTGTTTGTTTCTTTCCGGTGTTGCTTCTTAGTTCCGGTAATGTTGCGATTGTGAGGATTCGTTCGACTACTCCCAGTTGTCTTCTTCATGGACTCGTTCTTCTTCCTAGCGGGATTTCAGGCAAGATGACCGTCACCTTGGATCTCATTACTATCATTGCTATACTAGATGCTTCGTTCTTTCGCTATGCTGTGCTAGCTATCACTTGCTGCTCAAGCCTCCCAAATTGCCATGAACCTCTAACCGTTGTCACCCTTCCTAGCAAACCGTTGTTTGGCTATGTTACCGCTTTTGCTCAGCCCCTCTTATAGCGTTGCTAGTTGCAGGTGATGTTGAAGATTGCTCCATGGTGGACAGGATTATGTTGGGATATCACAATATCTCTTATATGATTAATGCATCTATATATCTGGTAAAGGGTGGAAGGCTCGGCCTTATGCCTGGTGTTTTGTTCCACTCTTGCCGCCCTAGTTTCCGTCATACCGGTATTATGTTCCCGGATTTTGCGTCCCTAACGCGGTTGGGTGGTTTATGGGAACCCCTTGACAGTTCGCTTTGTATAAGACTCCTCCAAGAAGGCCCAACCTTGGTTTTACAATTTGCCTCACCACCACCTACACTCTTTCCCTTTGGGTCGGCCTACCCGAGGGTCATCTTTATTTTAGCCCCTCGGCCAAGTGCTTCTCTAAGCGCTGGCCTGAACTGAAATACTGCGGGGCCCCTCGAGAAACTAGAGGTCTGGTTTTACTCGTAGCTAGTCTCATCCGTGTTGCCTCGAGAACGAGATATGTGCAGCTCCTATCGGGATTGTCGGCGATCGGGCGGCTTTGCTGGTCTTGTTTTATTATCGTCGAAATGTCTTGTAGCCAGGATTCCGAGACCGATCGGGTCTTCCCGGGAGAAGGAATATCCTTCGCTGATCGCGAGAGCTTATCATGGGCTGTTGGGACACCCCGCAGGTATAAACTTTCGAGAGCCGTGCCCACGGTTATGTGGCAGATGGGAATTTGTTAATATCCGTTGTAGTAAACTTGAAGCAAACTCTTCTAAAATACACCAACCGTAGCGTAACCGCGGAGTGTCTCTTTTCGGGTTGATCGAGAGGAGAACACGGTTTTCGGGTTATGTTTGACGAAGTAGGAGTTCGTGATCACTTCTTGATCATTACTAGTTGACGCATCGCTCATTTGTTTCTCTTCTCGCCTCATTTATGTATGTTAGCCACCATGTATGCTTAGCCTGCTGCAACCTTACCACTTTACCTCTTCCTTACCCATTAAGCTTTGCTAGTCTTGATACCCATGGTAATGGGATTGCCGAGTCCTCGTGGCTCACAGACATTACACCACCAGATTGCAGTGTACAGGTTGTGCGATGATCATGACGCGAGAGCGATGTTTGCTTACTTTGGAGTTCTCCTTTGCTTCTTCTTCGATCGGGGATAGGTTCTGTGTCGGCAGCCCTGGCTAGCAGTGGTGGATGTCGTTTGAGCTTCGCTTATGTTTCATCCGTAGTCGGATGTTGATCTTGTATATGATGTTGATGTATTCTTGTGGCATTTGTGCCTTATGTATGTATCCCCATCTATTATGTAATGTTGATGTAATGATATCCACCTTGCAAAAGTGTCTTCAAGATGCGCTTCTATCCTTGGTGGGACCTTCGAGCTACTTTAGGATAGGGTCGCATCTTGGGCGTGACAATGCCCCCGTATATAAAGGTGGGGAGGAGAAGGCGGTCGGCCAGGAGGGGCGCGCCATGGGGGGAGTCCTACTAGGACTCCACTCCTAGTAGGATTCGCCCCCCTTTTCCTTTCTTGCCGGAGGGGAAAAGGAAGGAGAAGGAGATGAAGAGGGAAAGGGGGGCGCCGCCACCTCCCCTTATCCAATTCAGACTACCATGGGGGGGGGCGGCCACCCCTTTCAGCCCTCCTCTCTCTCCACTAAGGCCCATGTAGGCCCAATACTTCCTCGGGGGGTTTCGGTAACCCCTCGGTACTCTGGTAAAATACCCGAACCACTCGAAACCATTCCGATGTCTACTACCTTCCAATATATGAATCTTTACCTCTCGACCATTTCGAGACTCCTCGTTATGTTCGTGATCTCATCCGGGACTCTGAACAAACTTCGGTCACCAAAACAAATAACTCATAATACAAATCGTCATCGAATTAAGCGTGCGGACCCTATGGGTTCGAGAACTATGTAGATATGACCGAGACACATCTCCGATCAATAACCAACAGCGGAAACTTGATGCTCATATTGGTTCCTACATATTCTACGAAGATCTTTATCGGTCAAACCGCATTAACAACATACGTTATTCCCTTTGTCATCGGTATGTTACTTGCCCGAGATTCGATCGTCAGTATCATCATACCTAGTTCAATCTCGTTACAGGCAAGTCTGTTTTCTCGTTCCGTAATGCATCATCCCGCAACTAACTCATTAGTCACATTGCATTACCGAGAGGGCCCAGAGATACCTCTCCGATACTCGGAGTGACAAATCCTAATGTCGATCTATGACAACCCAACAAACACCTTCGGAGACACCTATAGAGCATCTTTATAATCACCTAGTTACATTGTGACGTTTGATAGAACATGAGGTGTTCCTCGGTATTCATGAGTGGCATAATCTCATAGTCAGAGGAATATGTATAAGTTATGAAGAAAGCAATAGCAATAGAACTTAACGATCATTATGCTAAGCTAACGGATCGGTCTTGTCGTGGAATTGTCACGACATATCTCCTAGCAGAAGGAATTAGTCGTGGAGCCATCGCAACTAGGTTAGCTTAAAGGGGTTAAATGGGACAAAGGAGACATGGAGTTTATACTGGTTCGGCCCCTTGCGGTGAAGGTAAAGGCATAATCCAGTTTGAGGTGGTATTGCTTAGGTTTCGATTACCAGGTTAGCGAATACGCTTGACCTAGCTTTCGATCTCTTGTTTCTTGCCCTAAACCGCCGCCGGGTCGTCCCTTTATATACACAGGTTGACGCCCGGCGGCTCACGGAGTCCCGGCCGGCTCATACACACGTTGTCGGTGTACAAAAGTAGGGGCTCTGCTTTTGACCCCTTTACTTGTGCACGGGCAGTCAGAGCCTCCCGCCACGGCCACGCATAATAAGGCAAAAAAGGGGAAGCTGGAGAGAAGCCAAAGCCACAAGACGAACAAAGCAACGACAAGGACCAAGGCCACAAAGATCAGATGGACGAAGCAGGTTTCCCCGGCAAGTACCCTTGCTGGGGCAGCCTCGGCGGCCCCGGCAAGACCCTTGCCGGGGCAGCTCGCCCACGCCAGCCGAAGTGAGCCGCCCTTGAGCCCACCAATGCTCGACAAATGCGTTGGGCAGGGCTCGGGAGGCACCTCCGTGGTGGCATGCAGATCTTTGGGAAGAGATAGAATGCTCAAGTTCAAATGAGGATAAGAGGGCAACCATTGAGGGAGTCCTGGATTAGGGGGTGTCCGGATAGCCGAACTATCACCGTTGTCCGGACTCCCGCACTATGAAGATACATGATTGAAGACTTCGTCCCGTGTCCGGATGGGACTTTCCTTGGCGTGGAAGGCAAGCTTGGCGATACGGATATGTAGATCTCCTACCATTTTAACCGACTCTATGTTACCCTAACCCTATCTAGTTTCTATATAAACCGGAGGGTTTTAGTCCGTAGGACGAACAACAATCATACCATAGGCTAGCTTCTAGGGTTTAGCCTCTCTGATCTCGTGGTAGATCCACTCTTGTACTACCCATATCATCAATATTAATCAAGCAGGAGTAGGGTTTTACCTCCATCGAGAGGGCCCGAACCTGGGTAAAAACATCGTGTCCCTTGTCTCCTGTTACCATCCGCCTAGACGCACAGTTCGGGACCCCCTACCCGAGATCCGCCGGTTTTGACACCGACATTGGTGCTTTCATTGAGAGTTCCTCTGTGTCGTCATCCTTAGGCCCGATGGCTCCTTCGATCATCAACAACGACGCGGTCCAGGGTGAGACTTTTCTCCCCGGACAGATCTTCGTATTTGGCGGCTTTGCACTGCCGGCCAATTCACTTGGTCATCTGGAGCAGATGAAAGCTACGCCCCTGGCCATCAGGTCAGATTTGGGAGTTTGAACTACACGACCGACATCCGCGGAGACTTGATCTTCGACGTATTCGAGCCATGTTGCCGCCACAAGACTATCTTGATAGGCACGATCTAGCTTTGCCGCGAACAGTGCCTCGAGGCGCATCACAGCGTCGCTCCGACTCTTAGCTCGAGCCGACTACCGATCGAGGACGAGTGGTTGGACACCGCCTCGGGGGCTATGATCTCTACGGCGATTGAGCCAAACTCCATCCCTGTCCTTCGCGAAGACCGTGACTCCAAGGTGCCGGACTCCTCTCCAGACTCCGAACCCTCCGTGCCCCTGCCAATCGAATCCAATTGGGCGCTTATGGAGTTCACCGTCATGACATCTTTCAAAGACTCGCCTTTGGCGACATCCTGAATTCACTAAAGTCTCTCTCTTTATCGAGAGCCCTAGCCGGACTACGGTCGGGAAGGTTGGGATGCGGACGACGAAGAAATTCAACGCCCACCCACCACCCACTTTGTAGCCACTGTCGAAAGCTTAAACGACGTGCTCGATTTCGATTCAAGACATCGACGGTATGGACGACGATGTAGGAGACAACCATGAACCAGCACCTATAGGATACTGGACATCCACCTCATCCCACG
Source organism: Aegilops longissima (assembly GCA_021605205.1). Taxonomy (NCBI): domain Eukaryota; kingdom Viridiplantae; phylum Streptophyta; class Magnoliopsida; order Poales; family Poaceae; genus Aegilops; species Aegilops longissima. Next base: position 541,321,545 of record CM038681.1, on the reverse strand, counting down.
ATGTATACATGGTGGATACACCTAAAGGAAGTGACGGCGAGGAATCCCTCAAAAAGCAGTCAAAACGGCAACATAAACGCCGCACCAAGTCCCGCCCGCAAAAGGCGCCACCACAGACCCAACCATAGAGCAGGCGAACCGGTGGACGCATTTAACATGCTATCGAGCAACCGTCCGAACAGGACAACTTGATAAACAACCCGGCCCCGACGAAGATAACAGTCCGGACGATCTCACGGACAAATTATTGGAGCAGAAGAACCTCCACAAAGGCTCGCCGCCACCGCACGTAGCCCTAAAAAGGTAAGGTAAGCTCAAAACAGCGGAAGATGCACTCAGAATCAGATGGAGCAAAGTACTCAACACCGCAGAGAAATACGGAGACAGCCGCCAAACAAAGAGCTACCCAAGCGCAAATTACTACATCGATTCGATGAGGAGGCCGAGAGCCCCGCAATCAAAGAACAAAGAGGCCGCCCGGTCGGATAGACGACCACATGGCAAACATGGAGCGCAAGCGGCGCCAACACACAAGACGGCACGCGATCCACATAAGGATTCAGAATCAAAAGGATGGCCCATTAGGTCCATCTATGGGCGAGAAAGCAAGCTCTTCCAAGCAATGCAACACGCCAAATATCCAACATCACGGCACACCCAAATATAGGGGTGCCGCACACCCCTCGTGTTTCACCGATGAGGTGCTGGATCACGAATTCCCCAGCCGATTCAAACCCGTAAACATAGAGGCATACGACGGAACAATGCACTCGAGTCTGGATTGAGGATTACATCCTCCACATACACATGGCTAGAGGAGATGATCTCCACGCCATAAAATATTTACCCTCAAGCTCAAAGGGCCAACCCGGCATTGGCTCAAAAGCCTCCCGAAAATACCATTGGAAGTTGGGAAGAGCTCGAGGATGCTTTTCGCAAATTTTCAAGGGACTTATGTCCGCCCTCCGGATGAGACGATTTAAGTCACATAACTCAACAACCCGGAGAGTCAGCCCATAAATTCGAACAGGTTCCTCATCAAAAGAACCAAATAGTTGACCGTCCGGACGCCAAGCCTTAGCAGGTTTCAAACACAACGCCTAAGACGTAATGGCTCGCTGCACATCTCGCCAGAGAAGCCGAGAACAATGGCTGCATTAACAAGCCTCATGACCCGCTTTTGCTGGAGAGGATAGTTGGCTGGCAAGATGCAGTACCAGCGACCCAAGTACATCCGAAGTCAGGGATGGAAATGGAAAACCATGACGCAGCAAGGACCAGCGCCGGACAAAGGGAAACAACCCGAAGAGCACGGCAGTCAACGACAGATTCAGAAGCTCCCGGCAGAATCATAAAAACTGCCCCTCAAGGATAACAGCGACGAGCTATCCAACTTAAACAAAATCTTGGACAAAATATGCCAAATCCACAGCACCCCGGGAAGCCTGCAAACCATAACCACAGAGATTGCTGGGTCTTTAAGCAGTACGGCAAACTCAATGCCGAACACAAGGGGCTCGACACACCAAGCGAGGACGATGACGAACCCCACAAGCAGAGCACCGGAAAACAAAAGAATTTCCCACATGAAGTCAAAACAGTGAACTCACTTCAAGTGACAAAAGGGAAAAACAGAGCAGCGCCCATAGAAACACGTGCCGCACAGTCTATCCCACCAGAGTCCCAATGTTGGTTGTCAATACCAATCACCTTCGATCATCAGGATTATTCCGGAAGTATTCGGAACGTAGAATGGACTTCCTTGATATTAGACCCTATAATCGACGGACTCCAATTTACACAAGTCCTGATGGACGGAGGTAGCGATCTAAACCTGCTATATCAGGACACAATCCGCAAAATGGGGATAAACCCAACTAAAATTCGCCATAGCAACACCTCCTTCAAAGGGGTAATGCCAGGCCTATATGCCCATTGTATGGGCTCCCTACTGCTAGAAGTTGTGTTCGGCTCACCCGACAACTTCCGCCGCGAAAAGTTAACCTTCCATATCGCCCCATTCGAAAGTAGCTATCAAGCACTACTGGGACGTGAAGCTTTCGCCCGCTTTAACGCAATACCGCATTATGCACCTCTTACACTTAAAATGCCTGGTCCACGCGGCATCATCTCATTAATAGGGAGTATCAAGTGTTACTTGAGCACGGAAGAATTTGAGACTGCCTTGACAGCCCCACACTAATCCGCCCGCTAATCAAAGCACCTGAATAGGTCATTCGACCCGGACATGGGTAGACGAGTCCGGCGTAAACATATAACGCCTACTAGCGCATACCCCGCATAAGGGCTGCACGCATGTACAACAAGAGACAATAAAGCTCAATTTTATTCACTTTTCAACTGCACTCTGTTTATTTAATATAAAGTACATTTTTCGCACGATCTTTTTTCTTTTCAACTAAGTTCTTCTCTTTACAGATGAACACCGTGCTATACCCGCCGGGACACGGCACAACGGAGACACAGCGCAGACGCGTGAAGTTGGGACCCGCTGCAAGGATTGTTTTCAGATTAAGACCTCGCGTAAACTTTTTTACTGTCTCTTGTTGATATACATCCCCGGTTTCTTGCTATAACCGAGGAGGAGGCTGGCGTTTTGGCATCGGCCGCACCAGAATTTTTTGCGTGCACTGACACGGGGGCTTAGGGCATTATTCTGCCTGCTTTCATAAAGACCGAATACCTTAGGGAGTGTTCGCGTCTCGAAGTTAGGCCTTATATGCATCAGCTCGAATCATGTCTTTGGTCAAATGTTGGGTTTGCCGGCTCCGTATTTTGATGCCTTACGCCTCCGTTCTATCGGCTAACGGCACTGTGGAGAACTATCGCGATTGTGCCCGTTCGCCAGTGAGCACCTCAAGAGAGAAAGCCAAAACTGATGTCATGATATAGCGTGAGACTGGTCAACCACTCGATGACCCACCGAATGTTTAGAATTTCAAGATTAACGAAGGACCGCTTCCGTCAGCACATACGCCCAATTCGAGAGCGCGGTGCCCCTAGGGGCTATATAGTAGCCCCTCCATCGAACTCCTATGGCTAAGTGAAAGTGATAAAGCATTATAGTCCGTTGCCTAGTTTGCTACGCTATCACCTCCTTTACAGGACCAAGACGTTGGATTAAGTGTGAAAATGCGCTTTTGCAAACACCCCGACTATGTGCGTGGGGGCTGAAGTCAAGACTGCCATCTTTCAAAGTTATATACACATATACATCAATGGTCAGACAGAGGTGTTTTAATACTTGAATGCACAAGTATAAAAAGCTCTTATATTATATTGAAACATTGTTTTCACAAATCATACATGTCATTAGAACATAATATCCTTCAAGCATCGCGTCTCTATTAAATGAGCGCCGCAGACTTCCTCAAAATAGTGCTCGGCATGTACTAAACTCTGTCCAAATCTTGGGATGCAACGTCGGTGGCCTTCATCTCCGCCCAAGTATGTCTTGACACGGCAAGAGCCATCCGCACCCTCTATGCATGCTGACCGCTTCATTGCATCGATATGCGGCACCGCACCAAGGAACTGTTGCACCAAGCTAAAATAACTCTTCGGCTCGGGCCTTTTCGGCCACAAATGAGTCACGACAGCCTTCATGGCAAGTCCGGACAACCTATTCAGCTCAGCCCATTCGGCCAAACGATCGGTTAATGAAAGTGGACGCTCCGGACTATGGAACTGCGACCAAAAAAGATCTTCCATTCCGTGATCCTTTTGACCTCGGAAGTGTTCGGCCGCGTCTGCGGCACTCGCCGCCAAGTCCAGATAAGAATCCGCCGCACCCCACAGCCGGTCCAATTGAGCGTACTTAGGATCCGTGAATTTCCTCCGCATCAGAAAGGGCTTTCCAGCCGCTATATCTCCGGCCTGACGTAGCTCCTCCTTCATAGCTCTCATCACAGAGCGAGTATCCTTGGCCTTGGTGGCGGCCTTTTTCAGGTCCTCTAGTTTCGCTCGACCTTATGTTTCAAGAAGCTCGCAACGGTCAGTAGCATTCTTCAATTTCACGGCCATCTCGGCCATTTCTTTCTTGCTTCGGCAGTGAGCAGCCTGTTCGCTTTTAGCTCTAAGTCGCCTTTAAAGGCAGCCGATCACTTTTTCCGCTTGCTCCTTGGCTCGGGCAAGCTCCACCAAGGTTCTCTCATAGAGGCACCATCTGCATTAAGCATACATGTTGTAAGGCATGGGTGTCAAGCTCCCTTACCAGGTGTCGGCGGAGAAGTTGCATACCTTGTGACTTGTCAAGCCGCTTATTAACAAGCGTGATGTCCGCATCCGCCACGCCAAGTTGCCGCTTCGCCGCAAATTCATCAGCCCGGCTAGCCACCGGACGCTTCGCCACCTACATAGGAAGAACGCATATTATACCTGGGGTTATGATCCTCGGCGCACCGTCATTTTTTGACACCGCACCAAGTCTCAGGGGCTACTATCTATATAGGGCGCATTTTATATGCAAAACTGTCAGAAGGTACATCATTTTATGTACCTCAAAACCCACAAAACTTACAACGGCTTCATGCAATCCGCTCTCAGCGGATGAAATCCTTTCAATCACCGTACCCATTAACGTACGATGATCTTCTGAGATAGACGCTCACCCGAGCAGATCCTTCAGCTCCTCCGACCGTACACCCGTTGGTGCCGGACTCGTCCGGTGGCCTTTTTCGAAGGCCGAACACGGAGGGCTTTGAGGGGACATACGGCTGCCTTCTGGCCCCGCCGGATTCGGAGACGCCCTTCGCGACGACACCTCAGGGTCGTCCACCTCGCATAACGGTACGGCAGGCGGAGGCGTTTCGCTCTCCATCATCTCCGGACCAAGATCCCCTGAAGACGAGCTCTGCTGTGAAGGGCTGAGATACGAACTACAAGGTAAACTTTCGGTTAGCTTCAGAAATAAAACGGGGATGTATCTCTTTTTAAAAAATTCCCCCCTTTAATTACGGCTCGCTAGAGAGCTGATCTCCTTGGGGAAATACTGCGGCCGGGGCATCTCCCGCCGCAGGACCCTCTGGTGAAGATTTCTTCCCCCGCTTCGAGGCTTTGGTCTCCGGATATTCAGAAGCGGTCCTCTTCTCCCCTTGGAGGGAGGGATTCTCTATCCCCCCTTTCTTGATAGCCTCCTTCATGGAGGTAGTACTTCCCTTGTTCCCCCCTTCGCCTTCTTCAAAGGGCACAACCTCTAGCATCTATGTTAATACAGGATCCGGCGTGGTCTCAGGGAGGGGGGCCGGGCACCTGATCAGTTTTGCTTTTGCTATCCACTCATGTTTAAAGGATAGCTCTTTTAAGGGCAAGTTTATGATAAATATGCGGATAGCATGTCCGGGTACAGGACTACTTACTTGAGTATCCGGGCAATTGTAGCTCAGACCTGCGTCCTCGGTTAAGTCCGGACACATTGCTTGTGATCCGAAAAACAGTTGGTACATCTCCACGGGAGTTACGCCCATAAAATGTTGGAGAGCTCGTGGTCCCTCCGGATTAAACTCCCACAGACGGAGGGGGCGGCGTTTGCAGGGCAAGGTGCGGCGAATCAGCATGACCTCGCGCTACTATGACCAGATTGATCTCTCTCTCTCGGAGGTCTCGACACGGCCCTCGCAATGAGGTACGCCCATGGACGGTCCCAGTTGAGCCCTTTATTGACCCATGACGCCCGCCGCAGTGGAGGACCCGAGCGGAAGGCAGGTGGCGCCGCCCATTTTGTGCCCCTGGGAGCGGTGATATAAAACCACTCCTGTTGCCATAAATTGAGCTCCTCTTGAAAAGAGCCCTCGGGCCATGGAGCGTCCGTGATTCTTGCTTATAACAGCCCCTCCACTCTCGCCGATGCCCTTGATCATCTTTGGCTCCACTTTGAAGGTCTTGAGCCACAATTCGAAGTGAGGAGTAATGCGGAGGAAGGCTTCACATACGACAATGAACAACGAGATATGGAGGATGGACTCCGGATCCAAGTCATGGAATTCCAGCCCATAATAAAACATGATCCCCCTCACAAAGGGGTCCGTCGGGAAGCCTAAACCCTGAAGGAAGTGACACACGAATACCATGCTCTCACCAGGCTCGGGAGTGGGAATAACCTGCCCTTGGGCAGGCAGCCTATGCGAAATTTCGCCGGTTAGATACCTGGCGTCTCTCATCTTTAGCACATCTTCTTCCGTGACGGAGGAAGACATCCACCGGCCGTGCAGGTCGGAGCCGGACATCGTTGAAGGTCCGAAGCGCCTAAATCTGGAGCTTTGGGTGTTGGAACTCGAGGCGAGGGGCGGATTCGATTGAGATTGAAAGAAAGGAGCGGGCCTTGGTCTCGTTATAAAGAGGTTGAATACCAAGAGCCCTCCCGTGACCGCTCGGGACTCGCCGATGGAGGAGGCGTGCTAACGGGCACGACCGGGTTACCCACACCCGTATTGATGAGGATCCTGAATAAGGGGAACGATCTCCGCCCGATAAGACGTGTCAAGAAACCGCCTTGCTAAACGACCTGAGGTGGGACAAGAAAACGATTCATATAAAGGCCTCGGCCGTGGTGTGATGTCACGCCGCGGAATACGCCGACAAATCTGTGCAAAGGTTATTCTCTACGGTGGTATGTGGAACTTGTTTTGCAGAGCCGACACTATCCTTGTGTTCAAAATCTTCTATGAAGTATTCGGAGGAGGAACCCGCCTTGCAATGCCGAAGACAATATGGGCGCCGGATTCGCCGCCATTGAAGCCTGGTTCAGGGCTCTTGAGGAGTCCTGGATTAGGGGTGTCCGGATAGCGAACTATCACCGTTGGCGGACTCGGACTATGAAGATACAAGATTGAAGACTTCGCCCCGTGTCCGGATGGGACTTTCCTTGGCGTGGAAGGCAAGCTTGGCGATACGGATATGTAGATCTCCTACCATTGTAACCGACTCTGTAACCCTAACCCTATCCGTGTCTATATAAACCGGAGGGTTTTAGTCCGTGGGATTAACAACAATCATACCATAGGCTAGCTTCTAGGGTTTAGCCTCTCTGATCTCGTGGTAGATCCACTCTTGTACTACCCATATCATCAATATTAATCAAGCAGGAGAAGAGTTTTACCTCCATCGAGAGGGCCCGAACCTGGGTAAAAACATCGTGTCCCTTGTCTCTTGTTACCATCCGCCTAGACGCACAGTTCGGGACCCCCTACCCGAGATCCGCCGGTTCTGACACCGACATTGGTGCTTTCATTGAGAGTTCCTCTGTGTCATCAGCCTTAGACCCGATGGCTCCTCTGATCGTCAACAACGATGCGGTCCAGGGTGAGACTTTTCTCCCCGGACAGATCTTCGTATTCGGCGGCTTTGCACTGCGGGCCAATTCACTTGGTCATCTAGAGTAGATCGAAAGCTATGCCCCTGGCCATCAGGTCTGATTTGGGAGTTTGAATTACACGGCCAACATCCGCAGAGACTTGATCTTCGACGGATTCGAGCCACAGCCAAGCGCGCCGCACTGTCTTGATAGGCACGATCTAGCTCTTGCCACGAACAAGTGCCTCGAGGCCGCACCAGCGCCCGCTCGACTCTTAGCTCGGAGCCGACTACCGATCGAGGACGAGTGGTTGGACACCGCCTCGGGGCTACGATCTCTACGGCGATTGAGTCAACTCCATCCCTGTCCTTCGAAGACCCGGACTCCAAGGTGCCGGACTCCTCTCCGACTCCGAACCTCCGCGACCCCGCCAATTGAATCCAATTGGGCGCCGGTTATGGAGTTCACTGCCGCGGACATCTTTCAGCACTCGCCCTTTGGCGACATTATGAATTCACTAAAGTCTCTCTCTTTATCAGGAGAGCCCTGGCCGGACTACGGTCAGGAAGGTTGGGATGCGGACGACGGAGAAATTCAACGCCCACCCACCACCCACTTTGTAGCCACTGTCGAAAGCTTAGACGACATGCTCGATTTCGACTCCGAAGACATCGATAGTATGGACGATGATGTAGGAGACAACCATGAACCAGCACCTATAGGATACTGGACAGCCACCTCATCCCACGATGTATACATGGCGGATACACCTAGAGGAAGTGTCGACGAGGAACAATGAGACACTACGAAGGATAAATCCCTCGAAAAGCAGTCAAAACGGTAACGTAAACGCCGCACCAAGTCCCGCCTCGACAAAGACGGCAGCCACACAGACCCAACCATAGAGCAGGGCGAACTGGTGGATGACGAACATGCTATCGAGCAACCGTCCGAACAGGACAACTTGGATAAACAACCCGTCCCCAGCGAAGATAACAGTCCGGACGATCTCATGCCGGACAAATTGTTGGAGCAGAAGAACCTCCACAAAAGGCTCGCCGCCCACCGTATGTAGCTCGAGAAAGCGTAAGCGGAAGCTCAAAACAACGGAAGATGCACTCAGTATCGATGGAGCAAAGTACTCAACACCAAGAAAGAAATACGGCGACGACCGCCAAACAAAGAGCTACCCAAGCGCAAATTACTGCCCGAATTCGAGGAGGCCGAGAGCCCCAAATCAAAGAACAAAGAGGCCGCCCGGTCGGATAGATGACCACATGGCAAACATGGAGCGCAAGCGCGCCGCACACATGACGGCACGCGATTCGCATAAGGATTCACATCAAAAGGATGGCCTAGTTAGGTCCATCTATGGGCCGAGAAAGCAAGCTCTTCCAAGCAATGCAACACGCCAAATATCCGAACATCACGACACACCCAAATATAGGGGTGTCGCACACCTCGTGTTTCACCGATGAGGTGCCGGATCACTAATTCCAGTGGATTCAAACCCGTAAACATAGAGGCATACGACGGAACAATGCACCTCGAGTCTGGATTGAGGATTACATCCTCCACATACACATGGCTAGAGGAGATGATCTCCACGCCATAAAATATTTACCCCTCAAGCTCAAAGGGCCAGCCCGGCATTGGCTCAAAAGCCTCCCTGAAGATACCATTGGAAGTTGGGCAGTGCTCGAGGATGCTTTTCGGGCAAATTTTCAAGGGTCTTATGTCCGCCCTCCAGATGCAGACAATTTAAGTCACATAACTCAACAACCCGGAGAGTCAGCCTGCAAATTCTGGAACAGGTTTGTTGGTGTCAAAACCGGCGGATCTCGGGTAGGGGGTCCCGAACTGTGCGTCTAGGCGGATGGTAACAGGAGACAAGGGACACGATGATTTACCCAGGTTCGGGCCCTCTTGATGGAGGTAAAACCCTACGTCCTGCTCGATTGATATTGATATTGTGGATGTTTACAAGAGTGGATCTACCACGAGATCAAGGAGGCTAAACCCTAGAAGCTAGCCTATGGTATGATTGTAAGGGTTGTTGATGTTGTTCTCGTCCTACGGACTAGAGCCATCCGGTTTATATAGACACCGAGAGGGCTAGGGTTACATAGAGTCGGTTACAATGGTAGGAGATCTACATATCCAGATCGCCAAGCTTGCCTTCCACGCCAAGGAAAGTCCCATCCGGACACGGGCGAAGTCTTCAATCTTGTATCTTCATAGTCTTGGAGTCCGTCGATGATGATAGTCCGCCGATGATAGTTCGGTGATGATGGTAGTCCGCTATCCGGACACCCCTAATCCAGACTCCTCAAGAGCTCCCTGAACCAGGCTTCAATGACGATAAGTCCGCGCAGATATTTCTTGGCATTGCAAGGCGGGTTCCTCCTCCGAATGATAGAAGATTGTGAACACCAGGATAGTGTCCGGCTCTGCAAAATAAATTCCACATCCCATCGTAGAGAGAATAATAATATATACACAAGTTCAATCTGCTGACTTTTTTGTGGCATGACGTCACACCACTACCAAGCCATTACTTGAATTGGTTTTTACTTTACCACCTCAGCGCATTTAGCGAAGCGGTTTCCTTGGCACGTCTTGTCGAAGTAGAGATCGTGTTTCCCCTTAATCCGGGATTCTCATCAATACGGACGTGGGTAACCCAACCGCGCCCGTCCGCCACGCCCCCTCTATCGAAGGCGAGTCCCAAACGGTCACGGAGACGGCTCTTGGTATTCTCCCTCTTTATAACGGGACCAAGGCTTGTTTCTTTTTTCTTCAATCCTTCATCGAATCCTCTCCCCGCTCCAAGTTCCAGCACCTAGAGCTCCAGATTCGAGTGCTGCGGACTTCCAACGATGTCCGGTTCCGACCTCCAGGGCCGGTGGATGCCCTCCTCCGTTATGGAGGAGGACGTGCTAAAGCTGCGGGAGGCCAAGTACCTGTCTTACGAGATTTCGCACAGGTTGCCTGCCAAAGGGCAGGCCATCCCCACCCCCGAGCCCGGCGAGTATGTCGTTTTTGTATCCCACCTCCGTCGGGGTTTAGGCTTCCCGATGGATCCTTTTGTGAGAGGGCTCATGTTTTACTATGGGTTGGAATTCCACGATTTGGCTCCGGAGTCCATCCGCCATATTTCCGCATTTATTGTCGTCTGCGAAGCCTTCCTCCGCGTCACCCCTCACTTCGGCCTGTGGCTGAAGACCTTCAATGTGGCGCCGAAGATGATCGGGGGGCGTCAAGCGGAGTGTGGCGGGGCGGCCATAAGTAGGAGGGCCGATGCCCCGTGGCCCGCTGGCTCCTTCCAAGAGGAGCTCGGCCCGTGGCAGCAAGAGTGGTTCTATATTACCGTTCCGAGGGGCCGCAGACAAAAGCCGCCGCCCCTATTCCGCCCGGGACCTCCACGACGGTTGATGTCGTGGGTCAACCAAGGGCTCAACTGGGGGCCGTCAAAGGACGTGCCCCTACTGCAGGGCCGGATTCGAGATCTCCAAACGAGGGAGGTCGATATGGTGGTGGTGATGCAGGTTATGCTGATTAGGCGTCTCCCGCCCTGCAAACGCCGCCCTCTCCGGCTATGGGAGTTCAATCCGGAGGGTCCACGGATTCTTCAACACTTCATGGGTATGACACCCCTGGAGATGTACAAATTATTCTTCGGATCGCAAGAGGTGCGTCCGGAATTGACCGAGGATGCTGGCCTAAGCTGCAATCGCCCGGATACTCAAGTAAGTAGTTCCGAGTCCGGACATACCGTTTGTTTGCCTTTCGATGATTCTCCTTATGACCAATTTCCTTCTACACAGGAGTGGATAGCGGAAGCAAAATTGATACGGTGTCCGGCCCCCTCCCCGAGACCGCACCGGATCCCGTGCTGGTCCGGATGCTTGAGGTTGCGCCTTCAGAGGAAGACGAAGGGGAAAATAGGGAAGCTACTGCCTCGCCTAAGGAGGCTCTTGAAAGAGGGGGGATCGAGAATCCCTCCCCAAGGGGAGAAGAGGACTGCCTCCGAGGACCGGGGCAAAGCCCCTAAACGGGGAAGAAATCTTCGCCAGGGTCCTGCGTCGGGAGGCCCCGCCGCACAATCTCCCTTAAAGAGTCAGCCCTCCAACGAGCCGTAAGTAGAAAGAAAGGAATTTTATAATAAGGGACATCCCTATTTGTGCTTCTGAGGATAACTAAAGTTTTTACCTTGTAGTTCGAATCTCCGTCCTTCGCAAATGAGCTCGTCTTCGGGGGACCATCTTCCGGAGATGATGGAGAGCGAGACACCTCCGTCCGGGGCGCCGTCGGATAGGGCGGACGAGCCTGAAGTGTCGTCACGGAGGGAGCCCTCGGGTTTGGCAAAGCCGGATAGTTCGGCGCCAACTGGTGTACGGCTGAAGGATCTGCTTGAGAAGGCGTCTATCTCAGAAGATCAGCACGCATTGATGAGCATGGTGATTGAAAGGATTTCGTCTGCCGAAGGCGGGTTGCACGATTGTGTCAGGAGTTTGCTGGCGGGTTTTGAGGTACGTAAAAATGACACACCTTTTAACAGTTTTGCATATAGAATGCGCCCTGTATAGATAGTAGTCCCTGAGACTCGGTAGGTTGGCGAAATCGACAGCGTGCCGAGGATCAAAATCGCAGGTTTAAATTCTCGTCGTGCCGATGCAGGTGGCGGGTCGTCCGGGGGCCAGCCGGACTGATGGAGTTACTGAACTAAAGCGGCAACTCGATGCTGCGGATGCGGACATCACGCTGGTCAACAGGCGACTTGATGAGTCGCAAGCTAAGTGTTACTGCGCGGTCACTTGGTAAGGGAGCGAAGCCATCTCCTTACAACATGTGCGTGAAATGCATATAGTGCCGCTGTTATGGAGAGCCTTCGGGCGAACTTGCTCAAGCCAAGGAGCAGGCCGAAGGAGTAATCTGGCGGCCTCGAGGGCGCCGGGAGTTAGCGGCCGAAAGGGTCGCACACTGCCGGAGCAGGGAAGAGATAGCCGAAATGGCCGTGAAGTTAAAAGATGCTACCGACCGCAATGAGGCTCTTCTGAAGGAGCGCCTAGCGGGGCAAGAAGAACTGCGGAAGGCCACCGCCGAAGCCAAGGATGCCCGCTCTGCAATGCGGGCTATGAAGGAAGAGCTGCGCAAGGCCGGAGATATTGTAGCTGGCAAGCCTTTTCTGCTGCGCCGAAGGTTTACGGATCCAAAATATGCTCAGTTGGGCCAACTGTGGGGTCCAGAGGACCCTTATATGGACTTAGCAGCGAGTGCGGCGGATGCCGTTGTGCATTTTCGAAGCCAGAAGGATTACAAGACGGAAAAGCTGTTTTGGTCTCAATTCCATAGTCCGGAGCGTTCACTTCCGCTGGCCGACCGTTTGGCTGAGTGGGCTGAGCTAAATAGGTTGTCCGGGCTTGCTATGACGGATATAGTGACCCATATCCGGCCGGATAGGCCCCAGCCGAAGAGTTACTTTGGCTTATTGCAGCAATTTCTTGGGGCGGTGCCGCATATCAAGGCGGCGAAGCGGTCGGCCTGCATAGAGGGTGCGCGGATGGCGCTTCGCCGATGTGAAGACACATTGACAGAGATGGATGCCACCATTGCGACCCGAGTTTGGATGATAACTGGTTACCCGCTGAGCACTATTTTGGTGAAGTGCTGCATGGTGCTCGTGTAATAGAGTCGCAGTGCTCAAAAAATGTTACGTTCGAATGAACGTTTATATGATGTAAAACGATATTTATGATGTAAGCGCCTTTTATACTTGTGCATTCAAGTAATAGAATATCTCCTATGCGGCCGTTCATGTATACGTGTGTATAACCTGAAGATGGCAGTTGTCGGCTTCAGCCCCCACGCACAAGGTGCAGGGGTGTTCGCAAAAAATAGCGCGTTTTCACACTTAATCCGACGTCTCGGTCCTGTAAAGGAGGTGGTAGCGTAGCAAACGAGGCAACCGGACTATGATGCTTTATCACTTTCACTTAGCCATGGAGTTTGAGGGTGGGGCTATGACATAGCCCCTGGGGGCACCGCGCTCTCCGAATTTGGGGCACGTATGTGCCTGGCCGGGAAATGGCCCTTCGTCAAAACGAAGGAATCCTAAACATTCCCATGGTCGATCGAGTGGTTGACCAGTCTCTCGCTGTATCATGACGGTCAGCGGCTTTCATCGAGGTGCTCGCCCAGCCGAATCGGGGCACAATCGCATAGTTCTCCGGAGCCGCGTTAGCCGATGATACGGAACGTAAGGCAGCAAAACACGGAGCCGGGCAAACCTAACATTTGACCAAAGACATGATTCGGAGCTGATGCATATAAGGCCTAACTCGAGACGCCGAACACTCCCGAAGGTGTTCGGTCTTTATAATAGCGGCAAAACAAAGCCCTAAGCCCCTTGCGTCCAGTGCACGGCAGGTTCTTCCGTGCGGCCGATGCCAAAACGCCGATCTCCGCTCTGGTTATAATGATAAACCAGGGATTATAGCAACAAGAGACAGAAGAAAGGTTTACGAGGGTCTTAGTCCGAAAAGAGTGCTTGCAACGGGTCCCTCGCACGCGTCTGCGCTGTGTCTCCGCGCAGCCGTATCCTGGATGGGTGTGCACGCTGTTCATCTGTAAAAAGAGAGGAACTTGGTTGGAAAAGAAATCGTGCGAGAAAGTGCATAAAAAATTGAAATATAGTTTAATAAAGCTGAGCCTATGCTAGCTCATCATGGCTTATATGTGCAAACCCTTGTGAAGGGGTGTGCGACTAGGTAGCCCCTAGCTTATTTATTCCGGACTCGTCCAGCCGTGTCCGGGGTCTCAGGCGACCTTTTAATGAAATGATACCACGTGGACCGGGCATTTTAAGCATAAGAGACGCGTAATGTGGTATTGCATTGAAGCGGATGAAAGCTTTCCCGTCCCAGTGATGCTTGATAGCTGGTGTAAGGGCCTGGCGCCACTCCTTTGAAGGAAGTGCGGCTATGCCGAATTGCAGTATGGTCTATCCCAACTTGCGGATTGTGTCCGGATATAACAGGTTTAAGTCACTGCCGCCGTCCATCAAAACCTGCGTGAAATGCAGTCCGTCTGTTATGCGATTCAATATCAGGGCAGTCTATCCTGCGTTCTGGATACTTCTGGACTAATCCAGATGGTCGGAAGTTATTGGTTTTGACATCCAATCTCGGTGTTCCACTGGGGTGGACCGTCTGACACTCGTCTTTAGCGAGTGCCGTGTTGGTTTTCCGTACTATCACGTGAAGCGAGTTTACTGTTTTGACTTCTTGTGGGAAAGTCTTTTGACCTCCGGTGCTCTGCTGGTGGGGTACGTCCTCGTCCTCGCTTGGCACATCGAGCCCCTTGTGTCCGGCGTTGAGTCTGCCGGACTGTTTAAAAACCCAACAATTTCGGTTGGTATGGTTTGCAGGCCTTCCAGGGGTACTGTGGATTTGACATATCCGATCTAAAATTTTGTTTAAATTTGATATCTCGTCTCTGTTGTCCTTAAGAGGCCGTGTTATATTGTTTGGCCGCGAGCTTTTGAATCCGGCGTTGACCGTCGTGCCCTTTGGGCTTTTATCTTTATTCCGGCGCTGATCTTTCCTGCGTCGTGACTTTCCGTTTCCATCTCTGATCTCGGATGTACTCGGGTCGCTGGTGTTGCGTCTTGCTAGCCAGCTGTCTTCTCCTGCGCAAAAGCGCGTCATGAGGCTTGTTAGCGCGGCCATTGTTCTTGGCTTCTCTTGGCCGAGGTGTCTGCTAAGGCTTCCGCGTCCAGACAGTCGACTATTTGGTTCTTTTTGGTAAGGAACCTGTTCCAGAATTTGCGTGCTGACTCTCCGGGCTGTTGGGTTATATTACTCAGATCGTCTCGCATCCGGAGGGCGACATAAGTCCCTTGAAAATTTGTTCTAAACGCGCCCTCAAGCTCTTCCCAACTTCCTTGATGTTTTCGGGAGGCTTTTGAGCCAATGCCGAGCTGGCCCTTGAGCTTGAGGGGTAGGTATTTTATGGCGTGGAGATCATCTCCTCTAGCCATGTGTATGTGTAGTATGTAATCTTATATCTAGACTCCGGGTCTGTTGTGCGTTGTATGCCTCTATGTTTATGGGTTTGAACCTGCTGGAAATTCATGATCCAAAGACCTCATCGGTAAAACATAGCGGGTGTCGGCGCCCTGATTTGGGTGTGCCATTGTCTTCAACACTTGTCGTGTTGTGTTACTTCCGGGCCCTCTTTTTGACCCGTAGATGGACCTAGTTGGGCCGTCCGCTTTTCCTGTGATTATAAGTCGGTTTGTGTGCGGCCCGCTTGTCGCTTTTGGCTGTCATCGGCCGCCTATCCGCCAGCGGCCTCTTTATTTTTTGATTGTGAGGGCTCTATGGCTTCCTCGTCAAATTCTGGCAGCAACTTGCGCTTCGGGTAGCTCTTTGTTTGATGGCCATTGCCATATTTGTCTGCAGTCTTGAATACTTTGCTCCACTTCAATCTGAGCGTGTGTTCTGCTGTTTTGAGTTTCCGTTTTGCCTTCTTCAAACTTCTTGCAGTGGCGACGAGTCTTTTGTGTATGTTCTTATGATCCGGTGTTGTGTCCGGACTGTTGATTACTCTGTGAAGGGGTTGATTATCCGGCATGTCCGCTGGTTTGCCCTGCTCTATCGCTGGGTCATTAGGAAGGCTGCTTTGGTCGAGGCGGGACTTAGGGCGGCGTCTACGTCGCCGTTTTGGCTGTTTATCGGCGAGACTATCTCTGCCGCCCCGTTGTTCCTCGTTATCGCTTCCGCTTTGGGGTGTCCACCATGTATATGTCGATGACGAGGTGGTCTTCCAAAGGTCCTGTAGGCACTGGTTTTTGGTAGTCTCCGCATCGCCGCCCATGCCGCCGATGTCTTCGGAGTCGTAGTCGAGCACGTCGGTTAAATCGCCGACGGTGGCTACGAAGTGGGTGGTGGTGGGCTCTGAATTTCTTCGTCATCCGCGTCCCAACCATCCTGGTCGTGAGTTCGCCAGGGCTCTCCGGATAGCGAGAGATGCTTGATGAATTTATGATATCGCCGAAGGGCGAGTGCTGAAAGATGTCCGCAGCGGTGAATTCCATGATCGGCGCCCAATCGGATTCGACCGACAGGGGCGCAGGAGGTTCGGAGTCCGGCACCTCGGAGTCATGAGCTTTATGCGGGACAAGGCAAGTGTTCGGCTCCATCGCCGTAGAAGTTGCAGCTCCCGAGGCGGTGTCCAGCCATCCGTCCTCGATCCGAGCGATTGGCTCCGGACTATGGGGCGGAGCGAATTCGTGTGCGGCCTCCGGTGCTGTTCGGCGGCAGAATTAGGTCATGCCCATCGTGACAACACGGCACGCTCAGCTGTGGCTCATATCCATCGAAGATCAAGTCTCCGCGGATATCGGCCGTGAAGTTTAGGCTTCCAAACCTGACCTGACGGCCAGGGGCATAGCTTTCGATCTGCTCCAGATGGCCAAGTGAGTTGGCCCACAGTGCGAAGCCGCCGAATACGAAGATCTGTCCGGGGAGAAAAGTCTCACCCAGGACTGCGTCGTTGTTGATTGAAGAGGCCATCAAGCCTATCGGTGACGCATACGAGGAACTCTCAATGAAAGCACCAATGTCGGTGTCAAAACCGCGGATCTCGGGTAGGGGGTCCCGAATCGTGCGTCTAGGCGGATGGTAACAGGAGAAAAGGGACACGATGTTTTACCTAGGTTCGAGCCCTCTTGATGGAGGTAAAACCCTACGTCCTGCTCGATTGATATTGATATTGTGGATGTTTACAAGAGTGGATCTACCACGAGATCAAGGAGGCTAAACCCTAGAAGCTATCATATGGTATGATTGTAAGGGTTGTTGATGTTGTTCTGTCCTACGGACTAGAGCCATCCGGTTTATATAGACACCGGAGATGGCTAGGGTTACATAGAGTCGGTTACAATGGTAGGAGATCTACATATCCGTATCGCCAAGCTTGCCTTCCACGCCAAGGAAAGTCCCATCCGGACACGGGGCGAAGTCTTCAATCTTGTATCTTCATAGTCTTGGAGTCCGGTCGATGATGATAGTCCGGCCGATGATAGTTCGGCTGATGATGGTAGTCCGGCTATCCGGACACCCCCTAATCCAGGACTCCCTCAAGGTTCCTCACCAAAAAGAACCAAATAGTCGACTGTCCGGATGCTGAAGCCTTAGCAGCTTTCAAACACAATGTCCGAGACGAATGGCTCGCCAGACATCTCGGCCAGGAGAAGCCGAGAACAATGGGTGCTTTAACAAGCCTCATGTCCCGCTTTTTGCGCGGGAGAGGATAGTTGGCGGGCAAGATGCAGTACCAGTGACCCAAGTACATCCGAAGTCAGGGATGGAAATGGAAAACCACGACGCAGTAAGGACCAGCGTTGGACAAAGGGACACAGCCCGAAGAGCACGACAGTCAACGCCGGATACAGAAGCTCCCGGCAGAATCATAAAAAACTGCCCCTCAAGGATAACAGCGACGAGCTATCCAACTTAAACAAAAATCTTGGACAAAATATGCCAAATCCACAGCACTCTCGGGAAGCCTGCAAACCATACCCACAGAGATTGCTGGGTCTTTAAGCAGCCCGGCAAACTCAATGCCGAACACAAGGGGCTCGACACACCAAGCGAGGACGATGACGAACCCCACAAGCAGAGCACCGGAAAACAAAAGAATTTCCCACATGAAGTCAAAATAGTGAACTCACTTCAAGTGAAAAAAGGGAAAAACAGAGCGGCGCCCATAGAAACACGCGCCGCATGGTCTATCCCAGCAGAGTCCCAACGTTGGTTGTGAAAACCAATCACCTTCGATCATCAGGATTATTCCGGAAGTATCCGGAAAGCAGGATGGACTGCCTTGATATTAGATCCTATAATCGACGGACTCCAATTTACAGAAGTCCTGATGGACGGAGGTAGCGATCTAAACCTGCTATATCAGGACACAATTCGCAAAATGGGGATAAACCCAACCAAAGTTCGCCATAGCAACACCTCCTTCAAAGGGGTAATGCCAGGCCTATATGCCCATTGTACGGGCTCCCTACTGCTAGAAGTTGTGTTCGGCTCACCCGACAACTTCCGCCGTGAAAAGTTAACCTTCCATATCGCCCCATTCGAAAGTAGCTATCAAGCACTACTGGGACGTGAAGCTTTCGCCCGCTTTAACGCAATACCGCATTATGCATCTCTTACACTTAAAATGCCCGGTCCACGCGGCATCATCTCATTAAAAGGGAGTATCAAGTGTTACTCGAGCACGGAAGAACGTGAGAGTGCCTTGACAGCCCCACACTAATCCGCTCCGCTAATCAAAGCACTGAATAGGTCATTCGGACCCGGACATGGCTAGACGAGTCCGCATAAACATATAAACGCCTACTAGCGGCATACCCCCGTACAAGGGGCTGCATGCATGTACAACAAGAGACAATAAAGCTCAATTTTATTCACTTTTCGAACCGTATTCTATTTATTTAATATGAAGTATATTTTTCGCACGATCTTTTTTCTTTTCAACTAAGTTCTTCTCTTTTACAGATGAACACCGTGCTACACCCGTCTAGGACACGGCACAACGGAGATATAGGCGCAGACGTGCAGTAGGGACCCGTTGCAAGGATTCTTTTTAGATTAAGACCCTGCGTAAACCTTTTTTACTGTCTCTTGTTGATAGACATCCCCCGGGTTCTTGCTATAACCGAGGAGGAGGCTGGCGTTTTGGCAGCGGCCGCACCAGAATTTTTGCGCGTACCTAGACACCGGGGCTTGGGCATTATTCTGCCTGTTTTCATAAAGACCGAATACCTTAGGGAGTGTTAGGCGCCTCGAGTTAGGCCTTATATGCATCAGCTCGAATCATGTCTTTGGTCAAATGTTGGGTTTGCCCGGCTCCTGTGTTTTGCTGCCTTACGTTCCGTTCTATCGGCTAACGCGCACCGGAGAACTCTGCGATTGTGCCCGGTTCGCCGGTGAGCACCTCGAGAGAAAGCCAAAACTGACTGTCATGATATAGCGTGAGACTGGTCAACCACTCGATGACCCACCGGAATTTTTAGAATTCCCCTACATTAACGAAGGACCGTTTCCCGGTCAGGCACATACACGCCCCGAATATATGAGAGCGTGGTGCCCCTAGGGGCTATATAGTAGCCCCACCATCGAACTCCTTTGGCTAAGTGAAAGTGATAAAGCATTATAGTCCGGTTGCCTAGTTTGCTACGCTATCACCTCCTTTACAGGACCAAGACGTTGGATTAAGTGTGAAAATGCGCCTTTTTGCAAACACCCCCGCACTATGTGCGTGGGGCTGAAGTCAAGACTGCCATCTTTCAAAGTTATATACACATATACATCAACGGTCAGACAGAGGTGTTTTAATACTTGAACGCACAAGTATAAAAAGCTCTTATATTATATTAAAACATTGTTTTCACAAATCATACATGTCATTAAAACATAATATCCTTTGAACACTACGTCTCTATTAAACGAGCGCCCTGCAGGACTTCCTCAAAATAGTGCTCGGCAGGTACTCGGCTTCTGTCCGAATCTTGGGATGCAACGTCGGTGGCCTTCATCTCCGCCCAGTATGTCTTGACACGGGCAAGAGCCATCCGCGCACCCTCTATGCATGTTGACCGCTTCATTGCATCGATATGCGGCACCGCACCAAGGAACTGTTGCACCAAGCTAAAATAACTCTTCGGCTCGGGCCTTTTCGGCCACAAATGAGTCACGACAGCCTTCATGGCAAGTCCGGACAACCTATTCAGCTCAGCCCATTCGCCAAACGATCGGTTAATGAAAGTGGACGCCCGGACTATGGGCTGCGACCAAAAAGCTCTTCCATTCCGTGATCCTTTGACCTCGGAAATGTTCGCCGCGTCTGCGGCACTCGCCGCCAAGTCCAGATAAGCATCCTCCGCACCCCACAGCGGTCCAATTGAGCGCATTTAGGATCCGTGAATTTCCTCCGCGATCGAAAGGGCTTTCCAGCCGCAATATCTCGCCCGACGTAGCTCCTCCTTCATAGCTCTCATCGCAGAGCGAGTATCCTTGGCCTCGGTGGCGGCCTTTTTCAGGTCCTCTTGTTTCGCTCGATCTTATGTTTCAAGAAGCTCGCAACGGTCAGTAGCATTCTTCAATTTCACGGCCATCTCGGCCATTTCTTTCTTGCTTTTGCAGTGAGCAGCATGTTCGGCTTTTAGCTCTACGGCCACCTTTAAGGCAGCCGCATCACTTTTTCTGGCCTGCTCCTTGGCTCGGGCGAGCTCCGCCCGAAGGTTCTCCATAGCAGTGGCACCATCTACATTAAGCATACATGTTGTAAGGCATGGGCGTCAAGCTCCCTTACCAGGTGTCCACGGAGAAGTTGCATACCTTGTGATTCGTCAAGCCGCTTATTAACAAGCGTGATGTCCGCATCAGCCACGTCAAGTTGCCGCTTCAGTTCGGCAATTTCATCAGCCCGGCTAGCCACCGGACGCTTCGCCACCTACATAGGAAGAGCGCATATTATACCTGGGGTTATGATCCTCGGCACGCCGTCATTTTTTAACACCGCACCAAGTCTCAGGGGCTACTATCTATACATGGTGCATTTTATATGCAAAACTGTCAGAAGGTACATCATTTTGCATACCTCAAAACCCGTCAGTAAACTTACGCTGGCTTCATGCAATCCGCTCTCAGCGGATGAAATCCTTTCAATCACCGTACCCATTAACGTACGGTGATCTTCCGAGATAGACGCTCGCCCGAGCAGATCCTTCAGCTCCTCCGACCGTACACCCGTTGGTGCCGGACTCGTCGGGTGGCCTTTTTCGAAGGCCGGACACGGAGGGGTTTGAGGGGACATACGGCTGCCTTCTGGCCCCGCCGGATTTGGAGACGCCCTCGGCGATGACACCTCAGGGTCGTCCACCTAGCATAACGGTACGGCAGGCGGAGGCGTTTCGCTCTCCATCATCTCCGGACCAAGATCCCCTGAAGACGAGCTCTACTGTGAAGGGCTGAAATCCTTTCTACAAGGTAAACTTCGGTTACCTTCAGAAATAAAACGGGGATGTCTCTCTTTCAAAAAAATGCCCACCTTTACTTATGGCTCACTGGAAAGCTGATCTCCTTGGGGAAATAGTGCGGCCGGGGCATCTCCTGCCGCAGGACCCTCTCGTGAAGATTTCTTCCCCCGCTTCAAAGCTTTGGTTTCTGGATCTTCAGAAGCGGTCCTCTTCTCCCCTTGGAGGGAGGGATTCTCGATCCCCCTTTCTTGATAGCCTCCTTCACGGAGGTAGTAGTTCCCTTGTTCCCCCTTCGCCTTCTTCAAAGGGCACAACCTCTAGCATCTTGGTTAATACAGGATCCGCGTGGTCTTAGGGAGGGGCGGACACCTGATCAGTTTTGCTTTTGCTATCCGCTCTGTTAAAGGACAGCTCTTTTAAGGGCAAGTTTATGATAAATATCACGGATAGCATGTCCAAGATGCAGGACTACTTACTTGAGTATCCGGGCGATTGCAGCTCAGACCTGCGTCCTCGGTTAAGTTCGGACACATTGCTTGTGATCCGAAGAATAGTTGGTACATCTCCACGGGCGTTACGCCCATTAAATATTGGAGAGCTCGTGGTCCCTCCGGATTAAACTCCCACAAGCGGAGGGGGCAGCGTTTCCAGGGCAAGGTGCGACGAATCAGCATGACCTGCGCTACTACGACCAGATTGATCTCTCTCTCTCTCGGAGGTCTCGAATACGGCCCTGCAACAGAGGTACGTCCATGGACGGTCCCCAGTCGAACCCTTTATTGACCCATGACGCCCGCCGCAGTGGAGGACCCGAGTGAAATGCAGGTGGCGTCGCCCATTTGGTGCCCCTGGGAGCGGCGATATAAAACCACTCCTGTTGCCATAAATTGAGCTCCTCTTGAAAAGAGCCCTCGGGCCATGGAGCGTCCGCATTCTTGCTTATAACAGCCCCTCCGCACTCTGCCTGATGCCTCTTGATCATCTTTGGCTCCGCTTTGAAGGTCTTGAGCCACAATCCGAAGTGAGGAGTAATGCGGAGGAAGGCTTCACATACGACAATGAACGACGAGATGTGGAGGATGGACTCCGGATCCAAGTCATGGAATTCCAGCCCATAATAAAACATGAGCCCCCTCACAAAGGGGTTCGTCGGGAAGCCTAAACCCCGAAGGAAGTGAGACACGAATACCACGCTCTCACCAGGCTCGGGAGTGGGAATAACCTGCCCTTGGGCAGGCAGCCTATCTGAAATTTCGCGGTTAGATACTGGCGTCTCTCAGCTTTAGCACGTCTTCTTGATGGCGGAGGAAGACATCCATGGCCGTGCAGGTCGGGCGGACATCATTGAAGGTCCGGGCGACTAAATCTGGAGCTTTGGGTGTTGGAACTCGGCGAGGGGCGGATTCGATTGAGATTGAAAGAAAGGAGCGGGCCTTGGTCTCGTTATAAAGAGGTTGAATACCAAGAGCCCTCCCGTGACCGTTCGGGACTCGCCGATGGAGGAGGCATGCCAGCGGGCACGATTGGGTTACCTACGCCCGTATTGATGAGGATCCCAGAATAAGGGGGCACGATCTCCGCTCTGATAAGACGTGCCGAAGAAACCGCCTCACTAAACGCGCTGAGGTGGGACAGTAAAAACGATTCGTATAAAGGCCTGGCCGTGGTGTGATGTCATGCCACGGAATACGTCAGCAGATCTGTGCAAAGGTTATTCTCTCTACGGTGGTATGTGGAACTTGTTTTGCAGAGCCGGACACTATCCTTGTGTTCAAAATCTTCTATGAAGTATTCGGAGGAGGAACCCGCCTTGCAATGCCGAAGACAATATCGCGCGGACTCGTCATCATTGAAGCCTGGTTCAGGGCTCTTGAGGAGTCTGGATTAGGGGTGTCCGGATAGCGAACTATCACCGTTGGCGGACTCTGGACTATGAAGATACCAGATTGAAGACTTCGTCCCGTGTCCGGATGGGACTTTCCTTGGCATGGAAGGCAAGCTTGGCGATACAAATATGTAGATCTCCTACCATTGTAACCGACTCTGTGTATCCCTAACCCTATCTGGTGTCTATATAAACCGGAGGGTTTTAGTCCGTAGGA
Source organism: Aegilops longissima (assembly GCA_021605205.1). Classification (NCBI taxonomy): domain Eukaryota; kingdom Viridiplantae; phylum Streptophyta; class Magnoliopsida; order Poales; family Poaceae; genus Aegilops; species Aegilops longissima. The sequence goes on along the minus strand of CM038681.1, from coordinate 541,298,075 downwards.
CGAACAACAATCATACCATAGGATAGCTTCTAGGGTTTAGCATCTCGGATCTCGTGGTAGATCCACTCTTGTACTACCCATATCATCAATATTAATCAAGCAGGAGTAGGATTTTACCTCCATCGAGAGGGCCCGAACCTGGGTAAAAACATTGTGTCCCTTGTCTCCTGTTACCATCCGCCTAGACGCACAGTTCGGGACCCCCTACCCGAGATCCGCCTGTTTTGACACCGACATTGGTGCTTTCATTGAGAGTTCCTCTGTGTCGTCATCCTTAGGCCCGATGGCTCCTCCGATCATCAACGACGATGCGGTCCAGGGTGAGACTTTTCTCCCCGGACAGATCTTCGTATTCGGCGGTTTGCACTGCGGGCCAATTCACTTGGTCATCTGGAGCAGATCGAAAGCTACGCCCCTGGCCATCAGGTCAGATTTGGGAGTTTGAACTACAAGGCCGACATCCGCGGAGACTTGATCTTCGACGGATTCGAGCCACAGCCAAGCAGCGCGCCTTGTCTCGATAGGCGCGATCTAGCTCTGCCGCGAGCAGTGCCACGAGGTCGCGCACCAGCGTCGCTCGACCCTTAGCTCGGAGCCGACTCCGCCGATCGAGGGCGAGTGGTTGGACACCGCCTCGGGGCTACGATCTCTCTGGCGATTGAGCGAACTCCATCCCTGTCGCTGCGAAGCCGTGACTCCAAGGTGTCGGACTCCTCTCCGGACTCCGAACCATCCGCCCCTGCCAATCGAATCAATTGGGCGCGGTTATGGAGTTCATCGTCGCGGACATCTTCGGCACTTTTCGCCCTTTGGCGACATCCTGAATTCACTAAAGTCTCTCTCTTTCTAGCCACGGTCAGGAAGGTTGGGATGCGGACGATGAAGAAATTCAACGCCCACCCACCACCCACTTTCTAGCCACTGTCGAAAGCTTAAACGTCGTGCTCGATTTCGACTCCGAAGACATCGACGGTATGGACGATGATGTAGGAGACAACCATGAACCAGCACCTATAGGATACTGGACAGCCACCTCATCCCACGATGTATACATGGTGGATACACCTAAAGGAAGTCACGACGAGGAACAACGGGACACTACGAAGGATAAATCCCTCGAGAAGCAGTCAAAACAGTAACGTAAACGCCGCACCAAGTCCCGCCTCGATAAAGACAGCAACCACACAGACCCAACCATAGAGCAGGGCGAACCGGTGGACGACGAACATGCTACCGAGCAACCGTCCGAACAGGACAACTTGGATAAACAACCCGTCCTCGGCGAAGATAATAGTCCGGACGATCTCACGCCGGACAAATTGTTGGAGCAGAAGAACCTCCACAAAAGGCTCGTCGCCACTGCGCGTAGCGTAAAAAAGCAGAAGCGGAAGCTCAAAACAGCGGAAGATGCACTCAGAATCAGATGGAGCAAAGTACTCAACACCGCAGAGAAATACGGCGACAGTCGCCAAACAAAGAGCTACCCGAAGCGCAAATTACTGCCCTAATTCGATGAGGAGGCCGTAGAGCCCCCGCAATCAAAGAACAAAGAGGCTGCCCGGGCGGATAGACGACCACATGGCAAACATGGAGCGGCAAGCGGCACTGCACACAAGCCGGCACGCGATCCGCATAAGGATTCACATCAAAAGGATGGCCCAATTAGGTCCATCTATGGGCCGAGAAAGCAAGCTCTTCCAAGCAATGCAAAACGCCAAATATCCGAACATCATGGCACACCCAAATATAGGGGTGCCGCCCACCCCCTGTGTTTCACCGATGAGCTACTGGATCACGAATTCCCAGCGGGATTCAAACCCGTAAACATAGAGGCATACGACGGAACAACAAACCCTGGAGTCTGGATTGAGGATTACATCCTCCACATACACATGGCTAGAGGAGATGATCTCCACGCCATAAAATATTTACCCCTCAAGCTCAAAGGGCCAGCCCGGCATTGGCTCAAAAGCCTCCCTGAAAATACCATTGGAAGTTGGGAAGAGCACGGCTGTCAACGCCGGATTCAGAAGCTCCCGGCAGAATCATAAAAAACTGCCCCTCAAGGATAACAGCGACGAGCTATCCAACTTAAACAAAATCTTGGACAAAATATGCCAAATCCACAACACTCCCGGGAAGCCTGCAAACCATACCCATAGAGATTGCTGGGTCTTTAAGCAGTCCGGCAAACTCAATGCCGAACACATGGGGCTCGACACACCAAGCGGGGACGATGACGAACCCCACAAGCAGAGCACCGGAAAACAAAAGAATTTCCCACATGAAGTCAAAACAGTGAACTCACTTCAAGTGACAAAAGGGGAAAATAGAGCGGCGCCCATAGAAACACGTGCCGCACGGTCTATCCCAGCAGAGTCCCAACGTTGGTTGTCAAAACCAATCACCTTCGATCATCAGGATTATTCCGGAAGTATCCGGAACGCAGGATGGAATGCCTTGATATTAGATCCTATAATCGAGCCTTGTTGGGCAGGGCTCGGGAGGCACCTCCGTGGTGGCATGCAGATCTTTGTGAAGAGATAGAATGCTCAATATCAAATGAGGATAAGAGGGCAACCATCCTCACCGAAGAAACCCACAAGACCCCCGGCAAGATCCTTGCCGGGGAGGCCAGCGTGCCAGGTGGCGGCACGGCGATCTCCAAGACGCCAACACCGGCGCCCACGGCGCGCTCCTCTCAGGTTGTGCGTGATGAGCAGCGTCACCCTGCCGGTGACCCTGCGCGCCGCCCTGGGAAGAGTCCCGTGCGTCCCTCACATGAAGGAGAGGGCCAGCATGCGCGCCGAGGTGCTGATGGAGGTGGCGAACGGCTGCGGAGGTGCGATGCAGCCCCTACTAACATGGTTAGGAGTCGAGGTGCATCGTGGTCCACCCAGCTTTCGCCGCCACCCACGCCAGCGGAAGCCCTACCGCGTGCAGCTGCTCCTCGATTTTCCTCCCGCCGCGAAGAAGCTCGACGAATGGAGGGCCACTGTCCGGAGCCTCGTCGGTATCACCAACAACGACGGGCTGCGGCCGGCGGAACCCGTCAGCCGTCGCTCCACCGGGCTGCCACGTGCTAGCGGAGGCCACGCTGAAGGCGACGCGGCCACGGTGTACTCCCCACCTCCATCCCGACCGCCCCGGGCATCGACCCGTCGCGGCAACGCTCGTGATGATATCTCCATCGTGTCGTCCGACTCGCGAACCAACCGCGATCAGCTCCAAGTCCTTCGGGAGCGGGCTCATGAGGACGCTCGAACTATGATCGAGCGCCGACGTGATGCGCGCCACCAGTCGGACAGGCGGGCAGGGCCCGCTACGGACCACCCAGCGCCGGGAGGCTACGGTGGCCTACCTTACGAGGTGGGTTGTCCGGCCTTCACCCGTGAGCTGCGGTAGTTCCAGTGGCCCTCCCACCGTATGTTTAAGCCCGACGTTGGCGAGAAGTACAATGGCAAGACTTACCCGTCAGAGTTCCTCAGCATCTACACCATCGCGATGCAAGCTGCTGGGGCCCGTGACGATAAGGTGCTTGCCAACTACTTCCCGTTCGCACTCAAGCCTAATGTTATGTCATGGTTGATGCACTTGCCGGTGGATTCCGTCTCTTCTTGGGCGCATCTGTGCCATGAGTTTGTTGGCACCTTTACCAGAGGTCACCAAGCTCATGGCCAGGCGAGTGATTTACACATCATCCCTCAGAAGGAAGGAGAAAACCTGCGCAAGTACATCCAAAGGTTCAGCCGGGTGCAGTACAACATCCCCAATGTTCATCCCACCGTTGTGATCAGTGCGTTCCATCAGAACATGCGCAATCGCAAGATGCGTGAAGAGCTGGTGATGAACAAGGTTAAGGATGTGGCCGAGCTCTATGTTCTGGCTGATCGGTGCGCTCGTGCTGAGGAGGGAAGGAAGTACCCCGGCGAAGATGCCGGCGCGGAAACTGACTCCACTGGCGACACCGCCACCCCAGCGAAGAAGGGCCGACATCGCAATATGAAGCGCAAGAGCAAGGCCATGCTTGCCGTTGAGGGATCCGACGACACCGGCACCACCAAGAAGACCAAGGCGAGCGACCCCGGCAAGGAGGTTGCCAGGTGTGACTCTTGCCGGGCCTTGGCGGCTGCCGACAAGCCAGGAGGCTCCGACAAGCAATACTGCAAGATCCACCGCACCAAGGGCCACGATCTCCAAAGCTGCCGGCAGGTAGAGCTACTCGCCGAGAAGCAGAAAGCCGAGTATGAGCGGCGGGACAAGGAGAAAGGCCCAGATGGTGCCAAAGGATCCGGCAGGAAACATGGCAGCCAAGGAGGCCGCCGCGGCAAGGAGAATCAGCAAGAGAGGCTTGCCCGGGGCCACGATAAGAAGCAGGAAGACGATGATCATGACGAGGACGACAAGTCCGGCGACCATGAGTTTCAGAAAGCCACAGAGGCCATGTGCGTTGATGGTGGCGCCTCGCTGCATTCATCCCACCGCCAACTCAAGCACTGGGCACGTGAGATTACAGCGGTGGAGCCATCGTTCGACACACGGAAGCCGCTGAAATGGTCCAGCACGCCCATCATCTTCGACACCGAGGACCACCCTGACGGCACCACTGCGGTCGGGTGCTTTTCGTCGTTGGTTTCACCAACAATCCGCAACCTTAAGGTGACAAAGATGTTGGTCGACGGCGGGGCCGGCCTGAACTTGATCTCGCCTATTGTGGTCAAAAGGCTGCAGATCCCCGATGGAGACCTCGAGGTGACGGGTACGTTCCAAGGGGTTAACCCGGGGAGGAGCCAGCCAAAGGGAAAGATCACGCTGCCCGTGACATTCGGAGGTGAGCTGAACCACAGGACGAAGATGATTGTTTTTGATGTAGCCGAGATCCCCTTGCCTTACAACGGGATTCTCGGCCGCCCGGCACTGGCCACTTCATGGCAGCTTCACACTACGCCTACAACATGTTGAAGATGCCCGGGCTGATGAACATCATCACCATCCCCTCCGATAAGAAAGATGCGTTGATCTGCGCCGACCAACTCTACCGGGAAGCAGTTGCAGCAGCAGCTGCTAAGGTACCTGCTCCTGCCGACGGAGCCGGGGGGAGACCGGCGAGACTCCCAGCACCCACTCCGGCAAGCGCACCTCTTTGGGGTGTTGCGCTCCCGTTGAGGACGTGCTAGAGAGCTCCGCCGGCAAGAGCAAGAAGCCCAGAGCCACGCCACTAGAGACCAAGAAGGTGCCCGTCAAGGAGGACGGTACGTGGGAGTTTTTACCATAAGCTCCACCCTCGACGGCAAATAGGAAAGCGAGCTCGTCGCCTTCCTGTGGGCGAATGTCGATGTGTTTTCATGGCAAGCCTCCGACATCCCCGGAGTTCCCAGGGAGGTGATTGAGCACCACCTTGCTGTCTATCCTCAAGCGCGGCCCGTCAAGCAGAAGTTCAGGAAGCAAGCTCTGGAGAGGCAGGAGTTCATCACGGAGGAAATCAGAAAGCTAGAGGCGGCGGGTTTGGTGAGAGGAGTACTCCATCCAACATGGTTGGCCAATCCGGTAGTGGTGCGCAAGGCAAATGGGAAATGGTGGCTGTGTATTGATTACACAGACATCAATAAGGCTTGCCCAAAGGATCATTTCCCGTTGACGCGCATTGACCAGATTGTTGACTCCACGGCTGGGTGTGACCTCTTATCATTCCTGGACGCCTACTCAGGATACCACCAGATCTTCATGACAAAGGAAGACGAGGAAAAGACAGCATTCATCACCCCATGTGGTACGTATTGCTTTTTACGGATGCCTTTCGGGTTGAAGAGTGCTGGCTCGACCTTTGCAAGAGAAGTCCAAATTGGTTTTGAGCCCCAGCTACATAGAAATATGGAAGCTTATATGGATGACATAGTGTTCAAAACCAAGGACAAAGCAACGCTCGTGCAAGATCTGGAGGAAACATTTGGGAACCTGCGCAAGATCAAGCTCAAATTGAACCCTGAGAAGTGTGTCTTGGCGTCCCGTCCGGCAAGCTTCTCGGGTTCTTTTGTGTCCAAGGCAGGATTGAAGCAAACCAGATAAGATCAAGGCTATCGAGCAGATTGAGGCACCCAATCGGATCAGGGCGACGCGTCGGCTCTTGGCTGCGTTCGCCATGAGCGGTTCATCTCAAGTCGCGGGCGTGCCCTTCCTTTTTTTGAGATCTTGAAGAAAGCAGGGCCGATGGAGTGAATCCCAGAGGCCAAGGCAGCGCTGCAAGATTTTAAGAAATACCTCTCCTCTACCCCAGTGCTGGTTGCGCCCAAACCACAAGAACCGTTGCTGCTTTACCTAGCGGCAACAAATCAGGTGGTTAGCGCCACACTAGTGGCACAGAGAGAAGTTCATGAGGACACATCAGCAGCGGCAGAGTCGATGGTTGGCGGGCCGGAACCCTGCCCGGCAGGGCTCAGCCCCGGCAAGACTGAGTCCCCGGCAAGGCTCAGCCCCGGCAAGATTGGCGCTGTCTTGACGGGACCCTGCGACCGGTGAAGAACGCAGAAGAAGAAAATGGTGTAGCACCCTGTTTACCGTCGGCTCCGTTTGCAGGGGCTAGGTCGAGGTACTCGGTGTGCAAAAGCTGCTCTTCGCCTCCTTATGGCCGAGGAAGCTGCGCCATTACTTCAAGCGCATGAGATCACGGTGGTCACCGCCTCCCATTGCAACAGATATTGCATAACCCGGATGCAGCGGGGAGGATCGTGGAATGGGCCCTGGAGCTGTCAAGCTTCAGTTTAAAGTTCGAAAGTACCTCGATGATTCAGACCAGAGTCTTGGCAGAGTTTGTTGCAGAATGGACCTCGACGCCCGACGAAGAGGTACAAGAGACCACTCTCCCCGGCAAGGAAACGAGTCGCAACTGGATCATGTACTTTGATGGTGCCTTCTCGCAGCAAGGAACTGGCGCTGGTGTGCTGCTTGTCGCACCCACTGGAGAGCACCTCAACTACGTCATCCAGATGCACTTCCCCCGGGAGATGTCAACCAACAACACCGCCGAGTACGAGGGTTTTCTTACCGGTCTCAGGATCGCAGAGGACCTCGGAGTTAAAAAGCTCATCGTCAGGGGCGACTCACAGCTCGTCGTCAGGCAGATCAACAAAGATTATCAAAGCCTGTTGATGGAAGCTTACATAGATGAGGTGAGGAAACTGGAGGAATTCTTTGACGGTATCCAAGCGGAGCATGTCCCTCGGGTGGTGTAGGACCTTGAAGTATGTCTAGAGGGGGGGGTGATTAGACTACTTGACCAATTAAAAACTTAACCTTTTCCCAATTTTGGACTTTGCCAGATTTTAGCTATCTTAGCACAAGTCAAGCAATCTTCACACAATTCAAGCAAGCATGCTAAGAGTATATAGGCAGCGGAAATTAAAGCATGCAACTTGCAAGAATGTAAAGGGAAGGGTTTGGAGGATTCAAATGCAGTTGGAGACATGGATGTTTTTGTCGTGGTTCCGATAGGTGGTGCTATCGTACATCCACGTTGATGGAGACTTCAACCCACGAAGGGTAACGGTTGTGCGAGTCCACGGAGGGCTCCACCCATGAAGGGTCCACGAAGAAGCAACCTCGTCTATCCCACCATGGCCGTCGCCCACGAAGGACTTGCCTCACTAGCGGTAGATCTTCACAAAGTAGGCGATCTCCTTGCCCTTACAAACTCCTTGGTTCAACTCCACAATCTATTCGGAGGCTCCCAAGTGACACCTAGCCAATCCAGGAGACACCACTCTCCAAGAAGTAACAAATGGTGTGTTGATGATGAACTCCTTGCTCTTGTGCTTCAAATGATAGTCTCCCCAACACTCAACTCTCTCTCAAGGGATTTGGGCCTGGTGGAAAGAAGATTTGAGTGGAAAGCAACTTGTGAAGGCTAGAGATCAAGATTCATATGGTAGGAATGGAATATCTTGGCCTCAACACATGAGTAGGTGGTTCTCTCTCAGAACTGGTAAGTTGGAAGTGTAGGTTTGTTCTGATGGCTCTCTCCACGAATGAAGAGGAGGTGGAGGGGTATATATAGCCTCCACACAAAATCTAACCGTTACACACAATTTACCAAACTCGGTGGGACCGAATAAACAAACTCGGTCGGACCGATTTAGTAAACCTAGTGACCGTTAGTGATTTCGGTGGGACCGACATGCAACTCGGTAGGACCGATATGGTTAGGGTTAGGGCATAACGTAATCTCAGTGAGACCGATTACACAAACTCGGTGAGACCAATTTTGGTAATTAGCTAACCAGAGAGTTGGCTGTAAACTTCGGTGGGACGATTAAGCTCTTTTCGGTGAGACCGAAATGTTACGAAAGGGAAACAGAAAGTTTACATTGCAATCTCGGTGGGACCGATCGCTCACTTCGGTTAGACCGAAACATTACGAAGGGAAACAGAGAGATTACAATCCCATCTCGGTGAGACCGAGATCCCTATCGGTGAGACCGATTTGCCTAGGGTTTGTGGCAGTGGCTATGACATTTGAACTCGGTGGCGCCGGATAGAAAGAATCGGTGGGGCCGAGTTTGACTTAGGGTTTAGGTCATATGTGGAAGTGAGAAAGTAGTTGAGGGTTTTTGGAGCATATCGCTAAGCACTTGAAGCCAGAGGCTCATTAAGCAACACCTCATCCCTCCTTGATAGTATTGGCTTTTCCTATAGAATCAATGTGATCTTGGATCACTAAAATGTAAAAAGTAGACTCTTGAGCTTTTGAGCTTGAGCCAATCCTTTGACCTTAGTATTTTGAGGGATCCACTTTCATCATCCATGCCATGCCATTCATTGAGCTTTCCTGAAATATTTGTCTTGGAATAGCATTAGCTCAATGAGCTATATGTTGTTATGAATTACCAAAACCACCTAGGGATAGTTGCACTTTCAGGTGGAGAACGACATCGCCGACTACCTGTCAAAGCGCGCTGCCCTCAAGCTACATGTGGAACCAGGTACTTTTGTGCTTCAGTTAACTCAGCCATCCGTTGAGCCGTCGACCGGGAAGAACAAGCGGAGGAAGCTAGGCCCTGGAAAGTACTTCCCCACCAAGCTCCCCGGAGCCGCCGGGGAAGATGTTGCCGTGGATGCCGATCCAGCCACAGGGCGACCAACTCCGGCAGGACCTCAGGTCATGGCCATGGAGGCGGCCACTCCCGTAGCAGAAGAAATTCCTTTGGTACTTGTCGTCGAGCCACAGGCTCCGACCTGGGCACAGTAGACCGTCCGATTCCTTCAGAGAGGAGAGCTTCCTAAGGAGCAGGAAGAGGCGGAAAGAGTAGCCCGCCGGTCTGCCCTGTACCAGTTCATTGATAATGAACTGTACAGGAGAAGACCGAATGGGGTGAAATTGAAGTCCGTCTCCTTGGAGGAAGGACTAAAGCTGTTGGCAGAGCTACATGGAGGCATATGTGGCTCCCACATAGGGTCGAGGGCCCTTGCCGGCAAGGCTTTCCGGCATGGTTTCTTCTGGCCTACAGCCCTCCAGGATGCGATGACACTAGTAACCAAGTCTGAAGCGTGCCAGTTCCATTCGAAGAAGCTCCATCAACAAGCTCAAGCCCTTCAAACTATCCCTCTCTCCTGGCCCTTCTCGGTCCGGGGGCTCGACATATTGGGCCCTTTCCCTCGTGCTGTCGGGGGCTTTGAGTACTTGTACGTCGCAATCGACAAGTTCACAAAGTGGCCAGAGGTGAAAGCAGTGAGGAAGGTGATAGTGCAGTCAGCCATCAAGTTCTTCAAGGGACTAGTGTGCCGTTTTGGGGTGCCCAACAGGATCATCACCGACAACGGCACGCAGTTCACAAGCCATGCCTTCATGCAATACATTGAGGATCTCGGCAGAAAGGTCTGTTTTGCTTCCGTGGCACATCCACGGAGCAACGGCCAAGCGGAGAGAGCAAATGCCGAAGTCCTGCGAGGCTTAAGAACGAAGACTTTCGACAGGCTGCGCAAGAGTGGAAGGCGCTGGATTGACGAGTTGCCGGCAGTTCTTTCGTCGATCAGACCGACCCAAATCGAGCCACCGGCCAGACACCCTTTGCCCTGGTTTACGGGCGAAGCGATTCTCCCACGGAACTCATATACGGGTCACCTCGGTGCTCGCTTATGATGAGCTTGAGCAAGAGCGATTGCGGCAAGATGACGCGACGCTCCTTGAGGAAGAACGTCTCCGGGCGGCTGTGAGAGCAGCATGCTACCAGCAAGCCTTGCGCCGCTACCATAGCCGCAAGGTTCATGCCCGGAGCTTTGAGGAAGGCGACCTTGTTCTTCAGCACGTTCAGTCGGCCACGAATTCCAACAAGTTGACGCCGAAGTGGGAAGGCCCTTATTGGGTAACACGAGTCACCAGGCCCGGCGTAGTCCGGTTGGAGACCGAAGATGCCATTCCAGTGAGCAACTCCTGGAACATCGAGCATCTCCGCAAGTTTTACCCATAAGGCGCGGCTTGCCGGGCCTCCTGGCGTACAAGCCTTGCCGACAAGGCATGTAACCCTTTGTACAAAGCCAGGCGCGGTGCCTGAGCATAAATAAACAAAGCGCTGGCACCCTAAGTTATAGCATGCATGCTAGGTTGAGTCTCGTCCTTGGTTAGGGTTGATAGTGCTTAGCGGCGGCTAACCCCTAGCTTAGAGGTCGAGTGCGCGTCTCTCTGTTCTTCTCTATCTTCTTTGGTTCGCAGGATACATGAATATCCTTGCCGAGCTGCTTTGGAAGAAAGGGGATGGACCGGCGTACGGGTCCCGGCAAGCCAATACTGCCGGGGGGCTACAAGGGTGAAGATCCACCCGCGACAAGCCAAAGTTGCCGGGGGCTGCAGATTCAGATAAGTTCTTTATCCCTTATCATGCGTTTCATTATAGACTGAGGGATGTGAAACATCGTTTTATCCTTAGGCTACCATGCTCTCCTCATTCCGGACCCTAGGACTCGTCTCCTTGGACCGAATTTGGTCGTAGTCGCGGCAGCAAGGAAATAAAACAAGGAGCCTAGGCCCACCTCATCCCTGCCTCCGCCAAGGGCGTGAGAAAGGTCGAGCGAAGTGGGGGGACGGCAAGGTTTGTTGCCGGGCAAAAAAAATGTTTATCTTAAGGATAACGAGGATTCATTCCTTGTCGTAGGTTCCACCCGCGAACGAAAATCCCGGCAAACATCCCTTTTTCATTAAAAAACATCCCGTATAGGTACAGTTCATACGAAATGAAAAACATGAGCAAGGTGATTACAAGCTTTAAATTCTACTAAGGCCCGAAGGCTTGCAAACTAAAAAGAGATAAGGTGCCCGTAATCCCTTTCTTGTCCCTCTCCTCAGGAAATGAAACAAGAAAAGCAGGAGGGCAAAAGGGGCACCTAAGCGAGCTATGAGTGGCAGAAGACACCAAGAGAACATCTTGGTGGCCGTCCAAGGGCTGGATGGTGATGGCGGCGCCGGAGGCAGAGCTCGAAGACGAGGTGGCAGGACGTCAGTACGCGATGAAGGCGTTGGTGCCCGCGTACTCTGACTTGACGGTCTAGTCGGTGCCCACGTACACGGATGATGGGGTCGCCGGTGCCGCTCGGAGCGCCGCCCGACGCCTAGTCAGACCCATCATCCTGCCGCCTGCTGCCCTCGTTGTCGCTATGTAGTGAGTGAGTACTAGGTACTCTATTGGATATAGTCATGTCCCCCAAAAATAAAAAATATGCAATGAATTCCAGAGATTTTCTTCCCTTAGATGTCTTTCTCCCCCTGAATCTGATATTGGATAATGGGAGAAGATAAGGTAGTACAAAACTAGAGCAAAGAAAAACAGAGCAAAAGACACAAAGAATCATCTACTAACATGTCTTTCCCCTCTTAAAGACATGTGTCCTTTCTCTCCTCTTTGAATACCAAGCATCTGGGAAGACTAAGAAATCATCCTCTCCCATAGGGTCTCTCTCTCCCTTTGATGTGATTAAGCTTTGATCTGATCTCTCTCTCCCCCTTTGACATCAATTTCCAAGAAGGGATCTTCTGGAGTATGAGTCAAATAGGTTTGGTCCTTGAGTCACATGACAGAGCAGCATGTAGAACATGATGCAGGTAGAGGATAAGAATCATCGAGTGGAGCTGGAACAAATATGAAGGATGCAAATGGCAACATGTTTTCTCAGTATTGAAATCGGTAACACCGTGTCTTTTTCTTCGGTGGCACCGAGTTGTTTCGGTTTAGCCGATGTGAAAAGATCGGTGAGGCCGAGTTCAACAAGGAGAAAAATTTGTCATCTTAGCTCACTAGGCAAATAAGATCTCACAAAGATTTGCAGGGAATTTACTAAAGGATTTGCAATGAATTGGATACAGAGAATGTAGAAAATAAAAGAAAAGAAATCTAGATCAAGTTTTCTGAAAGGGGAAACAAATATGCAAGAGACAAATGCAAGAACACAGAGAAATACTAGAGAACTTCATCTAGAATTGTTCAGCGACAAAGTCACCTATGTTAGAGTATATTGACTTAGGATTCAAGTGAAAGCACTTGATCATAGGTCATACTCATCGTTTAAGCTCAAAATGGGGTTATCAATTTTCGTTTAAGCATTTTGATGTATTCACATCATGTTGAGCTGCTTTGACCCATATCTTGGGGTAAAGCTTCTCTAAGATGGAATGACATACCTTGGGTGGTGGTGTTGATCTTAATCATGTAGTTGAACTTGTGTAGGATGCTCAAGGTTGATGTAGCTCATCAATGGTTGGGAGCACCACTTGTAATTTGAGTTCATCTACCTACATGGGTTAGTCTTGCAAGGAAGAGCACTTGTGTATCCAAAATGACAATCATGAAGTTTGATACCATATGAAATTTGATATATAGAAATTATCAAAGGATATGTTGAAAGGTTTCATGCTTCCTTGTCTTCAACCACCATATTGTAGAGACTTGGTGATGTAGAGATCGCTTAGAATGTGAGTGGGTCGCGATCTCATAGAATTAGGCTTATCCAAGTACCTACAAGGGTTAGATAACATGCAAGGGTACAAGTACAGATCCAAGACATATGATCATCATCATAATAGAAATATCAAGGATTAGTCAAAGGCTCATGCCTTGCATGCATCCAAATGGAGTTTCTACTCCAAGTTTAACGCATCAATGATGTTCAATTCACCTCTCAAATGGCAGAATACTTTCTCATCAAGCGGTTTGGTGAATATATCCGCCAATTGCTTATCGGTACGAACATGCTTAAGATCAATGTGTCCTTTAGCAACACGATCTCGAATGAAATGATGACGAACTTCAATATGCTTAGTTCGAGAGTGTTGCACTGGATTATGAGCAATTTTAATAGCACTTTCATTGTCACAAAGCAATGGAACATGTCTCACATAGATCCCATAATCTTTAAGAGTTTGGGTCATCCAAATTAATTGAGCACAACACGAATGGGCAGCAATGTATTCCGCTTCGGCGGTGGATAAGGATATCGAGTTTTGTTTCTTGGAGGACCAAGACACAAGAGATCTACCAAGAAATTGACAAGTACCTGAAGTGGACTTTCTATCAACCTTGTCACCGGCATAGTCCGAATCTGAGTAGCCAACAAGATCAAAAGAAGACATCTTAGGATACCAAATGCCAAAGTTTGGTGTGTGAATTAAGTATCTCACTATCCTTTTCACAGCCTTTAGATGACATTCTTGGGGGCCGCTTGATATCGTGCACACATGCACACACTTAGCATAATATCGGGATGGGAGGCACATAGATATAACAATGAACCAATCATTGAGCGGTAAACCTTTTGATCAACCGGTTCGCCATCCTTAGTCAAGTCAAGATGTCCACTAGTATGCATGGGTGTATTCATACCTTTACATTCTTGCATGTTGAACTTCTTGAGTAAGTCCTTGGTGTACTTTGTTTGAGAGACAAAGGTACCCTCCTTAGTTTGCTTGAGTTGCAAACCAAGAAAGAATTTGAGTTCACTCATCATAGACAACTCAAACTTCTCCGACATTAGCTTTCCCAACTTTTCACTAAAATGAGGGTTAGTCGAACCAAATATGATATCATCCACATAAATTTGGCACACAAATAATTCACCATTAACCCTTTTAGTAAAAAGAGTGGTATCAATTTTCCAATCTCAAAGCCTTTTATACCACGCTCTAGGAGCTTGTTTAAGATCATACAGAGCTTTGTGAAGTTTGTAAACATGGTCAGGTTTCTTAGGATTAACAAAGCCGGGAGGTTGTTTAACATAAACTTCCTCCTCAATTTCACCATTTAGAAAAGCACTTTTAATGTCCATTTGATACAAGGTAATATCATGGTGATTTGCATAGGCAAGTAAGATGCGGATGGACTCAAGTCTAGCAATGGGGGCATATGTCTCACCATGGTCCATAGCTTCGACATGGGCGACGAGACGTGCTTTGTTGCGAACGACTTTTCCATCTTCCTCTTGCTTATTGTGAAACACCCATTTGGTACCGATGATGTTGTGGTTGTAGTCGGGCTTCTCGACCTATGTCCACACTTGGTTTCTCTCAAAGTTGTGTGCTCTTCGTGCATGGCATTTATCCAATCTGGATCTTCCAATGATTCTTCAACCGTCATCGATTCAATGCTAGAGATGAATGAATAATGTTCACAAAAACTAGACAAACGAGTTTTAGAGCGAGTGATTCGGATATCACTGAAGATTTGTTCGATAGGATGGTCTCCTGAAACTCTTGATCTAATTCGTGAGAGCTTTTGTTTGGGTCGAGATGGAACATCTTCTTCATCATGTTGTTCTTCCTCTTGGCCTTCTTCATTGCTGGTGTTGTTGTTCTCTTGTGGAGTAGGAGAAGGAGGTCGACGAGGTTCATCTTGTTGTATATCCTCATTCCCATCGTCTTTGATGCGTTCCACTTGTGGAAGCCTCCAAGTCAGCTTGTGGATCACCTTGGCGTGAGGTAGAAGCTTCCACATGGACAGACGAGGTACTCTCCTTCACCTCCATTGGACGAATCTTGCCAATAGACAAGTCTTGGATTGCTTCTAAAGGGTCTTTGTCACCTACATCAATTGGTAATTGCTCTACCTGTGAGCCGTTAGATTCATCAAACTTCACATCTACCGTCTCTTGAACCTTTCGGGTGAAACTGTTGTAGACACGGTATGTGTGAGAGTTTGAGCCATAACCGAGTAGGAAACCTTCATGAGATTTAGGAGGAAATTTCGAACGATGATTCTTATAAAGAATGTAGCACTTCGAGCCGAATACTCAAAAGTACCAACTTGGGGTTTGTTACTGGTGAGAAGCTCGTATGCCGTCTTTCCGAGTAGTTTGGGAAGATATAGACGATCCATTGCATGGCAAGCTGTCTGAACCGCTTCCGCCCAAAAGTGCTTTGGCGTCTTGTAGTCATCAAGCATTGTTTTTGCCATCTCAATAAGAGTCTGGTTCTTCCTCTCCACAACTCCGTTTTGTTGAGGAGTGTACGTAGCCGAGAACTCATGTGAAATCCCTTCTTCGTCAAGAAAGGTGTCCACATTGGCGTTCTTGAACTCCGTTTCGTTGTCGTTGTGAACCATCTTGATCTTCACTTCAAATTGATTTTGGGCCTTCCTAGCGAAGTTCTTAAAGATCGTTTGGACCTGCGATTTATCATCAAGAAAGAATACCCACATAAATCTTGAAAAATCATCCACAGTGACCAATCCGAATGAGTTACCACGGAGACTCTTGTAGGCGTTCGAACCAAAGAGATCCATATGAAGTAGCTCGAGCGGTCTTCTTGTGGTCATGATGTTCTTCACGTGGTGGCTTCCTCCAACTTGTTTTCCTGCTTGGCAAGCACTACAAAGTCTATCCTTGTCAAATATAACATCTTTAACTCCAAGGATATGATCACATTTAATAAGCTTGTCAAGATTTCGCATGCCCACATGACCTAAGCTTCTATGCCATAACCAACCTTTAGAAGATTTAGCAATTAAGAAAGTTCTAGGTTGAGCCTTTTTAGTGAACAAAAATGTATAGATCACCTCTACGTATACATGTAAAGACCATTTTATGATTGTCTCTATGAAACACTTGGCAATCTACTTCAGTAAATAGGACATTCAAACCAAAGTCGGCAAGTCTAGATATGGAAAGTAAATTATAGCCAAGAGATTCAACGAGCATGACATTTTGTATGGAGCTATCATGTGAGATGGCCACCTTACCGAGGCCGGCCACCTTACCCTTTGAGTTATCACCAAAAGTGACATACTTTCGAGGGCCATCGTTTTCAGCAAGCTCACGAAACATATCCTTGTCTCTGGTCATGTGATCGATACATCTGCTATCAAGAACCCATTCCTTTCCTCCAGCCATGTAGCCGCGAAGATTAGCCATAAGACCAAAGTGTCTCATAGACTCATCGAGATCGTAGTCACTATCATCATCCTCATCATAGTATCCATATTCAACACCGCGCGTCTTGTGATTGATCATTTCCTAGAGAGAGTGATTCATTAGTTATATGATCATGACAATGTTCATCTTTATGAATTCTAATGACTTTGGAAATGATGTTGCTAATGATTCCAACATCTCCTTCGGCACGCATAAGGTTATGAAGCTCAAATCGACAATCGCCAAACTTAGGATCATTAGAATTCATCTTACTCAAGGCAATAGACTTGTGAAGAATCTCATCTAGATTTTGCAAGGAGTAGTTTGGAAATCGTTCCTCAAGAAATCTCCATATGGTGTAAGCACAATCAAGAGTAGGAAAAAGCATGCTATCAAATTTCTAGGCAAGCCTCTAGTGATAAGATTAACAGTTCTAAGGTTGCGGATCATGTCAGGAGATTCATCAGGGGTAGGATGCAAGGGGACAACAAGGGGCGCACAAGGGGTAGTAATGTAGTTGTTCAAGTGATATTATTTGAAAATCTAAAGCATCTCATTTTTTCAATCATTAAAGAACTCTCCATCAAGTATAGGCACTCTATGTCTAAGACTCCCCAACGTAGACTCATCCATCTTCCTCCAATGGTGATTAAACCAAAGCAATGGAGACCAATGCTATGATACCAATTGAAAGGATCGAGAAAAGGTGTCTAGAGGGGGAGGGGGTGATTAGACCCTCAACTAGCAGTTTTTAAGTTCTTCAAGTTAAGGTGGAGATTAAGCACAAGTTTAAACATTCACAATACATTCCAAGTAAGCATGGCAAGAGTATATGAGCAGCGGAAAGTAAAGCGTGCAACCTGGGAGAATGTAAAGGGATGGGATTGGAGTGTGCAAACGCAATTGGAGACACGAAGATTTCTGGCGTGGTTCTCATAGGTGGTGCTATCGCACATCCACGTTGATGGAGACTTCAACCCACGAAAGGTAATGGTTGCGCGAGTCCACGGAGGACTCCACCCACGAAGGGTCCACGAAGAAGCAACCTTGTCTATCCCACCATGGCCATCGCCCACGAAGGACTTGCCCCACTAGGGTAGATCTTCACGAAGTAGGCGATCTCCTTGCCCGTACAAACTCCGTGGTTCAACTCCACAATCTTGACGAAGGCTCCCAAGTGACACTTAACCAATCTAGGAGACACCACTCTCCAAAAGTTAATGGATGGTGTGTTGATGATGAACTGCTTGCTCTTGTGCTTCAAATGATAGTCTCCCCAACACTCAACTCTCTCTCACAGATCTGGATATGGTGGAAAGATGATTTTAGTGGAAGAAACTTGGGGAAGGCTAGAGATCAAGATTCTTATGGTTCGATTGGAATATCTTGGTCTGAACACATGAGTAGGTGGTTCTCTCTCAGAAAATGAATGCTGGAAGTGTAGGCACATTCTGATGGCTCTCTCCACGAATGGAGGATGGGTGGAGGGGTACATATATCCTCCACACAAAATCTAGCCGTTACACACAATTTACCAAACTCGGTGGGACCAAATTCAGAAACTCGGTCAAACCGATATGGTTCAAAATGTGAACCTTAGAGTTTCCAGTGGGACCGATGTGATCAACTCGGTGGGACCGATGTGCTAGGGTTAGGGTAAAACCTCAACTTGGTTTGACCGATTACGCAAACTCGGTGAGACCGATTTTGGTAATAAGCAAAATAGCGAGTTGGTCAAGCAAACTCGGTGGGACCGATTCCTTATCTCGGTGAGACCAAAATGATTGCAACAGGCAATAGAGAGTTTGCAAGCCCATCTCGGTGAGACCGAGATCCCACCGGTGAGACCGAACTGATTATTATTTCTGGCAGTGGATATGTCAAGTGAACCCGGTGGCGCCGGATAGCTCGAATCGGTGGGGCCGAGTTTGACTTTAGGTTTAAGACTTATGTGGAATGAGAAAGTAGTTGAGGGCTTTGGAGCATATCACTAAGCACGTTGAGAAAGCAAGCCATTAAGCAACACCGCATCCCCTTTTAATAGTATTGGCTTTTCATATGGACTCAATGTGATCTTGGACCACTAAAATGAAAATGTAGAGTCTTGAGTTTTTGCCAATATGTGTCCTTAGCATTTTGAAGGGGTTCCACATCCTCTTGTCCATGCCACGCCTTTGTTGAACTTTATGAAATATACTAGATGAAAACATTAGTCCAACAAGAGATATGTTGACATTAATTACGAAAATCACCCAGGGAGCACTTGTGCCTTCAGCTACTTCCCGGGAGCAGCAACTTGTTTGCTATTCTTCTCGAAGTTCCCCTTCTTACCTTTGCCCTTTTCTTGAAACTAGTGGTCTGGTTAACCATCAACACTTGATGCTCCTTCCTGATTTCTACCTCCGCAGCCTTTAGCATTGCGAAGAGCTCGGGAATTGTCTTTTCCATCCCTTGCATATTACAGTTCATCACGAAGCCTTTATAGCTTGGTGGCAGTGATTGAAGAACTCTGCCAATAACACTATCATCTGGAAGATTAACTCCCAGCTGAGTCAAGTGGTTATGTTACCCAGATATTTTGAGTATATTTTCACTGACAGAATTGTTCTCCTCCATCTTGCACCTATAGAACTTGTTGGAGACTTCATATCTCTCAACTCGGGCATTTGCTTGAAATATTAAATTCAAATCTTGGAACATCTCATATGCTCCATGATCTTCAAAATGTCTTTGAAGTCCCGATTCTAAGCCATAAAGTATGGCACACTGAACTGTCGAGTAGTCATCAGCTTTAGTTTGCCAGACGTTCATAATGTCCGGAGTTGCTCCTGTAGCGGGCCTTGCACCAAGTGGTGCTTCCAGGACGTAATTCTTCTGTGCAGCAATGAGGATAATCCTCAAGTTACGGACCCAGTCCGTGTAGTTACTGCCATCATCTTTCAACTTAGCTTTCTCTAGGAACTCATTAAAATTCAAAGGAACGGTAGCACGGGCCATTGATCCACAACATAGATATGCAAAAACTATCAGGACTAAGTGCATGATAAATTAAGTTCAATTAATCATATTACTTAAGACCTCCCACTTAGTTAGACATCCCTCTGGTCATCTAAATGATCACGTGATCCATATCAACTAAACCATGTCCGATCATCACGTCAGATGGAGTAGTTTTCAATGGTGAACATCTCTATGTTGATCATATCTACTATATGATTCACGTTCGACCTTTCTGTCGCAGTGTTTCGAGGCCATATCTGCATATGCTAGCCTCGTCAAGTTTAACCCGAGTATTCCACACGTTCAAAACTGCCTTGCACCCGTTGTATGTGAACGGAGAGCTTATCACACCCGATCATCACGTGGTGTCTCGGCACGACGAACTGTAGCAACGGTGCATAGTCAGGGAGAACACTTATACCTTGAAATTTAGTGAGGGATCATCTTATAATGCAACCGCCATACTAAGAAAAATAAGATGCATAAAAGATAAACATCACAAGAAATCAAAATATGTGACATGATATGGCCATCATCATCTTGTGCCTTTGATCTCCATCTCCAAACCACCGTCATGATCTCCATCGTAGTGTCGTTGTCGTCTCGCCAACTATTGCTTCTACACATGGTGATTGCATTTCATACAATAAAGCGACAACCATAAGGCTCCTGCCAGTTGCCGATAATTTTGACAAAACATGATCATCTCATACAATAACTTATATCTCATCATGTCTTGACTATATCAGATCACAACATGCCCTGCAAAAACAAGTTAGACGTCCTCTACTTTGTTGTTGCAAGTTTTACGTGGCTGCTACGGGCTTCTAGTAAGAACCGTTCTTACCTACGCATCAAAACCTCAATGATTGTTTTGTCAAGTTTGCTATTTTAACCTTCAACAAGGACCGGCCGTAGTCAAATTCCATTCAACTAAAGTTGGAGAAACAGACACCCGCCAGCCACCTATGTGCAAAAGCACGTGGTAGAACCGGTCTCATGAACGTGGTCATGTAAGGTTGGTTCGGGCCGCTCCATCCAACAATACCACCGAATCAAAATAAGACGTTGGTGGTAAGCAGTATGACTATTATCGCCCACAACTCTTTATGTTCTACTCGTGCATATCATCTACGCATAGACCTCGCTCCGATGCCACTGTTGGGGAACCTAGCATACAATTTCAAAAAAATTCTAGTAGATGCATAGCAACGAGAGGGGGAGAGTGTGTCCACGTACCCTCGTAGACCTAAAGCAGAAGCGTTAGTTTAACGCGGTTGATGTAGTGGAACATCTTCACGATCCGACCGATCTAGTACCGAATGTACGGCACCTTCGAGTTCATCACACGTTCAGCTCGATGATGTCCCTCAAAACTTGATCCAGCAGAGGGTCGAGGGAGAGTTCCGTCAGCACGACGGCCTGGTGACGGTGATGGTGATGTGATACGCGCAGGGCTTCACCTAAGCACTATGACGCTATGACCGGAGGAGTAAACTGTGGACGGGGCACCGCACACGGCTAAGAGAACAATTGATGTGCCTTTGGGGTCCCCCTGCCCTCGTATATAAAGGAGGGAAGGAGGCGACCGGCCAGGAGGGGCGTGCCATGGGGGGTTCCTACTAGGACTCCACTCCTAGTAGGATTCGCCCCCTGCCTTTTCCTTTCTTACCAGAGGGGAAAGGAAGGAGAGGGAGAGGGAAAGGGGGGCGCCGCCCCTCCCCTAGTCCAATTTAGATTGCCATGGGGGGGGGGGGGCGGGCACGGCCACCCCTTGCGGCCCTGCTCTCTCTCCACTAAGGCCCATGTAGGCCCAATACTTCCCCGTGGGGTTCCGGTAACCCCTCGGTACATCGGTAAAATACCCGAACCACTCAAACCATTCTGATGTCCAAATACTACCTTCCAATATATGAATCTTTACCTCTCGACCATTTCGAGACTCCTCGTCATGTCCGTGATCTCATCCGGGACTCCGAACAAACTTTGGTCACCAAAACACATAACTCATAATACAAATCGTCATCGAACGTTAAGCGTGCGGACCCTACGGGTTCGAGAAGTATGTAGACATGACCGAGACACATCTCCAATCAATAACCAATAGCGGAACCTGGATGCTCATATTGGTTCCAACATATTCTACGAAGATCTTTATCGGTCAAACCGCATTAACAACATACGTTATTCCCTTTGTCATCGGTATGTTACTTGCCGAGATTCGATCGTCAGTATCATCATACCTAGTTCAATCTCATTACCGGCAAGTCTCTTTACTCATTCTGTAATGCATCATCCACAGCAAACTCATTATTCACATTGCTTGCAAGGCTTATAGTGATGTGCATTACCGAGAGGGCCTAGAGATACCTCTCCGATACTCGGAGTGACAAATCCTAATCTCGATCTATGCCAACCCAACAAACACCTTCGGAGACACCTGTAGAGCATCTTTATAATCACCCAGTTACGTTGTGACGTTTGATAGCACACAAGGTGTTCCTCCGGTATTCGGGAGTTGCATAATCTCATAGTCAGAGGAATATGTATAAGTTATGAAGAAAGCAATAGCAATAAAACTTAACGATCATTTTGCTAAGCTAACGGATGGGTCTTGTCCATCACATCATTCTCTAATTATGTGATCCCGTTCATCAAATGACAACACATGTCTATGGTCGGGAAACTTAACCATCTTTGATTAATGAGCTAGTCAAGTAGAGGCATACTAGGGACACTCTATTCTGTCTATGTATTCACACATGTACTAAGTTTCCGGTTAATACAATTCTAGCATGAATGACAAACATTTATCATGATATAAGGAAATATATATAACAACTTTATTATAGCCTCTAGGGCATATTTCCTTCAGTCATTGCATACAGAACAACAAAATATGTACTTATAACTTATAAGAACTTGATTCCATAACCAAATTGAACATCCTATTACATAGGTGGCTAGTACACACATGACCTATGCACACACCAAAGTATGTTCCAAAATGCCTAGAAACCTAAAAAATGAATAAAAAGGCAAAACAAACTCTAAATACTTTCATATTTTTAGGACGACACTCCTATAGTTGCATGTTGCCTCTACAAAATAAATCAAGGCGGGAAGAGACAGTGTATGTCGTTTCGCACACATAGGTGACAAGTTCCCTCTCGGAACCATGAGGCTTCTTGAGAGAAGCTCCGGTTTGTAAGAAGTTTATACCAAAACTTGTCCCAAATTGGACTAATTTTTTACCACAGCATGTTGGCGCCATGTCATAACACCATGCCAAGTTTCATGATTTTTAGGCGAGTTATGGATTTACAGTAGTTAACCAGGTTTATCAATGTTTACTGTAGAGTCAACACCGCCCTGGATAGGCTTTTTTCCTTGTGGGTCTCAAATGTCAGAATCCAAATATTGTTGGGAATCGTTGCATGGAAAACAATTTTTTCCCTACGCACACACAACGATATATCCATGGAGATGCATACAATGAAGGGGAGACTGTGTCTACGTACCCTCGTAGACCATAAGCGGAAGCGTTTCACAACGCGGTTGATGTGTCGAACTTTCTTCGCACTCCACCGATTGATTACCGAACATACGACACCTCCGAGTTCTGCACACGTTCAGCTCGATGACGTCCCTCACCCTCTTGATCCAGCAAGATGACGAGGTAGTAGACGAGTTCCGTCAGCATGACGGTGTGGTGACGGTGATGGTGAAGTGATTTCCCCAGGGCTTCGCCTAAGCACTACGAAAATATGACCGAGGGTGTAAACGATGGAGGGGGCACCGCACACGGCTAGGCAATTGTCTAGATGTGCTAGGCGCCCCCCTCCCACATATATATAGGTGGTGGGAGGAGGGAGCAGCCAGGACGGCGCCCCAAGTAGGCCGAATCCTACTTGGGCTCCTCCCAAGTGGCGCCCCCTACCATATTTGTCGGAGGGGGAAGGAAAGAGGGGGAGAGAGAAGGAAGTGGGAATCCTAATCCACACTTGCCTTTCCTTCTCCACCTTTGGCCGACCCATATAAGGGGTGCACCAGCCCCTTATGGCTGGTGCATTTCCCCTCTTGGCCCATAAGGCCCATATCTTTTGACAGGGGTGCCCAGAAACCCTTCTGGTGATCTGATATGTACCCGGTACCCTCCGGAACACTTTCGTTGTCCGAATACTATCGTCCTATATATCAATCTTTACCTCCTGACCATTTCAAGACTCCTCATCATGTCTGTGATCTCATCCAGGACTCCGAACAACATTCGATCACCAAATAACATAACTCGTATAATACTATATCGTCATCGAACGTTAAGCGTGCGGACCCTACGGGTTCGAGAACTATCTAGACATGACCGATACACCTCTCTGGTCAATAACCAATTGCGAACCTGGATGCCATTGTCGGTGTCAAAACCGGCGGATCTTGGGTAGGGGGTCCCGAACTGTGCGTCTAGGGTCGATGGTAACAGGAGACGGGGGACACGATGTTTACCCAGGTTCGGGCCCTCTCTATGGAGGTAATACCCTACTTCCTGCTTGATTGATCTTGGTAAATATGATTGTTACAAGGGTTGATCTACCACGAGATCGTAATGGCTAAACCCTAGAAGTCTAGCCTGTATGACTATGGTAATGTGTATCTATCTATCCGAACTACGCTCTCCGGTTTATATAGACTCCGGAGAGATCTAGAGTTACATGGAGTCAGTTACATCGAAGGGAATCTACATAGTCGGTTGCCAAGCTTGCCTTCCACGCCAAGTAGAATCCAATCCGAACACAGGTACAATCTTCGGTCTTCATGTCTTCACAGCCCATCCAGGAGTCCCTCAGTAGCCCCCGAACCAGGCTTTGACAACGAGGTGTTCGGCGCGCAGGTTGTCTTCGGCATTGCAAGCGGGTTCCTTCTCCAAGTAATATATTCGGGCGTTGATCCAATATCGCTTCCCTCGGCTTCTATGCGCTAATAACTTCGTCTTCCAAGTGTCAAGCAAATGCGGAAAGTCAGGGTATTCTTGCGGATAACACCCCATCCACGCAAGGCAGAGTGCCTATTTAAAGATATTGGATCTTAGATCCAGGCGACACTACGCCGAAAAAATCCCCGGAGACTGCCAGGAGAAACCATTCCAACATGGCTAGCATTCCCAGCTCCTCCTCCCACTCCAGCCCAAAGAGAAGCTAGTGGGAGAAGTGCTCTGTGTCTCATAGTCAACTAGCAAAGTTGCAAACGCAGGGGTTTCTTCCTCCCGCGGATCTGGTCCCTGTTCGAGCAGGGTCGGCCTCCTTCAATGACGTGACTCAAGCGGAGGACTTCCCTAATCCATCCGGGGGGAGCGAGTGTGCTTCGTCCCCTATCTGCTAAGAGGCGTCGGATTTCCAGTCCATCCGTTCCTCCGAGGGCTTCTGGAATATTATGGCCTCCAGCTGCACAACTTCACTCCCGCCTCTATCCTGCATAGCGCAGGTTATGTCGCTCTATGCGAGTTATTTCTGGGTGTTGAAGCCCATTTTGAGCTGTGGAGAAAATTGTTCTGTCTTGTCCCGAGTAACCACGAGGGTTCAATATTTGAAGTGGGCGGAGTCGAAGTGTGGCGCATCGCTGATACCAGATACCTGTCCGGCACACCAAGGAGGGCGTCAAAAGAGTGTCCTTCCGAGTGGTTCTACATCGAGTACGTTGCACTTCCCGACCCAGTCCAAAAGGGTCTCCCTAAATTTGCAAGCGTTCCGGAAAAGAAACGCCATAGTTAGCGTCCCTGGAGCCCTGAAGAGGATGATAGTGCGGAGGTTCGTCAGCTCCTGGGCAAGGTAAAGACGCTCGCTCAGTCCGAATTAACAATGGTTGAGGTAATGGCGACCTCCATAGTGCGAGGGGTTCAGTCACTTCAATATAGAGGGCTCCCAATGTGCCCGATGTGGTCGGAAAGGTCCGGACACCCCCGCCACTCTAGCCAAGATATTGGCCGAGCTGCTCAAAGGGGAGGAAGAGGAATTTATTCGTATCATTCACAGGGATGGATATTCTATGTATAATCCTTCCAGTTGGGTAAGACTTAGTCCTTCTGCTTTACCCATCCCGCTGCCCGGATTACCTTTGATAACTTTCTAGCCCACTTATAACAGCATTGGAGAAAAATCACCGAGGGGTTTTACAACCCCGCCCCACAGCCTGAGAACCACAACCTGGGAGCTGGATCCTAGGTTTGAAAAAGACCCGGATATATTCGTGGTACTCGCGGAAGGGGTGTTTTACCAGGCGAGCTACGATGGCACGAAAGTGGCCATTATCGCTGCTTACCCTGGTCTTCTTCCTGCTTCCCACGTAAGTTATCAAGAAAAAGTCTCACTCGAAAAAGCTTCCTCGCACTGCCTCACCCATCGCACTGCGTCGTGCTCCATGCTACTCCAGGGGCGGCTCCAAAGAGGGCGACTCCAACACCGAGCAAGGCCTCTAAAAGGAAGGTCGGTGAAGACACGACCAGTCCCTCATCAAAGTGGTAAGTATTTGAAGGTATACTTTAGTAGTCACATCCAACTGCAACTTATACGTTTGTCTGGTACCAGGAAAAAGGTTCACTGGACTATGTCCGAGGGTCCGGCCGGCCGTACTCCCGGCGCCCGGGATTTAAACCCCGTCGGAGAGACGGGAGAAGATATGGGAACATTGCCGGACTGTCCTTCGGCCGAGGGTTCAGAGAATATGTCCATTACCAACTTGGAAGTGGAGAGCGCCATGAATCATCGGCGCTGTAGGGCGGTTGTCGGTGTCAAAACCGGCGGATCTCGGGTAGGGGGTCCCGAACTGTGCGTCTAGGCGGATGGTAACAGGAGACAAGGGACATGATGTTTTACCCAAGTTCGGGCCCTCTTGATGGAGGTAAAACCCTACGTCCTGCTTGATTAATATTGATGATGTGTGTTACAAGAGTAGATCTACCACGAGATCAAAGAGGCTAAACCCTAGAAGCTAGCCTATGGTATGATTTTTTTTCTTACGGACTAAAGCCCTCCGGTTTATATAGACACCGGATAGGTTAGGGTTACACAGAGTCGGTTACAATGGTAGGAGATCTACATATCCGTATCGCCAACCTTGCCTTCCACGCCAAGGAAAGTCCCATCCGGACACGGGACGAAGTCTTCAATCTTGTATCTTCATAGTCTTGGAGTCCGGCCATGACGATAGTCCGGCTATCCGGACACCCCCTAGTCCGGGACTCCCTCAGTAGCCCCTGAACCAGGCTTCAATGACGATGAGTCCGGCGCGTTGATTGTCTTCGGCATTGCGAGGCGGGTTCCTCCTCCGAATACTTCATAGAAGGTTTCGAACACAAGGATAGTGTCCGCTATGCAAAACAAGTTCCACATAACACCGTAGAGAGAATAATTTTGCACAGATCTGCTGGCGTATTCAGCGGGCGTGACATCACACCACGGCCAGGCCTTTATATGAATAGTTTTTTATTGTTCCACCTCAGCGTGTTTAGCGAGGCGGTTTCCTTGGCACGTCCTATCAAAGCGTAGATCGTGCCCCCTTATTCCGGGATTCTCATCAATACGGACGTGGGTAACCCAACCACGCCCGTTGGCCTGCCTTCTCTATCGAAGGCGAGTCCTAATCGACCACGGGGTGGGCTCTTGGTATTCAAGCTCTTTATGATGAGACCAAGGCCCTCTTCTTCTTTACACCCTCCATCGAGTTCGCCTCGCGCTTCGAGTTTCAACACCCAAAGCTTCAGATTCAGGCGCTTTGGACTTTTGATGATGTCCAGCTCCGACCAGCACGGCCGATGGATGTCTTCCTCCGTCACAGAAGAAGTTGTGCTAAAGCTGTGAGACGCCAGGTATCTAACCGATGAAATCTCGCATAGGCTGCCTGCTCCAGGGCAGGTCATTCCTACTCCTGAGCCCGACGAGAACGTGGTGTTCGTGCCCCACTTCCTTCGGGGTTTAGGCTTCCCGACGGACCCCTTTGTGCGGGGGCTCATGTTTTATTATGGGCTTGATTTCCATGAGTTGAATCCGGAGTCCATCCTCCATATCTCGTCATTCATTGTCGTATGTGAGGCCTTCCTCCATATTACCCCCCACTTTGGATTGTGGCTCAAGACCTTCAAGGTGGAGCCAATGATGATCAAGGGGCAGCAAGCGGAGTGCGGAGGGGCGGTCATAAGCAAATGTGCTGATGCTCCGTGGCCCGAGGGCTCTTTTCAAGAGGAGCTTGGCTGGCAATGGGAGTGGTTTTATATCACCGCTCCTAGGGGCACCAAATGGGCGGCGCTCCCTGCCTTCCGCTCAGGTCCACCACAGCGGCTGGCATCATGGGTCAACAAGGGGCTCGACTGGGGGCCGTCCAAGGACGTTCCCCTGCTGCAGGGCCGTATTCGAGATCTCCAGGAAAGAGGGATCAATATGGTTGCAGGGGCGCAGGTTATGGTGATCCGGCGCCTTCAGCCCTGCAAACGTCGCCCCCTCCACCTGTGGGAATTCAATCCGGAGGGACCACGAGCTCTCCAAAATTTTATGGGCACGACGCCCGTGGAGATGTATAAACTGTTCTTCGGATCACAAGGGAAGTGTACGGACTTGACCGAGGACGCAGGACTAAGCTGCAATCGCCCAGATACTCAAGTAAGTAGTCCTGTAACCGGACAAGCTGTTCATTAATTTATTTCATATATTTATGCCCTTTAAAGGAGTCGTTTCTTGAATAGGAGTGGATAGCCAAGGCAAAGTTAATAAGGTGTCCGGCTCCCCTCCCAGAGACCACGCCGGATCCCATGTTGACCAAGATGTTGAAGGTCGCGCCTTTTGAAGAAGGCGAAGGGGGGAGAGGGGAAGCAACCACCTCTGCGAAGGAGGATATCAAGGAAGGAGGGATTAAGAGTCCCACCTTCCGAGGAGAGAAGAGGACCGCTTCGGAAGATCCGGAGGTCAAGGCCTCAAAGAGGGGGAAGGAATCTTCGACAGAGAGTCCGGCGCTGGGAAGTAACCCAGCCGCATTATTTCCCCAAGGGGATCAGCCCTCCAGCCAGCCGTAAGTAAAAAGAAGGGGTCTTGTAAATAAGGAACATCCCTGTATTTATTCATGAGGATAACCAAAATTGTACCTTGTAGTTCGGACTTCAGCCCTTCTCAGCAGAGCTCGTCTTCGGGGGATCTTCTTCCAGAGATGATGGAGAGCGAAACGCCTCCACCTTCCGCACCCTCATGTGAGGCGGACGACCCGGAGGTGTCGTCGCGGAGGGTTCCCCAAGTCCGGCGGGGCCGGAAGGTCCGACGCCAAGTGGCGTGCGGTCGGAGGAGCTGAAGGATCTGCTCGGGCGAGCGGCTATTTCAGAGGATCACCGTGCTCTAATGGGTATGGTGATTGAAAGAATTGCATCCGCGGAGAGCGGATTGCATGAAGCCGTCGAAGCTTCTTGACGGGGTTTGAAATACGCAAAATGATGTACCTTCGACAGTTATGCATATAAATGCGCCTGTATAGATAGTAGCCCTTAGACTTGGTATGTTGTCAAAATTGACAATGTGCTGAGGATCAAATTCTCAGTTATAACATATCGCCGCTCCTGAACAGGTGGCGGGGCGTCCGGAGGCCAGCCGGACTGCTGAATATGCCGAACTAAAGCGGCAACTCGACGAGGCGGATGCGGACATCGCGCTGGTCAATAAACGGTTTGACGAGTCACAAGGTATGCGACCTCGATGCGGACACCTTGTAAGGGAGCTTGACGCCCATGTTTTACTGTTTGTATGCTTAATGCAGATGGTGCCGCTCCCGTGGAGGAGCTACGGGCAGAACTCGCCCGAGCGGAAGAGCAAGCCAGAATTAGTAATGCGGCCACTGTAAAGGCGGCCGAAGAGCTAGAAGCTGAACGGGCTGCTCACTGCCGAAGCAAAGAGGAGATGGCCGATATGGCCAAAAAGTTAAGGAATACTACCGATCGCTGCGCGGTTCTTGAAAAGGAACGTCAAGCGGAACCAGAGGGCCTAAAGAAGGCCGCCGCCGAATCCAAGAATGCCCAATCGGCTTTGAGAGCTGCCAAGGAGGAGCTGAGTCAGGCCGGGGCAATTGCGGCTGGAAAACAGTTTCTGCTGCAGAGAAAATATACAGATCCAAAGTATGTTCAGTTGGATAAATTGTGGAGTTCAGAGGATGCTTATCTGGACTTGGTGGCGAGCGCTGTGGACGCGGTTGAGCACTTCCGGGGCCAAAAGGGGCACAGAAGGGAAGAGCTATATTGGTCGCAATTCCATAGTCCGGAGCGTCCTCTGCCGCTGACCGGTCGGTTGGCCGAATGGGCCGAGATGAATCGATTGTCCGGATTTGCCATGAAGCATGTCTTGACTCACTTGTGGCGGACGGACCCCACCAAGAGCTATTTTGGTTTAGTGCAGCAGTTTCTTGTGCGGTGCAGCGTATCGGCGCAATGAAGCGATCGGCGTGTATTGAGGGAGCACGGATGGCTCTTGCCCGTGTCAAGACATACTGGGCAGAGATGAAGGCCACCGACGTTGCATCCCAAGATTGAGACGAAGCCGAGTACCGCCGAGCACTACTTTGAAGAAGTCTGCCGGGCGCTCATTTAATAGAGGCGCAGATTGCTCGAAGGATATTATGTTTGAATGACATGTATGATTTGTGAAAACAATGTTTCAATGTAATATAAGTGCTTTTTATACTTGTGCGTTCAAGTAGTAAACTACTCCCCTGTCGGCCGTTTATGTATATGTGTATATAACCTGAAAGATGGCAGTCCTTGGTTTCAGCCCCACGCACATAGTGCGGGGTGTTTGCAAAAAGCGCTTTTCACACTTAATCCAACGTCTTGGTCCTGTTAAGGAGGTGATAGCGTAGCAAACCGTGCAACGGACTATAATGCTTTATCACTTTCACTTAGCCATAGGAGTTCGAGGTGGGGCTACTATATAGCCCCTGGGGGCACCGCACTCTCCCGAATTCGGGGTGCGTATGTGCCTGACCGAAAACCGGTCCTTCGTTAATGCGGAGGAATCCTAAACATTCCTGTGAGTCATCGAGTGGTTGACCAGTCTCTCGCTATATCATGATGATCAGTTTTCGGCTTTCTCTACTGAGGTGCTCGCCCGGCCGAACCGGGCACAATCGCAGATAGTTCTCCACGGTGCCGCGTTAGCCGTGAAAGCGGGCGTAAGGCAGCAAAACACAGGAGCCGGGCAACCCAACATTTGACCAAAGACATGATTCGAGCTGATGCATATAAGGCCTAACTCGAGACATCGAATACTCCCTAAGGTATTCGGTCTTTATGAAAATGGGCAGAATAATGCCCTAAGCCCCTGGTGTCTAGGTATGCAGCATAAAAATTCTGGTGCGGCCAATGCCAAAGCATCAGCCTCCTCCTTGGTTATATTAAGGAACCGGGGATGTATATCAACAAGAGACAGTGAAAAAGGTTTACGCAGGTCTTAATCTGAAAAGAATCGTTAACGGGTCCCTCTCTGCGTCGGCGCTGTGTCTCCGTTGTGCCGTATCACGGACGGGTGTAGCACGTTGTTCATCTGTAAAGAGAGGAACTTAGTTTAAAAGAAAAGGATCGTCGAAAGATGTACTTAATATTAAATAAACAGAGTACGGTTCGAAGAAGTGAATAAAATTGAGCTTTATTGTCTCTTGTTATACATGCATGCGGCCCCTCGTATGGGGGTATGCCGCTAGTAGGCGCCGGACTCGTCTAGCCGTGTCCGGGGTTTGAATGACCAATTCAGGTTCTTTGCCTAGCAGAGCCGGATAGCAGTGTGGCTGTCAAGGCAGTCTCCCGTTCTTCCGTGCTCGAGTAACACTTAATACTTCCTTTTAACGAGATGATGCCGCATGGACCGGGCATTTTAAGTGTTAGAGATGCATAATGTGGTATTGCGTTGAAACGGGCGAAAGCTTCGCGTCCCAATAGTGCTTGATGGCTACTTTCAAACGGGGCGACATGGAAGAGTAACCTTTCGCGACGGAAGTTGTCGGATGAACCAAACACAACTTCTAGCAGTATGGAGCCCGTACAATGGGCATATTTGCCTGGCATTACTCCTTTAAAGGAGGTGTCGCTACGGCGAATTTTGGTTGGGTTTATCCCCATCCTGCGGATTGTGTCCTGATATATCAGGTTGATCTCACTGCCGCCATCCATGAGGACTTGTGTAAATTGGAATCCGTCGATTATAGGATCCAATATCAAGGCAGTGCATCCTGCGTTCCGGATATTTTCGGAATAGTCCTGATGGTCGAAGGTGATTGGTTTTAACAACCAGTGTGCGGCGCGCCTTTTAGTGAGCGCCGCTCTGTTTTTTCCCTTTGACCACGTGAAGTGAGTTTACTGTTTTAACCTCCTGTGGGAAAGTTTTTTGTTTTCCGGGGCTCTGCTTGTGGTGCTCGTTACTTTCACTTGGTGTGCCGAGCCCCTTGTGTTCGGCGTTAAGTCGGCCGGACTGCTTGAAGACCCAACAATCTCTGTGGGTATGGTTTGCAGGCTTCCCGGAGGTACCATGTATTTGACACAGTCTATCCAGAATCTTGTTTAGGTTGGATAGCTCGTCACTATTATCCTTTAGGGGCCGTGTTTTGTTGTTTGGCCGAGAGCTTTTGAATCCGGCGTTGACCGCCGTACTATTTGGGCCATTTTCCTTATTCCGGCGCTGATCTTTTCTGTGTCGTGATTTCCCATTTCCATCCTTGATTTCGGATGTATTCGGGTCGCTGGTGCTGCATCTAGCCAGCCAGCTGTCTTCCCCTGCGCAAAAGCGGGTCATGAGGCTTGTTAATGCGGCCATTGTTCTTGGCTTTTCTTGGCCGACGTGTCTGGCGAGCCATTCGTCTCGGATATTGTGTTTGAAAGCTGCTAAGGCTTCGGCGTCCGGACAGTCGACTATTTGGTTCTTTTTAGTAAGGAACATGTTCCAGAATTTCCGTGCTGACTCTCCGGACTGTTGAGTTATGTGACCTAGATCGTCTGCGTCCGGAGGGCGGACGTAGGTCCCCTGAAAATTTGCCCGAAATGCATCCTCGAGCTCTTCCCAGCTTCCAATGGTATTTGCGGGGAGGCTCTTAAGCCAATGCCGAGATGGCCCTTTGAGTTTAAGGGGTAAGTATTTTATGGCGTGGAGATCATCTCCTCTAGCCATGTGTATGTGGAGGATGTAATCCTCAATCCAGACTCCAGGGTCTGTTGTTCCGTCGTATGCCTCTATGTTTACGGGTTTGAAACCCGCTGGAAATTCATGATCCAGCACCTCATCGGTGAAACATAGGGGGTGTGCGGCGCCCCTATATTTGGGTGTGCCGTGGTTTTCGGAATTTTGGCGTGTTGCATTGCTTTGACGAGCGTGCTTTCTTGGCCCATAAATGGACCTAACTGGGCCATCCTTTTGATGTGAATCCTTAGGCGGATCGCATATTGGCTTGTGTGCGGCACCATTTGCCGCTCTCTTTTTGCCGCGAGGTCGTCCATCCAACCGGGTGGCCTTCTTGCTTTTTAATTGTGGGGGCTCTAAGGCCTCCTCGTCGAATTCGGGCAGTAGCTTTCTTTTCGGGTAACTCTTTGTTCGGCGATATCATTGCATTTTATCTCATGGTGCTGAATATTTTGCTCCATCTAATCCTGAGTGCATCATCTGCTGTTTTGAGCTTCCGCTTCTGCTTTTTCAGGCTACGCGCGGTGGCGACGAGCCTTTTCTGGAGGTCATTTTGTTCCAATGGTTTGTTCGGCATGAGATCGTCCGGACTGTTGTCTTCGCCGGGGATAGATTGTTTATCCAAGTTGTCTTGTTCGGACGATTGCTCGATAGCTTGTTCGTTGTCCACCAGTTCGCCCTGCTCTATGGCTGGGTCTTTGTTGAGGCGGGACTTTGTTCGGCATTTACGTTGCCGTTTTGACTGCTTTTCGAGGGATTTATCCTTCATGGCGTCCCGTTGTTCCTCGTCTTCATTTCCTTTAGGTGTATCCACCATGTATACATCATGGGATGAGGTTGTCCAGCATCCTATAGGTGCTGGTTCATTGTTGTCTCCTACATCGTCGTCCATACCGTCGATATCTTGGTCGAAATCGAGCACGTCGTGTAAGCTTTCGGCGATGGCTATGAAGTGGGTGGTGGGTGGGCATTGAGTTTCTTCATCGTCCGCATCCCAACCTTCCTGTTAAATAGTCCGCCAGGGCTCTCCGGATAAAGAGAGAGACTTTAGTGAATTCAGGATGTCGCCAAGGGCGAAGTGCTGAAAGATGTCCATGGCCGTGAACTCCATAACGGGCGCCCAATCGGATTCGATTGGCAAGGGCGTGGAGGGTTCGGAGTCCGGAGAGGAGTCCGGCACCCTGGAGTCGAGGTCTTCGCAAAGGACAGGGATGGAGTTCGGCTCGATCGCCGTAGAGATTAAAGCCCCCGAGGTGGTGTCCAACCACTCGTCCTCGATCGGGGAATCCGGCTCCGGATTAAGGGTCGGAGCGGATTCTGGTGCGGCCTCCAGGGCACTGTTCGGCTGCAGAGCTAGATCATGCCCATCGAGACAGTGCGGCGCGCTTGGCTGTGGCTCGAATCCGTCGAAGATAAAGTCTCCACGGATATCGGCCATATAGTTTAAACTTCCAAATCTGACCTGACGGCCAGGGGCGTAGCTTTCGATCTGCTCCAGACGGCCAAGCGAATTGGCCCGCGGTGCAAAGCCGCCGAACACGAAGATCTGTCCGGGGAGTAAAGTCTCACCCTGGACCGCGTCGTTGTTGATGATCAAAGGAGCCATCGGGCCTGTTGGTGACGACACAGAGGAACTCTCAATGAAAGCACCAATGTCGGTGTCAAAACCTGCGGATCTCGGGTAGGTGGTCCCGAACTGTGCGTCTAGGCGGATGGTAACAGGAGACAAGGGACACGATGTTTTACCCAGGTTCGGGCCCTCTTGATGGAGGTAAAACCCTATGTCCTACATGATTAATATTGATGATGTGTGTTACAAGAGTAGATCTACCACGAGATCAAAGAGGCTAAACCTTAGAAGCTAGCCTATGGTATGATTGTTGTTCTTACGGACTAAAGCCCTCCGGTTTATATAGACACCGGATAGGTTAGGGTTACACAGAGTCGGTTACAATGGTAGGAGATCTACATATCCGTATCGCCAAGCTTGCCTTCCACGCCAAGGAAAGTCCCATCCGGACACGGGACGAAGTCTTCAATCTTGTATCTTCATAGTCTTGGAGTCCGGCCATGACGATAGTCCGTCTATCCGGACATCCCCTAGTCCGGGACTCCCTCAGCGGTCTTACGGGACCCCAAGTTCCTGGAGGAGGCATTCGATGCCTTTAGCTCGGGCGACACATACATAGGAGCTGCTCGAGATGGGCTTAGAAGAGTCATGAAGCAATATTTGGCGGATGTGCGGGTAAGTTTTCTTTGTCCAAAAAAGGATGATCACATGCATGTAGCCCCCGAGACTGAAAGCAGTTGGCACAACTGATTTAAGGATCATTGTACAACCAGGTCCTTACAGAGAAGAATGGCCTGCTACCTCAAGAGCTGGAGCAGTGTCGGGCACAGCTAAATGCTGCTACCGCCAAACTGGAAAACTTTAAGAAGCTGTCCTCTGGTAACGTTCCCCTCCATTGAGGAACAATAATTGTATACCAACTATGCTAATACTGCCACTGATCGCATAATAGGGTCGCCTGATCAACTTGAAAAGAAGTTGAAGATCGCCCAAGAGGGAGAAAGAGAGGTAAAGAGGCAACATGCCACAGGCGAGCGTGTGCTGACCCGCGTCAGGGACGAGAAAAACAAGCTACAGGATTCCAACACTATGTTGGGTGAAGAGTTGAAAGATGTGCGGGCCCAGCTAGCCGACTCCGTGAAGGAGAACAAGAAGCTGTAGGGCGTCCGAACTTTTCTTTTTTTAGGTAGTTCGGAGATGAATGGAACTGATATAGCTAGTATTGCAGGTATATTGACGGGCCGTCCTAAAGAGGAGGTGTCCGGATCATCAAGTGATATGCTGCAAAGACTGTCGCAAGTGCACAAGCATGCTCTGCTGACCATGCGGAGTGTTGCCAAGGCCTTATGGCCATCCGACTCCCCTCCAGGAAGTATGGAGGATCTTGTAGAGCTGTTCAAGGGAGCGCGGTGGCGTATCCAATTATGGAAGATATCGGCCTGCCGAGAGGGTGCGCGAGAGGCCTGGGCCATGGTGAAAACGTGATATACCAAGCTGAACCCTAACCATATGGCCCGGGTTGGACCGCTAGGGCCAGATGGAGAAGAAATTCCCGTTAGTTTAGTATATGACCATGTAGAGGTGGCTGCCAAATATTCCCAACAGGATTGTAAGTTAGACTACCTGTTAGATGGTATAGAGGAGGAAGTGTTTGAGTCCAAGTGACTATGTACTTTCCCCACCAGCTGGAATTCTAGCTGAATTGTATATCATTTGTCATGGCAGACCTTTTTACTTCAACCTCCAGACCCGAAGGTGCAGAGTGTTTCTGAATACATTCACGGCCGAATAGGCCGGTGTATGCGTGGAAAACTAAGCGTAGGGTCATAGATGCTTGAACAAACAAGTTGTATCCGGCTAGTTATGTTATATTACATTGAGATTGTAAGAAACATCTTCAAGGGAGAATAGTTCCGTTAAGGGTTCCTTTCCCTGGGTGTGTATGCATTAGTAGACATGTCTGAATTGTGATGTGAAAATCACAGTGTGTATAGCTTCTGGGGGTTCACAGTAGAGTGAGTGCAGAAAACATTTTTCATCCACCGACCGAATATTCCCTTAAGAACGCTAGCTTTCGGCTTCACCCAGTCTGAGGTACACATCTGGATGACCCGGCAGTAACAACTGCAGAGGTGCTCCCTTTACCACCTAGCCGAACAATCGGGAACGTAGGGGTAAGCACAGGAGCCAGGCAACCCAGCTTGGCCAAAACTTAAGTCATATCGATGCATATAATGGTAAAGAAAA
Organism: Aegilops longissima; assembly: GCA_021605205.1. Taxonomy (NCBI): domain Eukaryota; kingdom Viridiplantae; phylum Streptophyta; class Magnoliopsida; order Poales; family Poaceae; genus Aegilops; species Aegilops longissima. The sequence goes on along the minus strand of CM038681.1, from coordinate 541,261,697 downwards.
GACATACAGGAAAAACGCGCATGTGTAATGAGCTTGACGCTCGGAAAATAATATGAACAAGCTTCTGTTAAAGAAGCCCCCAGGTATAATGGACGTACATATGTAAAGATGCGTACGTCAGCGGCGTTCGCTCGAGCCGTATGAGAGCTTTAAAGTGAAAAATATAAAGGTGGAAAAGAGAGAAAAATTAATGGAAACTACAGGGGAGAAGGGGACGAACAAAGAATTCGGCGCTGGGCATAAAACCTTCGGAGTCTGGCCGGGTTCCAGGGGTTCGGCTCTAGGCGATTGTCTGATGCATCCCGAAGACAGTACGCTCCGCCGGTAAGAACTTCATCGATTATGAAGGGACCCTCCCATTTGGGCTTGAGTTTGTCCTTTTTCTTCTCCGGCAAGCGTAGAACAAGTTCGCCAACGTTGTAAGTCTTGGCCCGTAGTTCTCTGCTTTGATATCTTCGAGCCTGCTGTTGATAAAATGTTGAACGGGCTTTGGCGACGTCGCGCTCCTCCTCCAAGGCATCTAGGCTGTCCTGCCGATCCAACTCGGCCTCTTTCTCTTCGTACATACGCACTCGAGGTGAGTCATGTATAATATCGCAGGGCAACACCGCCTCTGCACCATACACCATGAAGAAAGGTGTGTATCCGGTAGTACGGTTGGGCGTGGCCCGCAACCACCAGAGTACGGAGTCGAGCTCCTCAACCCAGTGCTTGTCTGATTCTTTCAAAGACCGCAGTAGCCTGGGTTTGATGCAGCTCATAATAAGACCATTGGCTCATTCGACTTGACCGTCTGTTTGCGGATGGTAGACAGAGGCGTAATCGAGCTTAATGCCCAGATTAGCACACCAAGTTTTTACCTCATTGGCTGTGAAATTGAAACCGTTGTTGGTGATGATGTTGTGCGGGACACCATACGGTGCACCACGTCGGATATAAATGCAATCACCTGTCCGGAGTCGGCCATTTTAATGGGTCTAGCCTCTATTCGCTTGGTGAATTTATCCACCATGACCAGCATATATTTTTTCTTATGGCTTCTCCCTTTAAGGGGTCCAACCATGTCCAAGCCCCAGACCTCAAAGGGCCATGTAATGGGGATTGTTCGTAGGGCGGTTGGGGGCATATGGCTTTGGTTGGCGAAGAGTTGGCATCCCACGCAGCGCTGGACGAGGTCCTGCGCGTCTGCTCGGGCCGTAGGCCAATAAAATCCTATCCGAAAGGCCTTGCTGACAAGCGCCCTGGCTGCGGCGTGGTGCCCACCGAGACCGACGTGAGTTTCTACCAAGAGATGCCGCCCCTCCTCCTCGGAGATACACCTTTGAAGGACTCCGGTAGTGCTTTTCTTGTAGAGCTCTCCTTCATGAACTTTATAGGCCTTGGAACGCCGGACAATGCGGCGGGCCTCGTTCTGATCTTCTGGGAGCTCCTTCCTATCAAGGTAGGCCAAGAATAGTTCAGTCCACGGGGCAATAACTGCCATAATGAGATAGGCCGATGGTGTTATTTCGGTGGCTGAGCCTCCGATGATATCGACATGTTCGTTATCTATATTTGTGTTCGGAACGGGACTGTCATTGCTATCTCCCCTTTGCCACACCACGGATGGCTTAAAGAGCCTTTTGAGGAAGCTGTTAGGTGGGATGGGGTCGCGCTTAGCACCGATGCGAGCAAGGACGTCTGCCGCCTGATTACTTTCGCGGGTGACATGATGAAATCCGAGCCCCTCGAATCGAGCCGGCATTTTTAAGATGGCTTTGCGATAAGCTTCCATCTTTGGATCTTTGGCATCAAAGTCTCCATTAATTTGGGATATTGCGAGGATTGAGTCCCCGCGCACCTCCAGGCGTTGTATGCCCATTGATACAGCCACCCGAAGGCCATGTAGCAAGGCCTCGTATTCGGCTGCATTGTTGGAGTCTGTGAATAATATTTGGAGTACGTACTGGACGATATCTCCCGTGGGGTACATTAATACGATGCCCGCTCCGAGCCCCGCCAACATTTTGGAGCCCTCGAAATGCATAACCCAGTTGGAATACGTGTTGTACTCTTTAGGGAGTTCGGCCTCTGTCCATTCGGCGACGAAGTCAGCCAGTACTTGGGATTTGATGGCTCGACGTGGGTTGTACTTGATGTCGAATGGAAGGAGCTCAATGGCCCATTTGGCAATCCAGCCCGTGGCGTCCCGGTTGTTTATTATATCATTGAGGGGCACTTCAGAAGCCACCTGATAGAACACTCCTGAAAGTAGTGTCGCAGTTTTCAAGATGCCATGAAGACCGCATATGCTATCTTTTGATAATGAGGGTATCGGGATTTTTATGGTGTGAGGACGGTGGATACATAGTATACCGGCTTTTGGAGCGGAAATTTGTGTCCGTCCTGTTCTCGCTCGACGACGAGTACGGCGCTCACCACCTGGTGTGTTGCCGATATATATAGGAGCATTGGTTCGCCGATGTTTAGCGCGGCCAGGATTGGGTTGCTTGCCAGAAGGGCTTTTATCTCTTCCAGTTCGGCCGTTGCCGCGTCTGTCCACTTGAAGTTATCGGAGTGCCGTAGAAGGGGATAAAGTGGCAGCACCTTTTCCCCCAACCTGGAGATAAAGCGTCTTAAAGCTGCCACGCACCCAGCGAGTTTTTGGACCTGTTTAAGTTCGGTTGGCATAGCCAATTGTGACAGAGCTCGGATTTTGGATGGATTTTCTTCAATTCCTTTATTGGAAACGATGAAGCCCAGTAGTTTTCTGGCGGGGACGCCGAAGATGCACTTTTCCGGATTAAGCTTGATGTCATATGTACGGAGGTTGTCGAATGTGAGACGCAAATCGTCTATTAGTGTTTCGACCTGTCTAGTTTTGATGACGACGTCGTCCATGTAGGCCTCCACTGTCTTGTCGGTCTGTTTCTCGAGGCATGTTTGGATCATACGCTGGTACGTGGTGCCGGTGTTCTTGAGCCCGAAAGGCTTGGTGTTGAAGCAAAATGGCCCGTATGGTGTAATGAATGCTGTTGCGGTTTGATCGGAATCCTTCATTTTGATTTGATGGTATCCAGAATATGCATCAAGGAAGCACAGCGAGTCGTGTCCGGCGGTAGCGTCAATGATTTGATCAATGCGAGGGAGGGGGAAGGGATCCTTAGGGCAAGCCTTGTTAAGGTCTTTGAAATCGACACATAGGCGCCAGGATTTATCCTTCTTTGGTACCATTACCAAGTTTGCCAGCCAGTCTGGATGTTTAATATATCTGATGAATCCGGCCTCGATGAGTTTTGCTAGCTCTTCTCCCGTAGCTTGTCGTTTGGGTTCGGAAAAGCACCGCAGTGTTTGTTTGCCCGGCTTATATCCCTTCAGTATGTTGAGGCTGTGTTCGGCCAACTCGCGCGGGATACCTGGCATGTATGAGGGGTGCCAAGCGAATATATCCCAGTTTTCGCGCAAGAAGTCTCGTAGTGCGGCGTCGACTGTGGGGATGAGTTGCACTCTGATAGATGCTGTCTTCTTCGGGTCTGTTGGATGGACCTGAAATTTGACTATTTCTTCTGCTGGCTTGAAAGAAGTGGATTTGGGTCGTTTGTCCAGGTCACATCGTCCCTATCCACAGTGGAGCGTAGTGCGGTTAATTCTTCGGCCGCAAGGGCCGCGGATAATGCCTCGAGGTCGAGGGATGCGGTTTTGTTCTTGGCGCGGAGTGCTATATCCTGATCGCTGACTAGGGTGATTATTCCATTAGGCCCGGGCATTTTTAGCTTCATATACCCATAATGAGGTACAACTTGAAAGCGTGTGAAGGCCTCTCGCCTTAGCAGGGCATGATATCCACTGTTAAAAGGGACCACCTGGAAAGTTATTTCTCCGGACCGATTATTCTCCGGCGTGCCGAATACCACATCAAGTGTAATTTTTCCCGCACACGGCACTTCCCGACTGGGAATGATACCTCGAAAGGTTGTGCTGCTTTTCTCGATGCGGCTCCTGTCTATTTCCATCTTGTGGAGCGTGTCCTCGCAAATGAGGTTTAGTCCGCTGCCGCCGTCCGTGAGGACTTTTATAAGTCGAAAACCGTCCACGATGGGACTGAGGACTAATGCGGCTGGCGCTCGGACTGTTCTGTATTTAGGTTCGTCACTGGCGTTAAAGGTTATGGCCGTGTCATTCCAGGGGTCAAATGCAGCGACCTGGCAGACTTCGGGGAGATCGCGCAGTGCCCTTTTATGCTTATTGTTTGAAGCGAATGTCTCGAATACCATCAATACCCTTGCGTCGACGTTTTCTAGAGGGTGCTGTTCTGGGATGTCCTTGACAAAGATGTCCTCACCGCTCTTGGCTACTTGCCGAAGTATCCAACATGCTCTAAGGCTGTGGGTTGCCATGGTGTCTGGTGTTGTATGTATTTTTCATGGGCCATTAAGCCATCCCTCCAGAACGGTGCCGTGCCGCGTGATGGGTTTATGTTTTTTGACTGTTGGGCTGGGCGTGCCATGGGGGTGCGTCCTCTTCGTTTTTATGAGGCGTTGAGTTGGGATTGACGTTTCCCAGCAAGGTGCCTGAGTTTTCCAGGCGCTTTCCGTCGCGCTGTACTTGTGTACAATAGTTTCTAAGTCAGCAAACTTTAGTATGCGGCGGCGATTGATGTCGTTTAGGATACCTTCGTCCGCGCAATTGTTGCAAAATGCTGCTATCGCGTCTTGTCGCGGCAATCCTTTACCTTATCTTTGACATGGAGGAATCTGGCCCGGAAGTGGTGGACCGTTTCCTACGACTATTGTTTGATGCTCATGAGAGCATCTATGTTCGGGTGGGTGGGTGGAATTAAATCCGAACCCTGACCTGATTTTGGATCCAGAGTTTGAAGATCAACAGGACCTGACAGTTCGGGCTCCGGGATATCGGCTGATTTTTTAGGCTCATCGTCCGACTCTATGTTCGGAGGACGAGACATGCTTTTCTACTAGAGAATATCCGGCCCTTCGGAGATCCGAACATAGTTTGTCTTCAATATAGTAGAAGAGTTGTTCCGCTCCTCGACTACCGCCATCTGGTGGGTGATCGGCAGAGTTTTAATTTCTCTCTGATCGGGTTTAAGCCCAACCCGATCGTAGTCTGTAGAGACCCCCAAGGCGGTCATGCGATCCAGGAGCTCATTCAACGACGATAACTCCGTTGGATCCATCTGAGCGGAGTATTCGGGATCAACGCGGAGGTGATTTTCGACGACTTGAGAGGTCATCGTCGGCTTAAGGGCCGAACTGGCGGTCATGACGAAGCCGCCCAGCTGGAGGGTTTGGCCTGGGGCCAGGGCTCCTTCGGAGATGATATTATCCTTGCGACAAGGCGAGCCATCAACCCTTTTGGCGACGACACAGTGGAACTCTCAATGAAAGCACCAATATCGGTGTCAAAACCGGCGGATCTCGGGTAGGGGGTCCCGAATTGTGCGTCTAGGGTCGATGGTAACAGGAGACGGGGGACACGATGTTTACCCAGGTTCGGGATCTCTCTATGGAGGTAATACCCTACTTCCTGCTTGATTGATCTTGATGAATATGAGTGTTACGACAGTTGATCTGCCACGAGATCGTAATGGCTAAACCCTAGAAGTCTAGCCTGTATGAGTATGGTAATGTGTAATGTGTATCTGTCTATCCGGACTACACTCTCCGGTTTATATAGACACCAGAGAGATCTAGGGTTAGATGGAGTCGGTTACATCAGAGGGAATCTACATAGTCGGTTGCCAAGCTTGGGTACAGTCTTCGGTCATGGGTACAGTCTTCGGTCTTCATGTCTTCACAGCCCATCAGTCCGGCCCAAAGGATGACAGGTCGGACGCCCGAGGACCCCTTAGTCGAGGACTCCCTCACCCATATTGGATCCTACATATTCTACGAAGATCTTTATCGGTCGAATTGTTATGACAACATACTTAATTCCCTTTGTCTATCGGTATATTACTTTCCCGAGATTCAATCGTTGTTATCCTGATAGCTAGTTCAATCTCCTTAACGACAAGTCTCTTTACTCGTTCCATAATACATCACCTCGTGACTAACTCCTTAATCGTTTTCTTGCAAGCTTATGATGTGTATTACCAAGAGGGCCTAGAGATACCTCTCTGAAACTCGGACTGACAAATCCAATCCTGATCTATGCCAACTCAACAAACACCTTCGGTGATACCTGTAGAGCATCTTTATGATCTCCCAGTTATGTTGTGAAATTTGATAGCACACAAGGTATTCCTCCGGTATCCGGGAGTTGCATAATCTCATAGTCGAAGTGTAAGTGCATCTAGTGCCACCCCTAGTTGGTTTTGGAGTATTGACGACAAATGTGGTTGAGGGACTAATGCGTTTGTGAGAATTGCAGGATAACGCAGGTAGTGTCCCTCATTGATTCGGTTTACCTACGGAGATGACCCTAAAAATGTATGAAGACATTGGCGACAATGGTGGTATGTGAAGATATTCACATTGAAGACTATGACATGAGAAGACATTGAGTGAAGACTATGGGCCTTGAAGATCGTGTGTCATTTCGTTGTTTCCTTTTCTTCTTTGTTGAGTCATAGGAACCACCGTACTATTAAGTGGGGTCCAAGTGATCATAGTCAGAATGACTGAAGTGATGCTCAACCCAAATCCTATGTCTTCGAGCGAAGACAATGAGAGCAAAACTTATCCAGAGCTGGATGAGTCAGCTTTGCTTGTAGCCCAAGTAAAGTTGCCGTGTGTGTTTGAAATATGACCGTTGGAACACGTGTCAGTTCCTTAGTGACCCAGGGTCATTTCGGACATATCAGGTCGGGTTGCCTAGTGGCTATAAATAGCCCACCCCCTACACCATAAATTGTTGGCTGCTTAGAGTTAGTGCATGACTTCTGTCGTTTGAGAGCAACCCACCTCGAAGCCTTTGAGAGAGAGAAATCCTTGCGAGGACAAAGCCCAAACACCCGAGCCAAAGAGTGTTAGGCATCATGAAGTCTTTACGTCGTGTGACTTGAAGACTTATTACACTTGAGGACTGTGAATCCTCCGGCCGGTTAGGCGTTGCGTTCGAGCATCCAAGAGTCATTGTGGATTGCGGTGAATGCGATCTGTGAAGGTTGGAAGTCTACCTTGAAGACTTACAGAGTGATTGGGCGAGGACTGTGTGTCCTTAGCTCAAGGGGAATAAGGTGAAGACGCGGTCTTCTGAGTTGAATCTCAGCCTCCCTAACCAGATGTACAGTTGTCACAGCAACTGGAACTGGTCCAACAAATCATGTGTCTTCAACAAGTGACTGGTTCTATCCCTTCCCTCCTTTACTTTGAGTTTGTCTTCGTGAAGTCATTGCTTATATGCCTTATCTGTTTGACTTCATTGCTTGACTACTATCGTTGTTTGGCTTCATACTATCTTCCATCCTGATCCTACTACCAAGCTGCTATTAGTCTTGTACTTTCACATTATTGCATACTAGACTATGGTTTGCTTGTTGTAGTTTATCTTCCGCTGCATATCAATTAGGTCATTTCTATTGTTTGTCTTCGAAACATCTGTCTTTTGAAGACTTTCCTAAAAATCGCCTACTCACCCCCTCTAGTCGATAACTAGCACTTTCAATTGGTATCGAGCAAGGTACTCCTTGTTACGTGTGATTCAATTAACCACCGGAGTTTTAGCTATGTCGATTGCAGGGATAATCAAAGTCTCCGCTGCTTTGCCCGTGTTGATGGAACCGACTATCCCTCATTGGAAGAATAAGATGCGCATGCATCTTGAAGCCATGATGTCGACCTCGGTATGTCGTCAAGAACGGCGTTCCTAAATCTGGTGAAGGTGTCACCCTGCTGATGTCAAGAAGTTCATTCAAGCTGGACTCCTTGCAAAGAACATCATCTGTGGTCATCTGACCAAAGGACAGTATGGCCGTGTGAGTGCTCTGAAACGTCGAAGCTAGTTTGGGACTGGCTATCCAAGGTCAACGAAGGCGTCTCAACCCAGAGAGATCAAAGGATCAGTGTTCTTCGCAACCTCTTCAACCGCTTCAAGAGAAACGACAATGAAAATGTCCAGCTCACGTTTGATCGCCTCATCGACATCACAAATGAGCTTCATGCTCTCGGCGCCACCGAGGTCACCAAGCATGAAATCGTCAAGACACTCTTGAGATCACTTGACAGCTCTTTTGACACCCTTGCCCTCATGATACAAGAACGCCCCGACTTCAAGACACTCGATCCGTCGATATACTTGAGAGGCTCAACACACATGAGTTCCGACTTTACGAGAAAAGAGATATCTATGGTCCCAACTATGGCCGAACTCGCGCTTTGAAGGCAAAAGTTGTTTCCTCATCGAAGAAGAATCGATACGGTTACGATGATCCACGAAGACATTGGAAAGGAACTTGCTATGCTTGTGAAGAAGTTCGAAGTTCACTAGGAAGAAAGGCTTGAGAAAGTCTTCACGATCCAGCTCAAGAAATGATGAAGCTTCCACTCATGACTACAAGAAGAGAACCTGTCACAAGTGCAAGAAAACTGGACACTATATCTCTGAGTGTCCACGGTGGGACAATGAGAAGAAGAAGAAGAAGAGCAAGGAATATGATTCGATGACAAGAAGAAGAAGAAATCTTCAAAGTCTTCTTCCAAGTCCTCATCAAAGTCTTCATCTCATAAGAAGAGCTCATCCGCAAGGCTCGTGCTTTTGTTGGCAAGGAAATGGATTAGGAGGAGGAGTGCATACGAGGAGGTGGAGGTGGAGTCGAAGAGGAGTCCGACCAGGCGTTGCAAGTCGGCTTTAGCCACAACCTATGTTGCCAAGTCCATCTTCAACATGAAGACAATGACTTCTACACCAACGCTGAAGGCGATGACAAGGATGACCCTGCTCCCACCTACTGCTTCATGGCACGTGGTGCCAAGGTAAAATCACGTGATGCTTACTTTCAAACATCAAGTGAAGATGACTCGATTGTGAATCTAAACCCAGCTACAAAACACTTGCTAAAATTGCAACCGAACAACAAAGAGCTATGGAACATACTCAAAACTGTTAGACAAAAGCGATGACTGTTGGACGCGAAATGACACGTTCACAGTCCTTAGTTGAAGACATTAAAATCTTCATGCTAAGTACCAAGAACTTGAAAGTCGTCATGAAACGCTCTCAACTACTCATGAAAAGCTCTCCTATGATTATCTTCAAAGGAAGCAAGAGCTTGAGAAATTGAGAGCGGCTCATGAAGATCTTCAAAAGAGAATGAGTCACTTGGCGCTCAACAGATCAGTTCCGCTCGGGATGGATTTGAACCACCATGTCTAAAATGTCTTGGCGTGATATCGCTACCTCTATTGCTGAATGTTCAACTGCTGCTACTGTTGCATTGTCTTCAACTACTAATGTGGTAACTAACCCTCTGCGGAGGATACCACTGCTATTGCTGATGAAAATGCTAGGTTGAAGACATTGCTTGAAACAGGATGTATAAAAGTGCGAAAGGGCATCGGACACTGCGATGTCCTCAAAAGCATATTCGAACGAAACCCTAGGAAAGAAGGTGTTGGGTTTGAGAGGAAAATGAATGTTGATGGTTCCTCTTTGGAAGCTTTGAGCAAGTATCCCAAAACCACATGGGTTGTTTGCAAAGGGACCTTCATGGATCCATCCACCTTATCTGGCTTTACTGTGCTAACCCTATTATCATTGATGAATCCTTTGATGCAAACTATAAGCTGTTCAAGAATCAGAATGGTGAAGTGTTTGCCAGGTATATTGGTACTAACTGCAGGAATGGACCACCTATGAAGAAGATCTGGGTTCCCAAAAGCTGTCTTGAGAATCTTCCAGTGAATGTCATCATGACACCACCTAGGAAGAAGACAAACCCCAGACCTAAGGCGTCATATGGTCCAAAGGCTTCATACGGACAAAGGACTCACCTGAGTCACCCTAACGCCAATGTTTTGCAGGGAAACCGTACTCAAATTTATGAATATGAGCGTGTGTCTTCAAACCGCTATGTTCATAGAACTAAGAACTTTTCTGCTTATTCATATGAGTATCATTCATCTCCTGCAAGGCTATTTGCTAGGGCTCCAAAGCCGAAGTTCTCAGATGCTGCACTTAGACTCATTGCTTCTAAGCCACCCCTGAAGATGTGGGTGGTTAAGAAGAATTAACTCTCTTTTGCAGGAAAGGGTCTCCAGCCGAAAATCAAAGGCGTCTGATGCTATTTCTGGGGACCTAAAACATCTTGTAGGGCACAAGATCAAATGCCCAAATGGTCTCACTATGTATTTTGTTCCTGAATCGTTTGCCATTCATCCTATCAGTCCTAATCTTGATTTAAGCTTCAATAATCCACTTGCCCGTCAAATGTTTATGCTTCACAATGCTCTTGGTGAAGCCTATCCCCCAACTGCATCTGGAGGGTATGACACCTCATGCTTGAGAATGGATTATGGACGGTGGATGCACTAATCATATGATTGGTGATCGAAGTCTTCTCATGGACTCAACCTTACGTCCATCGGACAAGAGTCACATCACATTTCTTGACCTTTGGTAAAAGCAAGGTATTGGGTCTAGGTAGAGTTGCAATCTCAAAGGATCAACACATGGATAAAGTGATGCTTGTTGAATCCTTGGTTTCAACTTGATGTACATCTCAATGCTTTGTGACTTGAACATGATTGTGATATTCGGAAAATATCGTTGCCTTGTACTAATGGAATCTGACAAGTCTCTAGTCTTTGAAGGGTATAGGAAAGATGATCTATACATGGTAAATTTCTCAATAGGTCCACAGCTTGCCATATGTCTTCTTGCAAAAGCTTGAATCTTGGCTCGGCATCGGAGGTGGGGCATCTTGGCATGAGGAACTTACACACACTCGCCAAAAGGAAGCATGTCATAGGCATCAAAGGTGTCAAGTTCAAGAAGGATCATTTGTGTGGTGCCTGCGAAGCTGGAAAGATGACTAGGAAAAGCACCCTCGAAGACAATCATGACGACATCTCAACCCTTGAGCTGTTACACATGGATTTGTTTGGCCCTACTCATTACTCTACCCTCACAACAACTGCTTGTCTCTATGGCTTCGTCATTGTTGATGACTACTCAAGATACACATGGGTGCACATAATTCTCTACAAGACTGAAGTGCAAGATGTCTTGGGCGCTTTGCAAATCAAGCAATGAACAATTATGGCGTCAAGATCAAGCATATCGAAGTGATAACGGCACTGAATTCAAGAACACGGACTTGATCTTTATCTGGATACCATGGGAATCACTCATGAGTTCTCTGCTCCATACACACCTCGGAAAATGGCATCGTGGGCGCAAGAACAGAACCCTCATTGAGATGGCTCGAACAATGCTCGGCAGTACAAGACACCAAGAAAGTTCGGCACGAAGCTATTGATACAGACTTGTCACGTCATCAACCGTGTTTATATCCATAAGCTTCGAACAAAACATCCTATGAGCTCCTTCTTGGCAAGAAGCCAAATGTCGATTACTTGAGTATTTGGGGCTAAGTCTGGATCAAGGATCCCCATCACAAGTCAAAATTTGAACCTAAAGCTCATGAAGGCTTCATGCTTGGTTACGGAAAGGATTCACACTCTTATAGAGTCTTCAATCTCTATCTCTACAAAATCGTCGAAACTCTAGATGTGCGATTTGATGAAACCAATGGTTCACAAAGAGAGTTCCTGCCAAGTACACTAGACGAAGCTCCACCCAATGAATCTATCAAGCTAATGGGGCTGGTGAAATCATGCCTTCGAAGCATAGCACGAAGAGGAACTTATCATTTCGCACCTAACCAACCTGAAGACAATGCTCAGCCGAAGACAATCCTCCCAATGATGACAATGATCGGCATGAGCAAAGTCTTCGTCCGATTCATCCTCGAGTTGCAAATGAAGTACAGATTGAGAAGATAATTGATAGCATCAATGCACTGGTCCGCTTACTCGCTCAAGAGCAACACAGCTAGCAAATTTCTATGGGCACTTTTCTTTGTGTCAATATCGAACCCAAGAAAGTTCTTTGAAGCCTTTATGGAACGAGAATGGATACAAGCTATGCAAGAAGAACTTCAACAGTTCAAGCTGAATAATGTTTGGGAACTTGTCAAGCGCCCGACCCTCATAAGCATAACATTATTGGCACCAAATGGATATATCGAAACAAGCAAGATGAGCATGGTCAAGTAAATCGAGAAACAAAGCACGACTTGTGGCTCAAGGATATACTCAAGTTGAAGGAATTGACTTGATGAAACATTTGCTCCTGTAGCTAGGCTTGAAGCTATTAGCATACTACTAGCCTATGCTAACCACCACAACATCTTGCTCTATCAAATGGATGTGAAGAGTGCATTTCTCAACGGCAAGATTGAAGAAGAAGTATATGTCGCTCAACCACGGCTTTGAAGATCCAAAACATCACGATATGGTGTACAAGCTAAATAAAAATTGTATGGCCTCAAACAAGCTCCTCGCTTTGGTATGATACGATCAAAGACTTCGAAGAGCAAAGGCTTCAAACCTAGATCCCTTGATCCCACACTCTTCACGAAGACATATGATGGTGAACTGTTTGTATGCCAAATATATGTGGATGACATTATCTTCGGCTGCACCAACTAGAAGTATAGTGATGAATTTGGATACATGATGCAAGAACAATATCAGATGTCCATGATGGGAGAGCTCAAGTTCTTCCTTGGTCTTCAAATTAAATCGACAAAGGAATGGCATCTTTATATCTCAAGAAAAATACCTCCAAGATTGTCGAAGAAGTTTGGAATGCAAGAGTGCAAAGGATACACGACGCCAATGCCGACCAAACACCATCCGGGTCCCGGCGACAATGGTAAAGAGTTTGATCAAAAGGTATACCGCTCCATGATTGGTTCCTTACTTTACCTATGTGCATCTAGGCCGGATATTATGCTTAGTGTTTGCATGTGTGCTCGATTCCAAGCGGCACCAAAGGAATCACATCACTTAGGCGTGAAGCGAATTCTTGATATTTGGCTCACACCCCAACACTCGGATTATGGTATCCAAAGGGCTCAAAATTTGATTTGGTTGGATTTTGGATGCTGATTATGCTGGTGACAAGGTGGATCGCAAGTCTACATCAGGCACATGTCACTTTCGGGACGATCACTCATCTGTTGGTCTTCAAAGAAGCGAACTATGTATCACTCTCAAGCTGCTGAATCTGAATACATTGCTGCTTTGGATCTTCTTGTGCTCAGCTTCTATGGATGAAGCAAACTCTCAAGGACTATGGCATCAATCTGAAACAAGTACCTCTCTTCTGCGACAACGAAAGCGCCATCAAGATTGCCAACAATCCAGTCCAGCACTCAAAGACAAAGCACATTGAAATTCGTCATCATTTTCTCAGGGATCATGTCATGAAGAAAGATATTGACATCATTCACGTCAACTTTGAAGAGCAATGGCGCGATATCTTCACAAAGCCCTTGGATGAGAAAAGGTTTTGCAAGTTACTGTGTGAGCTAAATATCTTGGAATCCTCAAATGTCACGTGATCAAGCACACATCCTAACACTTATGCATGTTGATGACTTAGATGTGCAACACACGAAGTAACGTATATCTTCAATCAATGAAGACTTACATTTCGAGTGTGAATACATTAACGTGGAATTTGACTTTGGGCGCCATGATAATTGTGCCGTATGCAGGTCTAATACTTCCTATACGGTGGGTACGCCACCACCAAATTTCTTTGTTTGAAGTGTTTCACTCATGGCGTTATTTCGCAATATCTTCGCATTTGATTTGTCTTCAACTTCAACTTATCTTCATGATTTTCTTCACTATGTTGATTTGGTTGTTGTCGATATATATATATATATATATATATATATATATATATATATATATATATATATATATATATATATTGTTCATCCTCTACAACATTCAGTTATAGCTATGTCTTGAAGTTGAATCTTTTGAACTAAGTGAATGTGATCGGACCCTAATCTCTCTATGCTTTCTATCTCAAACTCTATCTGTCCAAATCATATGCATTCTATTGAAACTGTCAAATGTCTTCTCTGCGTCCTTGTCAGCAGAAGACAAAGAGACAAACTTTAAGTCTGTTTTAAATGATTCATCCTTACTTATTGAAATCCGGAGAAGCCGGAATGACCATCCGACAAACCTGGCGAGCGTGGGAACGTGGGACAACTCGAGTATGTTGCATGCTTGCCACGTGCCCCTCGAGATGTGAACCGCCAGGAACACTGCGTAATGCGCTGTGCCGCACACCTCGTTATAAATACATGTCCCCTGCGGTAAAGAAAATCTTCTTCCGCCTCTCCACCTCGTCAAAACCCTAGCGCCACCGCTAGCTCTCGACGACGCCGGCGACGAAGCGCTTAGCTGCCGCGACTTCTCCGACGCCGTCCTCACGCCGGTCGCGAACATCTTCATCTCCGCCTCCGCCGTAGGTGTCCTCCGTCGCCAAGTTAGGGCACGGTGGATTGAACTGCTCGGCCTCCTTTCTTCCCGTCTAGCAGTTCTTCGAGTGGTAAATATAACTATTTTTACCATCTTTTTGATCTTCAAGATTCATCCTACTTGCCAAAATTGGTTTCTGCCCATACTATGTTAGATCTATTCTGTCCGCATCTCATATTGCCTAGTATATTCACTTAAGCTTCACAACTAGTTAGATTCCTCACTTGTACTTATTCACGGATTCGTACAAATCTGGAACCAACTCTCGCGTATAAGTGAATGTCTTAGCATCATGAGGTCAATGTCTTCAAACTGATTTATCTTCAAAATCTTACGAGAATGCATATGACCTCTTCCCCTTTCCTCGCATCTCTAATGCTGTCACAGGTACATGTCCGTGGGAGAATCCCTTGGTTCTCATAGTCTGCATTCGTTTGCAGAATTCTTACAGCATCAAACTAACTCTCCCGAAGCCAGTTCATGTCTGTCCTGCAAACGCAAGCCTTTGAAGCCTTTGAACATGAAGCCATTCAGTTTGAAGCTCATGGCTGCAGATAAATCAGTCAGGAAGGGCGGCAGACAGCGTCGTGAGGGAACCTCAAAAGATCTGCCTGATGACCTCGCGGAGCTGTACAAGACAGATCCCGAAGAGAACTACAATCAGCGCAAGACGCGAATCCAATGGATTCGTCGATATTGGGCTGAATAGTGGTTCAAGTACAATTTCGTCACAAAGGAACATGCCGAGAAGAATGCTATCAGAAGCCCTTGGGGTGACATTCTTTTTTGAGGCTTTCCACCCAAGAACATGGCTGAAGCTATTGCACAAGGTTTCTATCCTTGTATGGTCCGTGGACCTCAGCCTGAGAATGCCGACCCAACGTCTTTGCTCTGGTGTCGTGACGATAATCTCTTCAAGCGCAACTTCCAGCATGCAAAGGCTTCTGCAAAGGAAAACAAGAAGTCATTGGGATTAGACTTCAACCCTGGTCCCTCTGCTCCCCGTGCTTACGGCTCACATGATGCTGAACCAAATGTCATCGGTCCCTTTTCAAACCTTGATGGCCTCATCACTTACATCTTGGTCCAAGGTGCCAAAGTGGATCACTCAGATGACGATGCTGAGTCTGATGAAGCCCCAGCTCCAGCTCCTGCTCCTGCTCCAAAGCCGCAGAAGCTTAAGAAAGTCAAGGCTCCAAAGTCAGCTGCTCCTCCAAAAGCTTCACGTGTGAAGCCACTGGCCACTGCACCTCCTGAAGCCAGTGCACAGTCTGAAGATCAATCCCGTATCTCCAAGAAGACGGAGAAGAGAAAGAAAATTGTCAAGAACACTGAACTGACACTGACCCCTGCTGCCATTCTGCGTGAAGAGCACATTGATCTGTCAAGTGATGACGATCTTGCAGATGATGCTCTTGAGCAACTTATCAAGAGCAAAGAAGAAGCAGAAATCTTCAACAACTTGCCTCTCTTTGATGTGGCAATCATCCATCACTTCATTGATGAGTGGTTTGACACACCAAACATCAGCTTTGAAGATCTGCAACTTCTTGTTGGCCTCAGCGTCTCCTTCAATGGAGCCATTGCTTCTGAGCTAGCTCTTGCTCAGCGGATTGTTGAACTGAAGCACAATATTGACTATGAGAAAGCTCAGTTGAAGAAGCATATGGCTGCACTCAGCGTGCAAGATGTCAAAAACTTTAAGGTCATGCTGCACGACCTCAAAGAAACCTTTCTCAAGAAGCGAGAAGAAGCCAGAGGCTCTCGTGAGCGCATGAAGGCTCTGCCGACAAGTGTGTGCTTGCCTACAATGAAATTTGAGAAGCGCAAGGCTCTTGGCCATCTGGCATTGACCCCAGAATGGCTGCAAAGAAAAGGAAGTCTTCAACTGACCAAGCTGCACCTTCAAGGCAGGAAGAGCCCCGCACAGTCTTCCCAAGCAGCATGACTGGCTCGAAGCAAAAGGTCCGGTCAACCGCTTCTGAATAGAAGAAGACGAGGGCTGCCGAGGCTGAAGCCAGAAAAAGGAAACTTCCTGAAGCCTCTGATGCTGGTCCCTCCAAAAAGAAGCTCAAGACCAAGAAGAATCGGGCTGCTCCCACAGAGCCCTTGGTTGTTGAACCCATTTCTGTGGTTCGTCCCGCGTCTGCAACCCAAGAACTTCGCATGACTGTTCATGAGCCTGCTTCCACAGAGGCTCCTGAAGCTGAAGAGATTCCAGCAGTTGATCCCATCACTGCTGAAGACATTGGTCACCATGACAATGTTGAAGATGATGAAGTACTTCCTCAAATCGAGTACAATGTGGTATCATCGCCTGTTCGTACGAACAGCGACCTCATCAGCATTGGTCGTCCTCTGACGCCAATTGCTCAGGATGCTTCATGGGCTGATGGCCCGCAACAAGACGACTCCCCTAGTACTCCCCAACAACAATTCACTCCCCAACAACAACAGCAAGAAGAAGAGGAAGACTTTGAGGCCCAGGCAACCCCATCTCCAAAGGCGTCGCCTTGACATTTATGAGCTTCGCAAAGGTCAAAGGCCTCAAGTCCCTCTTCGGCGTTCGAAGGAGAAGTGCACCACCAACCTGTTGCACGTCAAGTGTTTTCGAAGCCACTCCAACTGTGAATGTCTCCGAGTCTGAAGCCAAAGCTGCTGAAGATAATCCGGCTGCATCAGCCGAAGACACCCAAGAAGAAGAAGAACGTGTCCCTACACACCCTGTAACTGAAGAAGTTATACCTGATATCAATGTGCCAGTGCCCGACCCTCCAGCTCCTCAAGTGGAGGTTGAAAACATTGAGGCTGCCACCTCCAACACCAATGAAGCCAATGACATGGTCATGGCTGAAGCAAATGTGGAGCCTGCACCAACAGCTCCTGAAGCCAATGAAGGAACTGTGCCTGAAGCCAATGAGGCAACTGCTCCTGAAGCATCTGCAGAGTAGCCTGAAGCCTTAGTTGTTGCCACTGCTCCAGTTTCACCACCAAGGCCCTACACAATTGAGCAAGCATACAACTATGGTGAGCTAGTCACAGTAAGATGGCCTGTTCTGGTCCCTCCGCCTCATGCCTCTGGTCCTCAGTTCGACTATCATATTGAGCATAGGCCTCAGGTCCAGAAGCCGAAGGCAAGACTGCCAAGGTTTCCAGGCACTGCCACCTCAACAGGTTCTTTCAATGCAAATGGCTTCAAAGCCCACAACACGTTCTTTGGCAGAGCAAAGAACCCCTACACAAGGCCAAGGATATCATCTGACCGTTTCTGGAGCTATCCGCAACGAAGCTATTACTCCTGCGTTCTGTATGATCAAGGGCGCATTTTCCCTCATATGCGCCTCGACACTGAAGCCATTGCCGGACTGCCGTGCTTAGAAGAAGCACTTGATTGCTTTCGTGATGCAGGTCTGCTTGGTTTCGTAACAGACAAAGAGCACTGGAATGAAGAACTTGTGCTTCAATTCTATGCTACCCTCCACATCCGCAGCTACAACAGAGACACAAAGACATGGGTTCTCGAGTGGATGACTGGAAATGTTCATCATGAAGCCAAAGCTCTTGACCTCATTGAGCTCACAGGCCTACCCACTCCGGGAGTGCTATTTGAACCTGGTTGTCAACTCCACCGCGATGCACTGGAGAGCATATTTCATAAGCCAGAACCCGACATGAGTCAGATGCTGAGCATGATGAAGCCACTGCCACATGACGCTGAATACCCTCAGCACTTCTTTGTTGATGACCTTGAGTATCTGCCTCGTACAATATATCGCATCATCAGGCGAACTCTATAGCCTATCAAAGGGCATTCGTCATCTACAAAACTTGAAGGAGCAATGAAGACATTGGTCTTCTACATCCTCAATGGCATCAGCTTCAACATGCAAGAATTCTTCATCTGACAATTGGCTGCATCTGGATCTGATCTGTTTGGTCTGAAGTTCTATGCTCCATGGGTCATGTGCCTCATCAAGATGCACTCTGCTATCAACTATCAACCCTCTGCTCGCAATCATCTGATCTTTCTACCAGAGGTTGATATGTCTGTTGAAGCCATATACCCCGAGCCTGCCAAAACGCCACTAAGTCTTCAGAATGCAGATCCCCATAGCTTCTCTCAACCCATGGAAGGCGTCCCAGCAATATCTCGTGTCTATCCTCTGGCTGGGAACACACGTCTGCCTCATCGTGCGCAGACTGAAGCCACTGAGAGTACAATTGGCCAAAGGCCTCGGAAGCGCTCTCGAGTCCTCAATGATCGAGAACTTCTTGTGGCGCTGCATCAAAAACAAGATAAGCATCACTCCTGGCTCAAGCGACAAATGCAAAGCCTCTTGGTGGACGTCAATCGCATTCGAAACCTTGCCACCAAGAATGCTTTTGTCACTCACGAGACCTGTCGGCGATCATGGAAGAGTTTGACCCTGCTCAGTGCCAAAGCAGATCTTCAAGACGATGGCTTCACTGAACGCTTCAACTTTGACTCCACTCCTCCACAGAATGCAGTCCTACGACGAACTCCATCACTTGAAGACTCTGACTATTCTTCCTTCGCGGCAACTGTCAATGCCAGAGTAATCGAAGATGAAGATGATGCTACTTCACCG
This sequence comes from Aegilops longissima, assembly GCA_021605205.1. NCBI lineage: Eukaryota > Viridiplantae > Streptophyta > Magnoliopsida > Poales > Poaceae > Aegilops > Aegilops longissima. The sequence continues at coordinate 541,242,577 of CM038681.1, read as the reverse complement.
CCCCCTACTTCTGTACACATTGACACTGCACCAAGCTCGTCTGCACCACCAACCAACAACGACAACCCTGCTGTATCATCTACTTCTGAAGAGGACGAGTAGATGCTCTATGTCTTCAAACCTTTTTGGTCATTACTGACAAAAGGGGGAGAAGCATATGAGTTTGATAGTCTTCAAGCGGGTTCATAAGGGCGGTTGCATAATAATTTGCCTAGTGTTTACAACTCTCGCTTTTGATACATTTGGTTCTTTGAGTTGTAACACTTAAACTCGATGGTCGTCTGCTACTTATTTGCTTTACTCTGGTGCGATGATAAATTCCGCATGTGCGACGATAACTTCCGCACTTAGATCATTCTGCAGACGTCCATTTTTCATTATGCATGTCATTCTCTTAGCTATATCATTTCATGCATGATGAATTATCTTCATAAGTTGAAGAGGATCTCCACAAGTACAACCTGCCATGTGCATTTGCATTCCAAAAGCAAACTACTTATATGCACATCTTGAGGGAGCCTTTGCCACTTATGAAGACAATTCTATCCTTTACAATTTCACATATTTTATCCCGTTGAAAACTTCAACCAGTTTGTCATCAATCACCAAAAAGGGGGAGATTGTAAGTGCATCTAGTGCCACCCCTAGTTGGTTTTGGAGTATTGACGACAAATGTGGTTGAGGGACTAATGCGTTTGTGAGAATTGCAGGATAACGCAGGTAGTGTCCCTCATTGATTCGGTTTACCTACCGGAGATGACCCTAAAAATGTATGAAGACATTGTCGACAATGGTGGTATGTGAAGATATTCACATTGAAGACAATGACATGAGAAGACATTGAGTGAAGACTATGGAGCGCGAAGACTGTGTCGTTTCGTTGTTTCCTTTTCTTCTTTGTTGAGTCGTAGGAACCACCGTCATTGTTAAGTGGGGTCCAAGTGATCATAGTCGATTGGTCAAGTGATGCTCAACCCAAATCCTATGTCTTCGAGCGAAGACAATGAGAGCAAAACTTATCCAGAGCTGGATGAGTTAGCTTTGCTTGTAACCCAAGTAAAGTTGTCGTGTGTGTTTGAAATCTGACCGTTGGAACATGTGTCAGTTCCTTAGTGACCCAGGGTCATTTCGGACATATCAGGTCGGGTTGCCTAGTGGCTATAAATAGCCCACCCCCTACACCATAAATTGGTGGCTGCTCAGAGTTAGTGCACGACTTTTGTCGTTTGAGAGCAACCCACCTCGAAGCCTTTGAGAGAGAGAAATCCTTGCGAGGACCAAGCCCAAACACCCAGAGCCAAAGAGTGTTAGGCATCATGAAGTCTTTACATGCTGTGTGACCTAAAGACTTATTACACTTGAGGACTGTGAATCCTCCGGCCGGTTAGGCATCGCGTTCGAGCATCCAAGAGTCATTGTGGATTGTCGGTGAGCGCTTGATCTGTGAAGGTTCGAAGTCTACCTTGAAGACTTACAGAGTGATTGGGCGAGGACTGTGTGTCCTTAGCTCAAGGGAATAAGGTGAAAGCAGCGGTCTTGAGTTGAATCTCAGCCTCCCTAACCAGATGTACAGTTGTCACAGCAACTGGAACTGGTCCAACAAATCCTGTGTCTTCAACAAGTGACTGGTTCTATCCCTTCCCTCCTTTACTTTGAGTTTGTCTTCGTGAAGTCATTGCTTATATGCCTTATCTGTTTGACTTCATTGCTTGACTACTATCGTTGTTTGGCTTCATACTATCTTCCATCCTGATCCTACTACAAAGCTGTTATTAGTCTTGTACTTTCACGTTATTGCATACTAGACTATGGTTTGCTTGTTGTAGTTTATCTTCCGCTGCATATCAATTAGGTCATTTCTATTGTTTGTCTTCGAAACATCCGTGTTTTGAAGACTTTCCTAAAAATCGCCTATTCACCCCCCCTCTAGTCGATAACTAGCACTTTCACGAAGGAATATGTATTTGACATGAAGGAAGCAGTAGCAATAAACTGAACGATCATTATGCTAAGCTAACGGATGGGTGTTTCCATCACATCATTCTCCTAATGATGTGATCCCGTTATCAAACGACAACACATGTCTATTTTTAGGAAACCTTAACCATCTTTGATCAACGAGCTAGTCTAGTAGAGGCTTACTAGGGACACGGTATTTGTTTATGTATTCACACATGTATTTAAGTTTCTGATCAATATAATTATAGCATGAATAATAAACCTTTATCATGAATAAGGGAATATAAAATAACAACTTTCTTATTGCCTCTAGGGCATATTTCCTTCAGTGTCCCACTTGCACTAGAGTCAGTAATCTAGTTCACATCGCCATGTGATTAACACCAATAGTTCACATCGCCATCTGATTAACACCGAAAGGGTTTACTAGAGTCAATATTCTAGTTCACATCACCATGTGATTAACACCCAAAGAGTACTAAGGTGTGATCATGTTTTGCTTGTGAGAGAGGTTTAGTGAACGGGTCTGCCACATTCAAATCCGTATGTATTTTGCAAATTTCTATGTCTATAATGCTCTGCACAGAGCTACTTTAGCTAATTGCTCCCACTTTCAATACGTATCCATATTGAGACTCAGAGTCATCTAAATCGGTGTCAAAGCTTGCATCGACATAATCCTTTACGATGAACCCTTTATCACCTCCATAACCGAGAAAAATTTCGTTAGTCCTCTTAGGTAACTAAGGATAATTTTGACCGTTGTCCAGTGATCTACTCCAGGATCACTATTGTACCCCTTTGCCAAACTCATGGCAAGGTACACAATAGGTTTGGTACACAACATGTCATACTTTATAGAACCTATGGCTGAGGCATAGGGAATGACTTTCATTCTCTCTCTATTTTCGGTCGTGGTCGGGTTTTGAGTCTTACTCAACTTCACACCTTGTAACACAGGCAAGTACCCTTTCTTTGACTGATCCATTTTGAGCTTCTTCAAAACTTTGTCAAGGTATGTGCTTTGTGAAAGTCCTATTAAGCATCTTGATCTATCTCTATAGATCTTGATGCCCAACATATAATCTGGTTCATCGAGGTCTTTCATTTAAAAACTCTTATTCAAGTATCCTTTAATGCTATCTAGAAATTCTATATCATTTCCAAACATCAATATTTCATCTACATATAATATCAGAAATGCTACAGAGCTCCCACTCACTTTCTTGTAAATACAGGCTTCATCAAAAGTCTATATAAAACCACATGCTTTGATCATCTCATCAAAGCGTATATTCCAACTCTGAGATGCTTGCACCGGTCCATAGATGGATCGCTGGAGCTTGCACACTTTGTTAGCACCCTTAGGGTCGACAAAACCTTCTGGTTGCATCATATACAACTCTTCTTTAAGAAATCCATTGAGGAATGAAGTTTTGATGTCCATTTGCCAGATTTCATAATCATAAAATGCAGCAATTGCTAACATGATTCGGACCGACTTAAGATTGCTACGGGTGAGAAAATCTCATCGTAGTCAACCCCTTGAACTTGTCGAAAACCTTTTGCGACAAGTCGAGCTTTGTAGATAGGAACATTACCATCAGCGTCAGTCTTCTTCTTGAAGATTCATTTATTCTCTATGGCTTGCCGATCATCGGGCAAGTCCACCAAAGTCCATACTTTGTTCTCATACATGGATGCTATCTCAGATTTCATGGCCTCAAGCCATCTGTCGGAATCTGGGATCATCATATCTTCTTCATAGTTCGTAGGTTCACGTTGGTCTAGTAACATGACTACCAGGATAGGATTACCATACCACTCTAGTGCGGAACATGTTCTGGTTGAACTACGAAATTCAGTGGTAACTTGATCTGAAGTTTCATGATCATTATCATTAGCTTCCTCTCAAGTTGGTATAGGCATCACGGGAACGGTTTTCCGTGATGTGGTACTTTCCAATTCGAGAGAAGGTACAATTACCTCATCAAGTTCTACTTTCCTCCCATGCACTTCCTTCAGGAGAAACTCTTTCTCTAGAAAGGATCCATTCTTAGCAACTAAAATCTTGCCTTCGGATCTATGGTAGAAGGTGTACCCAATAGTTTCCTTAGGGTATCCTATGAATACACACTTCTCCGATTTAGGTTCGAGCTTATTAGGTTGAAGCCTTTTGACATAAGTGTCACATCCCCAAACTTTAAGAAACGACAGTTTAGGTTTATTGCCAAACAACAATTCATACGGTGTCATCTCAATGGATTTAGACGGTGCCCTATTTAACGTGAATGCGGCTGTCTCTAATACATAAACTCAAAACGATAGTGGCAAATCGGTAAGAGACATCATAGAATGCACCACATTTAATAAAGTACAGTTACGACGTTCGGACACACCATTGCGATGTGGTGTTCCAGGTGGCGTGAGTTGTGAAACTATTCCACATTGTTTTAGATGAAGGCCAAACTCGTAACTCAAATATTCGCCTCCGCAATCAGATCGTAGAAACTATATTTTCTTGTTACGATGATTCTCCACTTCACTCTGAAATTCTTTGAACTTTTCTATTTCAGACTTGTGTTTCATTAAGTAGATATACCCATAGCTACTCAAATCATCTGTGAAGGTCAAAAAATAAAGATACTCGCCGCGTGCTTCAACACTCATCGGACCGCATACATCGGTATGTATTATTTCCAATAAGTCATTAGCTCGCTCCATTGTTCCGGAGAACGGAGTTTTAGTCATCTTGCCCATGAGGCATGGTTCGCAAGTATCAAATGATTCCAAAAGTACATCTACATGGAGTTTCTTCATGCGTTTTACACCAATATGACCTAAACGGCAGTGCCACAAGTATGTTGCAATATCATTATCAACTTTGCATCTTTTGGCATCAATATTATGAATATGTGTATCACTAGGATCGAGATCCAATAAACCATTTACATTGGGTGTATGACCATAGAAGGTTTTATTCATGTAAACAGAGCAACAATTATTCTCTGACTTAAATGAATAATCGTATTGCAATAAACATGATCCAGTCATATTCATGCTCAACGCAAACACCAAATAACATTTATTTAGGTTCAACTCTAATCCCGAAGGTAGAGGGAGTGTGCGATGGTGATCTTAACAACCTCGTAATCACTTCCAACACACATCATCACCTCGCCCTTAACTAGTCTTTGTTCATTCTGCAACTCTTGTTTCGAGTTACTAATCTTAGCAACTGAACCGGTATCAAATACCCAGGGGCTACTACGAACACTAGTAAGGTACACATCAATAATCTGTATATCAAATATACCTTTGTTCACTTTGCCATCCTTCTTATCCGCCAAATGTTTTGGCATTTCCGCACTCAGTTTCAGGCTTGGGTCTAGCTTTGGGCTTCTTCACATGAGTGGCAACTTGCTTTCCATTCTTCTTGAAGTTCCCTTTCTATCCCTTTGCCCTTTTTCTTGAAACTAGTGGTCTTGTTAACCATCAAAACTTGATTCTCTTTCTCGATTTCTACCTTTGCCGATTTCAGCATCGCGAAGAGCTCGGGAATAATTTTCATCATCCCTTGCATATTATAGTTTATCACAAAGTTCTAGAAGCTTGATGATAGTGACTAAAGAACTCTGTCAATCACTATCTTATCTAGAAGATTAACTCCCACTTGATTCAGGCGAATGTAGTACCCAGAAATTCTGAGCACGTGCTCATTGGCTGAGATATTCTCCTCCATCTTGTAGGCAAAGTACTTGTCAGAGGTCTCGTACCTCTCGACACCGGCATGAGTGTGAAATACCAATTTCAGCTCTTGGAACATCTCAAAATATTTTTGAAGTCTCGGTTCTAAGCCGTAAGCATGGCACACTAAACTATTAAGTAGGCATCATACCGATCTTGTCGAACGTTCATAACGTCTGCATCTACTCCTGCAATAGGTCTGTCACCTAGCGGTGCATGAAGGACATAATTCTTCTGTGCAGCAATGGGGATAATCCTCAAATCACGGACCCAGTCCGCTTCATTTTTACTATCACCTTTCAACTTATTTTTCTCTAGGAACATATCAAAAATGGGGAGCTATATCAGGAGCTATTGATCTACAACACAGATATGCAAAATACTATCAGGACTAAGTTCATGATAAATTAAGTTTAATTAATAAAATTACTTAAGAACTCCCATTTAAATAGACATCCCTCAAGTCATCTAAGTGACACGTGATCCAAATCAACTAACCCATGTCCGATTATCACGTGAGATGGGGCAGTCATAATGCTGAACATCTCTATGTTGATCATATCTACTATATGATTCACGTTCGATCTTTCGATCTCCAGTGTTCCAAGGCCGTGTCTGTACATGCTAGGCTCGTCAAGATTAACCCAAGTATTCTGCATGTGCAAAACTGTCTTACACCCGTTGTATGTGAACGTAGAGTCTATCACACCCGATCATCACGTGGTGTCTCAACACGACGAACTGTAGCAACGGTGCACACTCAGGGAGAACACTTTTACCTTGAAATTTAGTGAAGGGGTCATCTTATAATGCTACCGCCATACTAAGAAAAATAAGATGCATAAAAGACAAACATCACATGCAATCATAGTGTGTGACATGATATGGCCAGCATCTTGTGCTTTTGATCTTCATATCCATCGTCATGATCTCCATCGTCACCGGCTCGACACCTTGATCTCCATAGTTGCGTCGTGGTCGTCTCACCAACTATTGATTCTACAACTATTGCTAACGCATACTGATAAAGTAAAGCAATTACATGGCGTTTGCATTTCATACAATAAAGAGACAACCATAAGGCTCCTGCCAGTTGTCGATAACTTACAAAACATGATCATCTCGTACAATAATGTATTTCACATCATGTCTTCACCATATCACATCACAACATACCCTGCAAAAACAAGTTAGATGTTCTCTACTTTGTTGTTGCAAGTTTTACGTGGCTGCTACGGGTTTCTAGCAAGAACGGTTCTTACCTACGACAAAAACCACAACAGTGAATTATCAAGTTCGTTGTTCTAAACTTCTTCAAGGACCGGCCGCAGTCAAATTCGAATCAACTAAAGTAGTAGAAACAGACACCCGCCAGCCACCTTTATGCAAAACTAGTTGCATGTCTATCGCCAGAACCGGTCTCATGTACGTGGACATGTAAGGTTGGTCCGGGCCGCTTCCTCCCACAATGCCGCAGAATCAAAATATGACATTGGTGGTAAGCAGTATGAACATCACCGCCCACAACTTCTTTGCGTTCTACTCGTGCATATCATCTATGCATAGACCTGGTTGATGATGCCATTGTTGGGAAATGTTGCATGGAAAACAATTTTTTCTACACACTTGCAATGATCTATCCATGGAGATGCATAGCAACGAGGGGGAAAGTGTATCTACGTACCCTCGTAGATCGTAAGTGGAAGCGTTTCACAACGCGGTTGATGTGGTCGAACTTTCTTCGCGCTCCACCGATCGAGTACCGAACATACGGCACCTCTGAGTTCTGCACACGTTCAGCTCGGTGACGTCCCTCGTCTTCTTGATCCACCAAGATGTCGAGGTAGTAGATAAGTTCCGTCAGCATGACGGCTAGGTGACGGTGATGGTGAAGTGATCTTCGCAGGTGTCGGTGTCAAAACCGGCGGATCTCGGGTAGGGGGTCCCGATATGTGCGTCAAGGCTGATGGTAACAGGAAACAAGGGACACAGATGTTTACCCAGGTTCGGGCCCTCTCGATGGAGCTAAACCCTACTTCCTGCTTGATTAATATTCATGATATGGGTAGTACAAGAGTAGATCTACCACGAGATCGTAGAGGCTAAACCCTAAGAGCTATCCTATGATGGTATGATTGTAATTGTGATCAGCCTTCTAAGGACCAACCTCTCCAGTTTATATAGACAACAGAGAGGGCTAGGGTTTACATGGAGTCGGTTACAAGAAAGGAAATATAATATCCGGATCACTAAGTTTGCCTTCCACGCAAAGGAGAGTCCCATCCGGACACGGGCCGAAGTCCTGAGTCTTGTATCTTCACACTTCAATAGTCCGGATGTTGTACATAGTCCGGCTGTCTGGATACCCCCTAATCCAGGACTCCCTCAGTAGCCCCTGAACCAGGCTTCAATGACGATGGGTCCGGCACGCAGTATTGTCTTCGGCATTGCAAGGCGGGTTCCTTCTCCGAATACTTTGAATCGTGTCCGGATCCACAAGATGGTCTTCACATGGCATAAATCTGATCTGCTGGCAATCTTCGTGCATCGTGCCCGTGTATCGTGGCCTAGTCCAATGTGAACCGGCGCTTCTTACCCCATGACGACTCGCGTTACGAGGGGGTTTTATTGGCACGTTCCGTCGGGGCAGAGATCGTGTTCCACTTATTACGGGATTTTTCCATCAATATGGGCGCGCGCAACCCCACGACGGCCGTAGCTATACCTCCGTGTGTTTTTAGATAAGCCTCAAATTGGCACACCAGGGACTCTTAATATTCATCCCCTTTATAAAAAGGGGTCAGGGCCTATGCCTCTTTTCCAACTTCCTCGCGCCTTCTTGCACCTCGAGTTCTAACACCCGAAACCCAAGCTTCAACACCCCAGAACCGCCGATATGTTCGGATCCGTCCCCCAAGGCCAGTGGGTGGCCTCCTCGATTGAAGAGGATGACAATGCGAAGCTTAGGGAGGTCGGATACCTGACCGCGACATCCAACACAGGCTTCCTACACCCGGACAGGTCATCCCCACACCGGAGCCTAATGAGTGCGTCGTTTTTATCCCGCACTTCCTCCACGGCCTGGGCTTCACCCTTGATCCCTTTGTGAGGGGGCTCATGTTCTATTATGGGTTGGATTTTCATGATCTGGCTCCAGGCGCTATCCTCCATATCTCGTCGTTCATTATCGTGTGCGAGGCTTTTCTCCATGTTACCCCCCACTTCGGCTTATGTCTCAAGACCTTTAATCTGACACCGAAGATGATCGAGGGACGACATGCAGAGTGCGGAGGTGCCGTAATAAGCAGAAACGCCGATGCCCCATGGCTAGAGGGTTCTTTCCCAGAAGTATCCGATGTATGGCAACGGAGGTGGTTTTACATCACGGCTCCCAGAGGCACAAAGTGGGTGGCTGCCCGCGAGTTTCGCTCGGGCCCTCCGTCACAGTTGGCGTCTTGGACGGACGTAGGACGGAATTGGGGGCCCGCTGGTGATGTACCAGTACTGCAGAATCGCATTCGGGAGCTTCTTGAGAGGGACATTAACCTTGTCAGCATAATGCAAGTGATGTTAATCCGACGGATGTTGCCGTGCCAACGCCGGCCTCTCCGGATGTGGGATTCAATCCGGAGGGTCCGCGGACTGTCAAGCACTTCTTCGGCTTGAATCTCGAAGAGATGTGCAAATTATTCTTCGGACGGAAAGTAGTGTGTCCAGATACCACCGAGGATGCGGGCCTAAGCTGCAATCGCCTAGATACTCAAGTAAGTAGCCTTGATACTGGACACCCTGTTTTGTATTTGTCACGATTGTTTATTCTGAAAATCATCCGCGTCCAGGAATGGCTCAGCAAGGTGGAGAGAATCAGGTGTCCGTCGCCACTTCCCGAAGGCTCGCCCGCCCCCACCATGGCCAAGATGCTCGACCGGGTACTCAGCAGAATGCCCTCGGGAAAAGACAAGGGGAGGAACGAAGAGACCGAATCCCCCATGCTACCCATCCGAACCAGGGGAATTGTTACCTCCCCAAGGAGGACAGTCGGGGAGGGGAGGCTAAAGCCTCCTCTCCGCGCGGGAAGAAGAGGGCTGGCTCCGAAGATTTGGAGGCGGAGATGCCCAAATTAGGGAAAAAGACATCCCCAGGGGGCTCTGCCCTGATGGGCGCCCTCACCGCACCATGCCCTCCAACCGGCCAGCCCTCCACCGAGCTATAAGTCAATCTTCAATCCAAAGGTGCTGTGTTTCTCCTAGATCAATAACCAGGATTCAACTTTTTTGAAGTCCGGCCAGCAGCTCCTCTCAACAGGGTTCGTCTTCGGGGGACCTTCCTCCGGAGATGATGGAGAGCGAGACCCCACCCCCTTCTCCGAATCATGAAGCGGGCGACACCGAGGTGACATCACGGAGGAGTCCGGATCTGCTGAAGCCGGAAATCAATCCGTCAGCCGCCCTGCACCCGGAGCATTTGGCTACAACGGGGGGAGATGGGAAGAATTCGGCGCAGTTTGATGTCCGGCCGAATGTACTGACAGGCTTGCTGGAGCGAGCTGCGCTCCCGGAGGAGCACCGCTCATTAATGAGCGCGGTGCTCAAGAAGATTTCATCCGCTACATGCGGTTTGAATTAAGCATTCACAAGCCTGCTCAGAGGCTTTGAGGTATGTAATGGAGAACTCACTATTTCTTTAGTTGTAAGGCACACGCTAGGTGTGCTCCATATAGATAGTAGCCCCTGAGACTCTGGTTGCCCGCCCTAGGCGGCAAACGGGGGATCATAAACCAATGATAGTGCTGTAAATGTGTGCAGGTACCTGTGGATCCGGACGCCGGCTAGTCCGTTGAAATTGCCGAACTAACGAGGCAAATTGGATCGATTGATGACGATATCACGCTGGTGAATGAGCGGTTGGACAAATCACAAGGTATGTGTCATGCCTTCCCTTGTATAGGGAAAATATGAAGATGGCATGATATTAAATTAGTATGTTTGGACCGTAGATGGTGATGCTGCCGTGGAGGCCCTGAGGGCGGAACTTGCTCAAGCCAAGTAACAAGCTCGGGTGAGCAATGCGGCTGCCCTAAAGGCGGCCCAGGAACTGAGCACCGAACAGGCTGCTCATCGCCGAAGCGAGGAAAAGATGGCCGAAATGGCCATTGAGTTAAAAGATGCGGCTGACCGGTACGAGCTCCTTAAAAAGGACTGTGAGGGTAATTCAGCTGAACTGAACAAGGCGCTGAATGCCACCAAGGAAATCCGGACCGAGCTCAGGGGTGCGCGGGAGGAGCTTCGACAGGCCGGTGAAATCGCGGCTGTGGGCTCCTATTTACTACGGACGAAAATTTTCGATCCAAAGTACGCTCCCCTGGATGGACGCTGGAGTCCGGCGGATGCATATGCGGATTTAGCGAAGAGTACGGCTGATGCTACCGACTTCTTCAAAGGTCAAGGTGACCAGGAAGTGGAGAAGCTTTTCTGGTCGCAATTCCATGCTCCCACTCGCTCGCTATCGTTAAGTGACAAGATGGCTGCTGTAGCGGAGCTTCACAGACTGTCCGGGCTTGCAATGCGGTCTGTAATAGACCATCTTTGGCTGAAGGGGCCTAAGCTGGACAGTTACTTTGGTTTAGTGCCACAGTTCCTTGGGGCCGTGCCTCGGATCGAAGCCATGAGGAGATCGGCTTGTATAGAGGGTGCACGGATGGCTTTCAACCGCGTTAAAGCCTATTGGACGGATATGGATGCCACCATGATAGCAGCCCAGGATCCGGTGGGGGGCCAATTTCCGGCCGAGCACTACCTGGCGCAGGTCACAGAAGGTGACCGTCTAGTAGAGGCGCAGTGCTCGAAAAATGTCATGTTCGAATGAATGGAATTATTGTAAAAACAATGTTTATTTTGATTGTGAGGCTAGATTTATACTATTTGCCTGAGAATATGATTATTTCCCCTGTGCGGCCGTTTATATATATGTATATATAAATATGTAATCTGAAAATTAGCAGTCATTGTCTTCAGCCCCCACGCATACAATACGGGGGTGTTCGCAAAAAATATGCTTAATCACACTTGATCCAACGTCTTGGTCCGTTAAGGAGGTGATCGCACGACGAACTAGGCAACCGGACTATACAGCTGTAACACTTTTGCTTAGCCACGGGATTCTAAAGTGGGGCTACTATGTTGCCCCTGGTACCTTCGCGTGCATCGAAATACGGGCGCGTATATACCTGGCCGGGAAATGGCCCTTCATTAATGCGGAGGAATCCTACAGATTCCGGTGAGTCCTCGAGTGGTTGACCAATCTCTCGCTGTATCATGACAGTCTGTTTCCGGCTCTCTCTACCGAGGTGCTCATCCGGAATAACCAGGGCACAATTACAGTAGTTCTCCTTTGGCCACCCTAGCTAATAATAACTGAACGTAAGGAGGCAAACCCAGGAGCCGGGCAAACCCAACATTTGACCAAAGACATGATTCGGAGCTGATGCATATAAGGCCTAACTCACGACGCCGAACACTCCCGAAGTTATTCGGACTTTATAATAGATGATTGGCTCAAGAATGCCTATTCATTATGAACCCTGTGTTTCCAGGTACGCGCGTTAATCTTTCGTGGCGAAATGCCAAAACCGGCAGTATCCTCTGTGGGTATGGAACCCATGGGATGGTTAAACAACAAGAGGCAATAGAAAAGGTTTACACAGGGGCTTAATCTAAAAAGAAACTTGTTGAACGGGGCCCTGCTGCACGTTTGCGCCTTTGTCTCCGTTGTGCCGTATCCTGGAAGGGTATCGCGCGAAAGTTGTATGCAGAAAAAGAAAACTCATAGGAGTTTACAACGTTAGTACGCGATGGATAAAAGTGTAAGTCGTTGGCCTGCCAAGAAGGTTGAGCCAAGTGTGGGGCTTTATTAGGTAGTTATAGCCCCTGGTATCCGCTATAGGATTACATATACGGAGCCCTGATTCGATCTAGGCTACCGGACTCGTCTAACCGTGTCCATGGTCTTAACGACCGGTCATATTTTTTTTTGTTTTGATGTTGGAGGTCGCTTATAGTCCGGCCGCGGGGGCCGTCGCATGTTCCTCTATGCGTGACGAGCACTCTGTTATTCTGTTAACGGTGATGATGCCACGTGGACCGGGCATCTTAAGTGTAAGGTAGCCATAGTGCGGCAATGCGTTGAAGCGGGCGAATGTCGTTCTTCCGAGCACTGCATGATAGTCGCTTTGGAAGGGTGCGATGATGAAGAGTAGTTCTTCGCCACGGAGTTTCTGGAGGCGAATGTTACCTCGATGATAGCGGATCCCCATGTAGGCTTCAACGCCTGGTATCACCCCTTCAAAGGTGGTGTTGCTTTGGCTGATTCTGGATGGGTTTATCCCCATCCTGCGGAAAGTGTCCTCGTATATTAAATTGAGACTACTGCCGTCGTCCATGAGGACCCGGGTGAGATGGTATCCGTCGATCATTGGGTCAAGCACCAAGGCCTCTGATCCGCCGCGCCGAATACTAGTCCGGCCATCCAAGTGATGGAAAGTGATCGGATAGGACATCCAGTAGTTAGATGTAGGAATAATGGACTCTATATCGCGCGCGTCTTTATGCGAACGTTCATGCCTTCTCATGGGTGTACGAGTCGCGTGGATCATGGTCACTGTTTTAACCTCTGGCAGGAATTTTTTCTGTCCCCCAGTGCTCGGCTGGCGAGGTTCGTCCTCGTCCTCGCTTGGTGTTTCCCTTCCCTTGTGTTCAGCATTTAATTTGTCGGCCTGCTTGAAGACCCAGCACTCTCTGTGCGTGTGGTTTGCAGGTTTATCAGGGGTGCCATGAATTTGGCATAGTCTGTCCAGGACTCTGTTCAGACCGGACGTTCCCTCTTTGCTGCCTTTAGATGGCTTATTTTGCTGATTAGGTCGAGAGCCCCTGAATCCGGCATTAACCATCGTGCTATCCGGGCTCTCTTCCTTGTTTTGGCGTTTGTTCCGAGCTATGTTCGGCGTGACCTGGTTTTTCCTGCTCCATCGCTGGTTCCGTTTGGTCGTTGTTGCCTTCGGGGTTGACCGGAGTATCCATCCCTCTGGTGCTCTTGCTGATATTTTTACTGTTGCTGGATTTGGAACGACGTCTGCGTCGTCGCTTTGGTTTTTGCCCAGGGGTTTTATCTTCTGGATTGTCACCGTCGTCTTCTTTCGGCGTATCCACCATGTATATGTCATGTGACGAGGCGGGAATCCGGTACCCCATAGATTCTGAGTCTTGTCTTGCATCATCGTCCATACCGTCGATGCCTTCGGAGTCGAAGTCAAGCACGTCGGTTAAATCATCAACCGTGGCTATGAAGTGGGTGGTGGGTGGGCAACGAATTCCGTGGTCGTCCGCTTCCCACTCAAGCCGGACATAGTTCGGCCCAGAGTCTCCCGACAAAGAGAGAGACTTCAATAAGTTCAGCATGTCGACAAAGGGCGAGTGCTGAAAGACGTTCGTCGCGGTGAACTCCGCTACCAGAGACCAACCAGGCTCAGCGGGCTCGGGAACACGCGGACTGGAACCTACATCCGGATATGAATCCGGGGGTCCGGAGTCACAGGATTCCTCGGAAGGAAGGCATGTGTTCGACTCTACCACAGACGAGGGTACGGCCTGCGGGGCAGGGTACAGCCCTCCGTCCTTAGGCAAAGCAGCCTGCCCCAGATTTAGATCCGAGGCTTCTGCCGGGGTGATATCCCGAGCATCGTCTGACAGCAGGTCTAAGCCGTGCTGATCGTGACTGTTCGGTGCTCCTGATGCTGGCCCGAATCCATCGAAGATCAAGTCCCCACGAATATCCGCTGTGTAGTTCAAGTTTCCGAACCTGATCTGGTGGCCGGGGGCATAGCTATCGATCTGCTCCAGGTGGCCAAGCGAATTGGCCCGCAGTGTGAAGCCGCCGAACACAAAGATCTGTCCGGGGAGGAAAGTCTCGCCCTGGACAGCGTCGTTGATGATGATTGAAGGAGCCATCGAGCCTGACAGCGACGACACAGAGGAACTCTCAATGAAAGCACCAATGTCGGTGTCAAAACCGGCGGATCTCGGGTAGGAGGTCCCGATCTGTGCGTCAAGGCTGATGGTAACAGGAAACAAGGGACACAGTGTCGGCATTCTAGGAACGGGGGTACCCAGACTTGCCTGCCTGCGGCCTGCGGCGTGGCTCAAGGGGTGGCCCAGCACGGCCCATCTTCATCAGCACAAGCTCAAGACCCTCGCGAGGGGCCAAGCCTCGCGGGGCGGACGACAGGAAGCTTCCTCAGGCACGGCCGCGTCAGGCTGGCTCGCGAGGAAGCAGAGAGATCAAGGCGGGGTACCTCACGAGGTTCCCATGACGCAAGCCATGACGACCAAGGGCGCCAGGCGGGCGCCAGCCCGCGCAGTGTCCTCATTTCCTCTTTAGTGCAAAGGAGGCAAGCGCAGGCGAGAGTATCAAGCAAAGGCATCCGTTTCGGTGCAACAAGACCAATATCGTCGCAACGGCAAGAAGGAGGTCATCGTGGAGCCCAAGCCGGCGTCACCACCAGAGCCTTTGACAGGCGAGGACCAACTTTAGTCAGGATAAGTGTTCTAGATGTTCGCCTTCAAAATGGCCAATTGTTGGCGCCCTTCCCGCTCAATATTTGGGAAGAGGCCCAGGGCCCCTACCTATAAGTAGAGCTAGCCACCACAGTAGAGGGGGGAAAGGATCCGAACATCTCACCTCATCTTAGCTTGATCCAATCCGATCGAGAGCCTAGCCACAAGAACACCTCACCCTCGCGAGGTTGTTCTTCCTTGTATTGTTCATCATCAGCCCAAGAGGCAATCCACCACACCACACACTGGAGTAGGGTGTTACACCACAATGGTGGCCCGAACCAGTATAAACCTTGTGTCTCTTGTGTTGTTCTTTTGGTCGTTTAGATCCTAGCGAGGCGACGAGGTGCAGGTAGGTGGGGGTGAGATCTCCGCGTGCACCCCAGAATTCAAACCTAGAGTGTCTGCCGGAACCCGAAATCCCACATTTGGCGCGCCAGGTAGGGGTGCACCGGAATCCGTCTTCGGCCGCCCTATTCTTCGCCGCCCATCGCATCCATGTCAGGCGCTTGTCGGGCCCGCGCCGAGCGCCGGGCCGCTCTTGCTACCCGCGTCGCCCAGACGGCCCCCGTCGGTGGCCGCTGTCGTGGTTCTAAGTCCGACAGTAGAATGGGGGTAGGTATGGAGAGGCAAGATCCTAGCTATGGAGTAGTTGTATCATAGCGGATTTCTGAGTTCAGGCCCTTCTCGGAGGAAGTAATAGCCCTATGTCTCGGAGCCGGAGGCGGTCATTGGATTATATCGTATGTGTTATAGGGTGCCTACCCTTCTACTGTGGAGGGTGGCTTATATAGAGTGCTTGGGACCCCAGCCATCCCACGTAGTAGAGGGTTTAAGGTGCGTTAAAGCTAGGCGTTACTGGTAACGCCTTACATAAAGTGCCATTAAGATCATAAAGACTATTTAACTACAAACCGTTTGGGCACCGAGTGGCTCTTGGACTCCTGGTGGTCGAGTGGGTCTTCATGGTCGAGTGTCTTTCAATCTGTCGAGTGGAGACCTACCAGGTCGACTGGAAGGCTGCTTTCTTGCGAGTGTCCTTGTAGAGGGTACCTTTGGGCAGGTCTATGACCCTACCCCAGGTACATGACTTCATCATTAGCCCCCGAATGGATCGAGGTTTGAGTGAGGAAGGAGTTGATAATCTTTCCGACCTGCTCTTCGTGTTGCGAGTGTGTCTTACTCTGGATCAACGACCTTTTAGTGATGGCATCAACTTCTCTTTCAGTCGCCTTGATCCATTCTTCACGTTTGTCGAGTGAACTCCGTGAACTTGAGGATTTCCGAGCGACGGATCGGAGGAAATCTGCTATCTGACGAGTTGCTCTGCGGTTAGCGATTTCGCGGGATCCGAATTTTGGGAAGCGTGCGAAGCGAGAAAACTCGGCTTTTCGGATGGGATAAGAAGATGGCGCCTCGATCTTCGTGCCGCCTTTTTCGCCACGTATCGTGCGGCGCTTTGTTCTTGGATTGTGATTGGATTGCTGGGCCTACCGGTCAGCCACTCGAAGCGGCTCCATATAAAGCGTTGGACAGGGCATTTTGATCGGTCGACCCCAATCTTCTCCTCCTCCGCCTCCAAACCTTCTCGCTGCGCTCTTCGCTTTGTCCAGCGCCGCAGCTCGGTACTTGCTTCTTGGCGACCATGGTGAAGGAGAAGACCGCAGCCCCGAGCAGGTGAAGAAGGCGGGCGAAGGCCAAGGGAGAGCGCCCGGTCGGGCGGATCCTCTTCGTGGTCCAAACTGCCGCAAGGCTGGGTCCAAGGAGATTGGATCCGCTCGACCATCACCGAGAAGGATCTTGCCGATCTGGCCAATGAAGGACTGATCCCCCATGGGTCGGCGAGGCTTCCGGGTACGGAGTGGCAACCGCAGCCTGAAGAGGGTGAGTGTGTCCCCCTGGCCACCCACGTAGATCGGGGGTTTTCTCTGCTGCCAAATCCTTTTCTCCGGGGGTTTTTGAACTTTTTTGGAGCGCAACTCCATCATTTCACTCCAAACTCCATTGTCTATCTTGCTGCTTTCATTTTGCTATGCGAGAACTTCTTGGGTTGTCGACCGCACTGGGTCTCTTCAAGCACATATTCACCTGTCGCTCTCAGACGGTGAAGAAAACAAACCCGAATGATGAGAGGACCCAAGTAATCCAGATGTGTGGGGGACTCGGGGTCCAGATGAGGGGCAAGAGCGCCTTTCCAGCTATGACTCTCCCTAACTCGGTTAGAGGGTGGCAGTCGACCTGGTTCTACTGCAGAGACCAGCCAACGTCGGGGCAGTCGACTGGGCTCCCTCCTTTCTCCATGAGTCAAGTGAACAAGCCATCTTCCCTGAAGGTGTTACCAGAGGAGAAGGCCCAAGTAAAGTTGCTGATGGAGCGTGTAGTCAGCTTATTCGCGACGGGGTGACTGGCATGGATCTCCTGGAGGTTTTCCTCCGACGATGTATTCAGCCACTCTAATACCGAGGTCATCCGATGTGGATGTACTCTGGTACGGATGATACCACTCGGGTCCATCCAGAGGAGGTCGATGACACCACGTTGGAGAAGTGGATGACTACCATCACAGGAAACAAAGACAACCCTCACGGAGCTAGGAGGATTCCACCACTCGACCAGAGTTACGAACGGACAAGGTATAACCACTTATCTCATTTGTGATTCTGCTGCATTCATTACTGTTTTGATGCCAATTAAATCGACTGACTTTCGCCTTGTTTTGTTGTCTTCTAGGTCACCACCGAGATGTACTCGATGCGGTATGCAGGAAACAATCGAAGAAGAAGAAGGAAGTGGATGTGAAAGTCCGGAGGAATGGGAATCCAACGACGAGGAGGATGAGGAGGATGATAGCTCTGATGAAGAGGAGGAGGAGGAGGAAGAGGAGGAAGACGTTGACCCTCCTCGCTCGGAGGAAGGTCCAAGTTGACGCATGACCCGGTGACGGTAGCGGTAAAGCTGTTGTGCCTTTGGGCAGTCGACGAAGCGACCTAGGACAACTTCCCCTGTGCCGACTTAGAAACCGCCGAAGCAACCTCGAGCAACGTCGTCAAAGCCGGTGAAGGCCCTGCCCAAGATGCGAATGGTCATCCCCACCATCTACGGGTAACCAACAGAACCTTGTATTTCCTTATTCAACATGAGTGAACTTTTGGTCGACTTGATGGTGATCAGCCGATTCTTGAAATCTCTGACGCCGCTACCTCCGAGACTTCAGCCAAGCACGAAGATCAGGAAAGGAGGATGCTGCCACCTCAACCTTGGTAAGATCTCGAGGTTTCGCTTTTAGTCATTGGAGCTTTTAGTCGATTGGACTTCCATGTTTACTTCTGAATCTTTCTTGTAGTTCCGCCTCACGTCATTGATCTCCCCGATGATGAAGAGGAAGCGCCATTGAGTAAGAGGAAGAACAAGAAAGTGCCTGCTGGCACGGCTGCTCCAGTCGCGGCGATTCCCAAGACGCTGATTTCCGAGGGAGGCAACCCCACTCGGGCTTCTTTGTCTTTCGCTGTACCGCTGACAAGTGCCCGACCCACTTCGTCGATGGCTGATCCACCATCTCTCTTTGCTATACACCACGTCCCGGAAGACCAAGTGAGTGCTGCTAAGGAGGCCATACGCCAGGCACGGATCATGATGGAGCAAGTGAAAGCGGTCCGAGAGGCTAGTCGGTGACCTATGATGCTAGTTCAGCTCTCGAGCAATGTCCAAGTAAGTCAATCGTTGCTTGCTTTGTTAGGATATGCTACCAAACTGCTTCCTTACGGAGATTTCCATATTTGTACACCTTTGGGTGGGTGTGTCGATTGAACTTTTGTGGGGGCACGCTGAGTGCACCCAGGTGTAATCCCGAGACTATGGTCATTGCGTGCGATCGGCTATAATCTTTATGTTGTGAACTTCTTCACTCGACCTGAGCGGACCAAGTCGAATGGAACCAGTAAACCGATGGGGGCACGCTAAGTGCACCCACTGGTGTAGTCCCGAGACTATGGTGGACTGCGTCTGATCGACTATAGTCTAAAGAACTGTTTTTTCTGCGGTGACACCGACAATTAGCCATGGTTTAAGAATCATAACCTTTTTGCCTCTTTTGGTCGACTCGTCGAACCAAATTAGTAAACCAGTGAAACACGCTGACACACACCGCTGGGTGTAGTCCCGAGACTCTTGTCGAATGTTTTGATTCTCTTGTAGTCTTAGAAATGCTACTATTTTTCCTTAATCACTCGGAAGTGATCTGTCTTTGATGTCTTTCGTTGGTTGACTCTTTGTAGAAATCTTGCGAGCTTGTGGCTCGCTATACTGAGTTAGAGAACAAGCAGATCCAGCTCAACCTCGATTTGAAGCTTGCTCAGGAGAATTTGCAGAAGGCAAAGGATGAAGCAAAAGGTATGGTTGGTGAGAATTTTTCACGACTGCCTTTGTTTTTCTGTTCATTCTCAACTCTGTTCTCATTGTTGCTTTCCAGATAAACTGGAAGAGACTTTGAAGAAGAAGGACCTTGACCTTGCAGAGGCACAAAAGGCGGCTTTGGAGAAAACAAAGCTCGCTGAAGAGAAGCTTGCCTCAGTCGACAAACTTGAAGATGAAAATGCCAAGCTGAAAGCCGCTCTTGACGCGGCTAACAAGGAAGTTAGTCGACTGAAGAACGACAAGATTGTTACATCGACAAGGCTGGCTAATGGCGGGGAAGCGAAACGACACGGAGATTTATCTTGGAGGGCTCGCCAAGAAGCTGTTTCTCATGCTTGAAGGTAATCTCTTTTACCCATTGTCTTGCTCTCACCGGCTCATCACATGATCGTTATTTTGAGTCGAGCTGTGTTTTCAGAATTCTGCCAAAACTTGAAGAAGAAACCGGTCAGTGGAAACCAGCTTGGACCCCATCAACTCTCTGTGAAGGACGAAGCTGCTATGAATGTGCTCCATGGAGTCTCGCGTTGCTAGCGTGGTGGATTATCTTGCTCGATTGAAAGTTGCGATTGTCGCGGATCGACTCGACTCTCGGCGAACAGACTCTTGAGAATGACCTTGAATCACGATGACTCGGTGAATGAGATTCCAAGTCGAGTGCAAGAATGGAAAAAGTCTTCGCGGTGTGGTGCTGATGTTGCTCTATCTACGGTTCGTGTCCACTTGCAAAGAAGCGCAAGAGGACAAGCTGGTGTCTCTCAAGGTTGCTAATACCAGGAAGCATGACTTCAGATCTTTCATGGAGACTTTCATCGCTGCTGCTACCCGTATTGCCGGCGGAATCGACCTCGACCAGTTTGTTGCACCTTCCGGTCCTCCGAGGAGGTAAAAACTTCTAAGTCCCACTTTAAATTTGCCTCAGAATGCCGAGTGGTTTTTGTAACCGATAAACTTTAACATGCTTAACGCCTGAGCACATTTGGATCCGTAGGACGTTTATCCGAACTTGATTTATCCTTTAACATGCTTTGTTTGCCTTCGAGAGAACTTTATTCCTCATTCGGAAGATATTCCGTTGAAATTCCGGTCAACTTGTGCTTCATCTATCCTGCAGCTAGAGATGGAACACAGACTGCGACTGACCTTGTCGTCCTTGCGGATTGGGATGAACCGCACGTTGTACTTGTGGCGAAGCTCCGAAGGAGGAGGTAGCAGTCGACCTGCACCTCGTCGTCCTTGCGGATTGGGATGGACAGCACGTTGTACTTGTGGCGAAGCTCCGAAGGAGAAGGTAACAGTCGACCTGCACCTAGTCGTCCTTGCGGATTGGGATGAATTCCTTACTTAGGCGAGCACTGGGCTGCGGCTAAGCCTCCGAGTGGGAGGTTTGCTCTCCACTCGGTAGGATTTTTATTACTTAGGCGAGCACTAGGCTGCAGCTAAGCCTCCGAGTGGGAGGTTTTCTCTCCACTCAGTAGGATTTTTATTACTTAGGCGAGCATTGGGGTGCAGCTAAGCCTCCGAGTGGGAGGTTTTCTCTCCACTCGGTAGGATTTCTATTACTTAGGCAAGCACTGGGCTACAGCTAAGCCCCCGAGTGGGAGGTTTGCTCACCACTCGGTAGGATTTCTATTACTTAGGCGAGCACTGGGCTGCAGCTAAGCCCCCGAGTGGGAGGTTTGCTCACCACTCGGTAGGATTTCTATTACTTAGGCGAGCACTGGGCTGCAGCTAAGCCCCCGAGTGGGAGGTTTGCTCTCCACTCGGTAGGATTTCTATTACTTAGGCGAGCACTGGGCTGCAGCTAAGCCCCCGAGTGGGAGGTTTGCTCTCCACTCGGTAGGATTTTTATTATTTTGGATGTTAAGGCTAATCCTTGGGCTGTTGTAAGCCCCCGAGTGGGAGGCTGGCTCACCACTCGGTAGGATTTGAATACTTAGGCGAGTACTTGGACTGCAGCTAAGCCTCCGAGTGGGAGGCTGGCTCGCCACTCGGTAGGAATTTGAATGCTTAGGCGAGTAATTGGACAGCAGCTAAGCCTCCGAGTAGGAGGCTGGCTCGCCACTCGGTAGGATTTTGAATACTTAGGCGAGTACTTGGACTGCAGCTAAGCCTCCGAGTGGGAGGCTGGCTCGCCACTTGGTAGGAATTTGAATACTTAGGCGAAGCGGATTCGCAGCTAAGCCCCTGAGTGAGAGACTGGCTCGCACTCGGAAAGGATTTTTTTACAAACTTAGGCGAATCGGATTCGCAACTAAACCACCCACTAGGGGAAATTTCAACAAAAAGCAATAACAATCACTGGGAAAATTATAACATTCTTGTCTTAGATAAACAAACTACAAAAGTACTTTTATTACATCTCAACCGAGTGAGTTTTAAGTGTAAAAGGGGCGGAGCAGCTCCGCGTTCCAAGCTCGAGGCTTGTCGATCTGGCGATCAACGTTGTAGAGATGATATGCTCCATTGTGGAGGACTCTTGTGACGATGAAGGGACCTTCCCAAGTGGGGGCGAGCTTGTGTGGTTTCTGTTGATCCACTCGGAGGACTAAATCTCCCTCTTGGAAGGCTCGACTCTTCACATTTCTGGCATGGAACCGACGCAAGTCTTGCTGATAAATAATCGAGCGGATCAGGGCCATTTCTCTCTCCTCTTCCAAGAGGTCGACTGCATCTTGCCGGGCTTGTTCCGCTTCTTCTTCAGAGTATAGCTCGACTCGAGGCGCATTGTGAAGCAGGTCACTCGGCAGAACTGCTTCAGCTCCATAGACCAGGAAGAATGGAGTTCTCCCAGTCGACCGGTTAGGAGTGGTCCTCAATCCCCAGAGAACTGATGGAAGTTCGTCGACCCAAGCTCCTGCTGCGTGCTTGAGATCACGCATCAGCCGTGGTTTCAGCCCTTTGAGAATGAGGCTGTTTGCTCGTTCTGCTTGTCCATTCGACTGAGGATGAGCCACTGAAGCATAGTCGACCCGCGTGCCTTGAGAGGCGCAGAACACTTTGAACTTGTCGTTATCGAAGTTTGACCCATTGTCGGTGATGATGCTATGCGGAACTCCATATCTGAATATCAACTCTCTGATGAAACTGATAGCAGTGCATGCATCGAGGTTCTTGATGGGCTTGGCTTCGATCCACTTGGTGAACTTGTCGACTGCTACTAGCAAATGAATGAAGCCGCTTCTGCCAGTTCTCAACGGTCCAATCATGTCCAATCCCCAAACAGCGAAGGGCCAGACGAGTGGAATGGTCTTCAAGGCTGAGGCGGGCTTGTGCGACATGTTGGAATAGAACTGACATCCTTCACACTTGTCAACTATTTCTTTTGCCATTTCATTTGCTTTTGGCCAGTAAAATCCCGCTCGGTATGCTTTAGCCACAATGGTCCGAGAGGACGCATGATGGCCACAGGTCCCCGAGTGGATATCCTCAAGAATTATCTGACCTTCTTCTGGCGTGATGCACTTCTGGCCGACTCCAGTCACGCTTTCTCTGAACAACTGTCCCTTGATCACTGTAAAGGCCTTGGATCGTCGGACGATCTGTCGAGCCTCTTCTTCATTCTCTGGGAGCTCTTTCCTTAGGATATATGCGATGTACGGCACTGTCCAGTCGGGAGTGATGACCACCACTTCCATAATTAGGTCGACCACGGCTGGGACCTCAATTTCAGTCGGATCATTGGCACTCTTTTGCTGAGGGGCTTCTTCCATGAAAGGATCCTCCTGCACTGAAGGTGCATGAATATGCTCCAAAATACATTACTGGGAACGGCTTCCCTTTTGGATCCTATCTTCGCCAAATCATCCGCGGCTTGATTTTGCAGTCGGGGTATATGATGAAGCTCTAACCCCTCGAATTTCTTCTCCAGCTTTCTCACTGCATTGCAATAACCTGTCATAGTTGGGCTTCTGACATCCCACTCCTTCATCACTTGATTAACAACCAGATCCGAGTCGCCATAGACCATAAGGCGACGGACGCCGAGTGAAATGGCCATGCGCAACCCATACAGGAGTGCTTCATATTCTGCTTCGTTGTTGGAAGAATCAAATGAATCTGGAGAACATATTTGAGCCTATCTCCTCGGGGGGAAACCAATACAACCCCTGCACCAGAACCGTTCAAAGATCTTGGAACCGTCGAAAACATAGTCCGGTGTTTCGAGTGAACTTGAGTCGGAAGCTGCTGTTCAGTCCACTCGGCGAGGAAATCTGCTATTGCTTGGGACTTGATGGCTTTCTTTGCCTCGAATTTGATATCAAGGGGAAGGAGTTCAATCGCCCATTTTGCCACTCGACCAGTTGCATCTATGTTATGAAGAATTTCCGACAAAGGGGCGTCGCTAACGACTGTAATGGAATGATCGGAGAAATAATGAGCAATCTTCTTCGTGGTCATATAGATCCCATAAACAAGTTTCTGATAGTGAGGGTATCTTTGCTTTGATGGGGTCAGATTTGAAAGATAATAAACGGGCGTTGAACTTTGAAGGCTTTTTCCTTCTTCTTCCCGCCGATCGTAAGTACGGTCTTGATGACTTGTCCGATGGCTGCAATTAAAGCAGCAAAGGCTCTTTGCTGATTGGAGCAGCAAGCACCGGTTGGTGGAGAGCGAGCTTTGAGCTCGCAAACGCTGCATCCGCTTCTAGAGTCCACTCGAACTTGTCTCGACTTCTTCATCACCGGTAAAGAGGCAATGCTTTTTCACCGAGGCGAGATGAATCGACTTAAAGCGCCAAGCATCCAAAGAAGTTTCGGACATCATGCACACGACAGGGCGCCACATTCGAGTATGGTGCCAACCTTTTCGGGTTAGCATCGATTCCTCGCTCGTAAACGAGAAAACCGAGTAACTTTCCACCGGAACTCCAAATGTACACTTTGATGGGTTAAGCTTGATATCATACCTCCCGAGATTGGAAAATGTTTCAGCAAGGTCACCAACAGGTCGTAACCTTTCGTGACTTGACCACTATATCATCCATGTACGCTTCCACATTCCGACTGATTTGAGTGAGCAAACACTTCGAATCATCCTCATGAATGTGGCTCCGGCATTCTTGAGACCGAATGGCATGGTGACATAACAGAAGCACCCGAATGGAGTGATGAACGCTGTTTTAATCTCATCGGGTCCATACAGACAGATCTGATGGTACCCGGAATAGGCGTCTAAAAAAGACAACCTCTCACATCCCGCAGTTGAGTCGACTATTTGGTCGATGCGAGGAAGAGGGAAATGATCTTTCGGGCAGGCCCAATTGATATGCTTGAAATTGATGCACATTCGCAACGACTTGTCCTTCTTGGGGACCATGACGACATTGGCGAGCCACTCGGAGTGGTAGATCTCTCGGATGAAATCTGCTGCTAAGAGCCGAGCCACTTCCTCGCCAATGGCCTTTCTCTTACGACGGCGGACCGCCAAGATACTCTTTAACCGGTTTGAATTTTGGGTCGACTCAGAGGCGATGCTCAGCCAGCCCCAGGAACACCGGCATGTCGCCAGAGGCTTCCATGCAAAGATGTCCCCGCTTCTCACGGAGGAACCGGATGAGCGCTTCTTCCTATTTTGAGTCGAGTGTTGTTGAGATGTTGGTCGGAGCAGCATTGGGATCGGTCGGGTGAATGTGAACCTATTTCGTCTCACCAGTCGACTGAAATGCTGTCTCCGTAGCAGGCTTCTTAGCTCGCAACAAATCACTTGGATCTGCAGTTTTCTGATACTCTTGTAGATCTACCACTGCCAACTGAGCATCGGAGATCTTAGAGCCTTTCTGGAAGCACTCTTCTGCTTTCTTCCGGTTGCCCGTGATAGTGATCACGCCCTTGGGACCAGGCATCTTCAACTTAAGATACATGTAACATGGTCGGGCCATGAAACGTGCATAAGCTGGCCTTCCCAGAATAGCGTGATAAGCGCTCTGGAAATCCACGACCTCAAAGGTCAACTTTTTCTTTCCGGAAATGCTTCGAATCACCAAAAACTACATCAAGAGCAATTTGGCCGAGTGATTCAGCCTTCTTTCCGTGAATGACTCGTGGAAGCTCATGTTATCGGTAATCGAGTCCGACATCGGAATGCCCATCCCTTTCAACGTCTCCGCGTACAATATGTTCAAGCCACCACCACCATCCATCAGGACTTTGGTCAGTCGAGTGCCCTCAACAACTGGGTCGACCACCGATGCTTGCCTCCCAGGGGTGGCAATGTGCGTTGGGTGATCAGACTGGTCGAATGTGATGGAGGTATGGGACCATTTCAGATAATTGGGAGTCGCCGGAGCAACCAAGTTCACTTCCCGATTGATAACCTTCAATCAACTTTTGCTTTCGACGTCAGCAAAAATCATCAGGGTGGAATTGACCTGGGGATATCCACCATCAATGTCATCTCTGTCCTCAACTTTGTCTGTTTCCTTATCCTTATCCTTGAGCTGTTTCCCTTGGAACTATTGAATCAAGAGCCGACACTTTCGAGTGGTATGTTTCGGGTAAATGAGTTTACCCTCTTCTTCTTTCTTTGTATGAATATGGCATGGCAAATCCAACACATCGTTTCCATCCTGGTCTCTCACCTTCTTGGGGTTCCAAGGACCCTTGGGTTTCCCCTTGAACTTTCCTGGGGTCACGCCAAGGCCTCTCCGGAGCGGCTGGCTCGGCTTTGCGCTTCGCTTCGATCGAATTTTCTCCCCGCCCTCATTGGCGGCCGATTTATATTTACCACTCCGAGCCGATCCTCTTCTTCACCGCTTGCATACTTGGTGGCAATCTCCATCATCCGACTCAGTGGTCATATCTCCGGTTCGACCAAATTTCAAACTCAACTCTCGTTTTGACACCTTCTTTGAAGGCACAGACCGCCCGGTGGTCGATACATTCTCAACTGTGTGGTGCAAAGTGATCCACCTCTGGATATAATCTCTCAAAGTTTCACTCGACTTTTGCACACACGACTGCAACTCCGTCAGTCTTGCTGGTCATTTGCAAGTTCCTTCAAATGTCCTGACAAACACTCGGGCAAGATATTCCCAAGTGTAACATCATTGGTGTTAATCGATTCAGCCACGCCTGGCTGAACCCTCCAACATAAGAGGCAAATGCTTCATGGCTACTTCATCGCTGCCACCGCCGATCTGAACAGCCACTCGGTAATCTTCAAGCCAAGTGTCGGGCTTGATTCACCAATGAACTTATCGACTCGGCCGCCAACCTGAAGTTGGGAGGAATCAATGCGGCTCGATGTCTCGCTGAAACACTCGTCCCGAGACATGAACTCGCTGCTGGAAGGAACATCTCTATCATGGCCGCCTCGGTGAGCTCTGTTCTCGCCGACCAAACCTTGAACGATAATAGATCTCGATCAAAGCCTGGTTCCTCGGGTCGACCGAACTCTTCGCCAAAGACTGCTTGTCTTTGGCGCTCGTAAATCTGCTGCCGAGGAGCGTATGATCCACCCCTTGGGAGGAGGGCACTGACGCCGATCGCTGCGATCGAATCGGTGCCCATACTACTCGCGCCCTTGTATTGATCATCACGCTGCCCCCACGTTCCTCACGCCGGGGCGATCTCGACTATGTGCCGATCGGACTGAATTCACAGTGGACGGATCGGTCAGTAAACCATGTTCCGCGATCGATACAACTGAGTTTTGATCTCCCGCCGCCCAAGCAGATCCCCGATTTGTTGCAAACCTCTACCCGCCTCCGATCGGGAAGGCTGAATTGACTCGCTATACGGGCGGCAGCTGCTAAATTCTGAATCGAGTTCGATATACCTGAGTTGGCGGTTGAAAGAGCCGACGCCGACCGGATTCTCGAACCCTTGGTCGCGGCGCGTCGAGTACTCGCTGAAGATTCTCCAACGAGTGCGCCAGCTAGGTTGGCTGTTGCCGCATCCTCCAAGGCACGAGCCTCGGGGTTTCTCCAACGATAGGAGGTGAAGTGCATCCATGTTCCAATGGCGAAGCTCCTCCTCGGGAGCGGCGGAGGTGCTCGGCAGGTACTCTTCGTGGGCTTGCTCCGATCGCTTCCACCTTCACCTCCGCTGGTGCGGTGAACTGGGGACTGCATGCTCCATCGACCATTAGAACCTCTCGCGGGTCATCGCTATCGCATTCGACACAGTCGGAGCCGCCGACGGGTCGAACAGGCCAGAGAGATTCGTCAGCTCGATCGCCGCGATTTGGGGGTGGCCGATCAAGGGCCCTTGCGATGCCTCACCCACCGCTGAAGCCTCGACCGACCGAACGCTTGCGCCGTGGGAGATCGGGAGTGAAGACGGACAGAGCCGACCCATACCGGGTCGAGGGTTGCCGCAGGAGGACGCCATGGACACACGCGAAAAGTGCGCCGCCTCGCTGGACGGGAGCGTGTCCACGCCGAGTGGAGCCTCCTGAGTTAAGCGGAGTCGCCGGTAACGAACGTGAGCGCATCGAGACAGATCTCGTGGCCGCCGACCAGTAACTCCACCAAACCATGATGTAGGAGATCGAAGAATCCCAACTTCTCCAACAAATCGCTAGAACACCAGCCCCATGTGGGCGCCAACCGTCGTGGTTCTAAGTCCCATAAAGAGAATGGGGGTAGGTATGGAGAGGCAAGATCCTAGCTATGGAGTAGTTGTATACGCAAGGGATTTACGAGTTCAGGCCCTTCTCGGAGGAAGTAATATCCCCACGCCTCGGAGCCCGGAGGCGGTCGAATGGATTATATGCGATGTGTTCCAGGTGCCAACCCTTCTACCCGTGGAGGGGTGGCTTATATAGAGTGCGCCGACCCCAGCCAGCCCACGTAGTAGAGGGTTTAACAAAGTTAAAGCTAAGTTTCATCGTAATGCCTTACATAAAGTGCCATTAAGATCATAAAGACTATTTAACTACAGACCGCTTTGGGCACCGAGTGGCCCTTGACTCCCGGGTGGTCGAGTGGGTCTTCATGGTCGAAAGTGTCTTTGAATCTGCCGAGTGGAAACCTACCAGTCGACTGGAAGGCTGCTTCTCTTGCGAGTGTCCTTGTGGAGGGTACCTTTGGGCAGGTCTATGACCCTACCCCAGGTACATGACTTCATCAGCCACCCCCGTCGTTCCCCGTCGCCTACCATCAACGCTGCCACCGGCCCGGGGAACGAGCAGCAAGCATCGCCCCAAAGATCCGTCTGAAGGCGAGACGGCCGATCGCTACTCCTTCACTCGCCCCAGCTGGTTCTTCTCTCAAGGCCTCGCTACCATGGAGGCTCGGGCCGAGCTCATCGCTGCAAACGAGCCCTGAGCTACGCCTGCCGACGACGCCTCACGAAGAGTGCCTCGACTGCCGCCGAGCCTGCTCAAGGCCGCAGGGGCTCCTGTGCCGCCCTTCTCGCTGCAGACTGCGCCCTCCTCTGCGCTGGCGATGAGCTCCAGGGCGCCGCCGCCTCCCTCAAGAAGGCGCCTGGCCCCAAGGCGCGGGCCCCTGGGCGAACCCACTCCGTCTGCACCAGCGCAAAGAAGAGCAGAGCTGTCGAGAGGTCCTCGCCCCAAGAAGCTGCTCGAGTGCTCCTCGCCGCCCGCCACGCACTCAAGGCCTACTCCAAAGATGCTAAGACCTCGCTGCTCCCAGCGGCAGCGCATGGGGACCCGCAAGGCTAGGCTCTTCGTCACCAAAGGACCCCTGGTACACGGCAGGCTGCCGCGCTTTCACCACCGAAGCCACGCAGCGTCAGCGTGGTCTGCAAGTTCAAGCCGACCTGCCTCCTCGCCACGACGGCACGGCCGACCCAGCGGAGTTCCTCCAGCTCACGAGCTGGCATCAAGCCGCCAACGGAGACGAGAAGGTCATGGCGAACTGGTTTCCCATGGCACTCAAGGACGGGCCCGCACTGCTCCTCGAACTCGCTCTCGCACGATCTCCTCCGGGACGAGATGCGCACCGCTTCATCGCCAACTTCCAAGGTACTCGTGACCGCCTCCGCCGGAGCGACATGCGCCGCATCAAGCAGCAGCCGGGGAGACCCCGCAGAAGTACATCCAGCGCTTCAACAACGCACGCCTCAAGATTCCTAAGGTGACCGAGGAGGCCATCATCTCAGCCTTCTCCGACGGTGTGCGGACGCCAATATGAAGGAGGAGCCGGCAATGCATGAAGATCTGCACATCCTTGAGCTGTTCAACTTGGCTACCAAGCGCGCGTGGCTGAGGATGGACGCCTTTCCCTCCTCGAGCTGCCAGCCATGCACTGTAAGAGAAGAAGCCCAAGGCCAAGGACGGAAGCGCAAGGGGCTGCCGTGCTCATGCGTAACCGATACCAAGCAAGGCGTAGATCAGCCCGAGTCTTCCAAGGGCAGCCGGTATCGTAGGTACCACGATCTCCACACCCACAACACCAACGAATGTCAAGAGCTCCGAGCCGCAAGCGAGAAGGGAGAATCGGTCGATGCCCCGACCGCAACGATCGAGGCTACGGCCGAGGAGGAGGAAGAAACGCAGACGCTGGAAGAACGTGGCCTCCCAAGGGTGGCGTGACCGACCGCGAGGATCGCCTGGCAGACCAGCCGCGAGGGAGGCCGAGGGATCAGCCTCGCGAGGATCGCCTGCAAGGAAACGCAGGCCTCCCTCCTCTGCCGCCGCAGCCAAGGAGAAATGAGGTCCATCATCGACGAGGGGCTGGGGGCTTCTGTGAGCCGCGCGATCACTTGCATCCCGGTGGAGCTCAAGCCCTAGCCTCTCAACGATATTCAAGCAGTTCGCCTGCCAAGTGAATGCAGTCCTACCTAAGCTCGAAGTTACGCTACCAAGTGAATGCAGTCCTACCTAAGCTCGGTTACGCGCCCTCTCGTGTGGTCAGCGGCGCCATCACCTTCACTTAGCAGATCAGCCAAGCGCGCTGCCACACGGAGTCCTCCCAATGCTTTGTTCCCCAATCATCAAGAACGCAAGTCACTAGGACCTCATCGATGGCGGAGCAGGCTCAATGTCCCGTCCGTGAGAGACATTCAACAATCTCCAAGTGCCTTACAATCAGCTTCAGCCAACCAAGCCTTTCTCCGAGTCACCGATGGCTCCACAGCCCGATTGGGCAGGTCCGCCCCCGTCACCTTCGGGCGCTAAAACTACCGCACCGAGCTCATCGACTTCGATGTCGCCCACATTCGCTGTTATACAATGCCATCCTGGGTACCCAGCTACCGCCAAGTTCATGGCCCGGATTCATCACGGCTACAACGTCCTCAAGATGCCAGGAAGCGGCAGAGTCATCACGGTGCCTTGTGAAGAGAGAGACGCAGTGTGCTCCCTGGAGCGAGCTTTTCAAGCCGTGTCACTTAAAGACCCAGATCGCAGGAGCGGGAGGCTCCCCGAGACTGCTCCCAAGAAGAAGAAGACATCGCCAGGCCCGACCCCTCGGGAGGCAAGCCCCTAAGGGTCCGAGCCTGTTCAGGGGGCACCTCCTTCTGTCGCATAGGAAGGCGTGCCCGGCGCCCTCCTCAAGCAAGGCTCGGGGGCTCTCTCCTGGAGGGACACCAACCTTGCTAGGGTCACGAGGGAGGGGCTTGGGCACCACTTGGAGGCGTGTTTCAAAGCATGTTTCCCTCAAGAAGGAGCGAGGCAAGGAGGGCCAAATCCTCAGGAGTTCGTCGACCAGATCATTCAGGAGCTGCAGGAGTCAAGAGTCACGAGTGGCAGCCACCTCTTACCCGCCGTAGCTCCCCATCCAGGCGAGGATGGTGGGCTGCACGTCTGCGTCGACATACCGGGCTCAACCGAGCCGCCTCGAGGAGCGCCGCCCTCACGCTGGGCGCGCGAAGGTCCACCCCACAGCTACGCTTGCATGCCCCACGGCGCCGAACGCGCCGCCAGCGCCGCCATCGCCTCATGGGGAGCATCCCGAGGCTCAAGAGGCCAGGCTTCGCAGTCCCGGGCGGAGATGGAGATGGTCCGCGAGGAGCCACCAGCGCCTCCAGAGCCTCCCGAGGCTCCCCGGGCCTGGGGCTCATGAAGATCGGCTTCCGCAGCCCACGACGCCCCGCTACTTCAGCATCCCTTCGCCTTCAACGCTATCAGTGACATCCTTCAAGTTTCATTTCCAGCCGGAGCGCCTGTGGCTGCATCATTCCCAGGCCGCGTGGGTCCGCCCTCCGCGCGTATCCCTTTACTTCATGTTCCTAGCTTACCTTATCGGGGCGCCTCGAGCTGCATCATCCCCAAGTTGCTCGGGCCAGACCCAGCGACGTCTGCCTTCCCTGCAGCTATCTAAATGAACTTGCTCCTTCATGATTAACGTGCTTGACCTAGTTACCCGCTCAATTGACACCAACTGATGGAGCTGCTCCCCAACGGCACGACGCTTGCGCATGGGTCCATCCCTGCAACACCGACAAACCTGAATGGCTGAGCTCTAGCCGCGGCAGCCCCTCACGGCGCCACCTCGTCAGGCCTTCAGTGCCTTGTCACCCCTCCAAAGCAACCAACGGCTTACCATCGCTTGTCATGGTGGACATTTGTTTTTCTTGTGGTGAGCCTGCAGGATCTCTTCAAGGCGCAGCGCCAGGCGAGGCCCTCACGGCGTCTTCTTCACTCTCGCCCTTGAACCGCTTGCATGTTAAAGGGGGTACCGAGCATCATGACTCATGGGCTCCATCGCTCTCCAGCCCTCACCGGGCCTTGTCCACGGCATCGCGACCTGGCATACCAGCGACGGCCGAGACCCGCCGAGGTCCGGGACCCGAGGACGAGAGCAGAAAGGGAGCAAAGGCGAGGGAAGAGGCACGCGGGTCCTCGCCAGCAACCCTCGCCGCCGATGCGCGGACCTAACGTCGCACCAGAAGCGGTTCCTCACCCCGAGATAAGTCACCGAAACACCAGCTATCGCAGCACCGACCTCGCACCTAATGCAATCCCGTGTTAGCAACGCCGCGCTTCCTTTCACCGAACGATGGCTGCTTGAGCGCTTAAAGGGGACCTCCCGAGCATCGCGACTCAGGCCTCTTATCGACCCCGGCCGCCACTTCCTGGCCTTGACCACGGCATCGCGACTGGCATACCAATGACGGCCGAAGCCTGCCTTTGGGACTGGACCTGCGGCGCAGAGCACCAAGCCCTCGTGAGGTTCGAAGGGGAACTAAGCTAAGACGGAATGAGCGCCTCACACTACTTCACAACAAGGATCATATTAACAAATAGAACCACATGCACTTACAAGTTCCCACGGGCGCGCCGATTCCTCGAGGCAACAGAGGGAGCAGATCCTAAAGAACACTAACTACACGCCCTCCGCGAGAGACGCCATCATCAACAAGGCTGTCAGCACCCGCGCCAACCTCATCCAGATCGAGGCGGCGGCGGCTCGACGAGCCCGCCCCGCCCGAGAGTGGCGCAAGGTCGGGGCTCAGAGCTGTTGTCGCCGCCTCCGAGTCGCGACGAGTTCGGGCGGAGTCGCTGGATCCTCCGATGCCTCCGCCCGCGAGGAGCTGCCGAGGAGCGGTCGGCGAAGCCTGGTCCTCGCCGCGGCAGGCCCCACCACCTCACTCAAGGCAGCACTCCAGCCGCGCCCTTCCGCGTCAAGACCTTGAAGAGCATCATGGAAGCGCCTGCGCACCTGTGGATCACGAGGGCGCCGCCTGCAGACCCGGGCGATCTCGCCCCAGCCTCGAGTCATGAAGACCTTACCCAGAGCGACGACCGCGACCTCCGCTTGGGTCGCGAGGGTGCTGCAGCCAGCATGCTGCAACCGAAGCTCCAAATATCCCCCCTGCAGCATCACGAAGGCGAAGGAGGGAGGAAGGCGGATCCAAGACTGAGGAGGCATGGCGGCGTGGAGCACAAACTCGGAGGAGCCTCGGCATGGACCTGTGAGGGATAACGCGCACCGCCGTGACTCCACAGACACCGACGGGCAGCGCTGCCCATGGTGCTCAAGGCCAACTCCTTCAGTGGACCTCAAAGTGGGCGACAAGGTCATGGAACCCCGGCAGTGCCGCCGCACTGTGGCCTCGACACCTCCTGCCGGGCGCCCTCATCTCGATGGCATAGGGCTAGCCGTTACTTCGGTAGAAGCAGGTCGGGACCCTCTTGGGGAGCCTTTCCCATCTCTTCCACGGAGAACCGGCGGATCGGAGCCATTGCCACAAAGTGGAGTAAGGACGGAGAAGAAGGAGAAGCAAGAAGAGATGGACTAGAAGGGCACGCACTGCTTGCATTTATAACCGGGAAGGCCAACCGTCGACTTCCACGATTGGTGTAATCATGACTCGCTTGCATGCAGGACTTGTCAATTGCAAGGCCGCCAAGGCATCATGGGAAGCAGGGCGCCCATGTCCAATCAATCGCCACACGGCGCCAAGGTCAGCAGTTATTAGGGCTCAAGGGCGCTGCAGACTTGCCCTTCGCTTCTCCGCTTTCAGCCAAGTCCAGCACGCCTTTGGGCCCGGGGCTACGTGTCTGCTCGGGAATGGGGGTACCCATACTTGCTCGCTCGCGCCCGCGGCGTGGGCTCAAGGTGGCCCAAAGACGGTCCATCTTCATCAAGACAAGCTCAAGACTCGCGAGGGGCCAGATTGCGGGCGGACGATGTGAAGCTTCTCGTGCACGGCCTCGTCAGCTGGCTCGCAGGAGGCGGAGAGATCAAGGCGGGTACTCACGAGGTGCCCATGACGCAAGCCATGACGACTAAGGGCGCCAGGGCGCCAGCCCGCCAAGAAGTGTCCTCATTTCCTTTGGTGCAAAGGAGGCAAGCGCAGTAGAGTATCAAGCAAAGGCATCCGCTTCGTGCAACAAGACCAAGACTGTCGAACGGCAAGAAGGAGGTCATCGTGGAGCCCAAGCCAAGGCCACCACCAGAGCCTTTGACAAAGCGAGGACCAACTTTAGTCAGATAAGTGTACTAGATGTTTCCTTCAAATGGACAATTGTTGGCGCCTTCCCGCCAATATTTGGGAAGAGGCCCAGGCCCCCGCCTATAAGTAGAGCTAGCCACCACAGAGAGGGGGGGAAGGATCCGGACATCTCACCTCATCTTAGCTTGATCCAATCCGATCGAGCGCCTAGCCACAAGAACACCTCACCCTCGTGAGGTTGTTCTTCCATGTCATCTCACCTATAAGTAGAGCTAGCCACCACAGTAGAGGGGGGGGGGAGGATCCGGACATCTCACCTCATCTTAGCTTGATCCAATCCGATCGAGAGCCTAGCCACAAGAACACCTCACCCTCGCGAGGTTGTTCTTCCTTGTATTGTTCATCATCAGCCCAAGAGGCAATCCACCACACCACACACTGGAGTAGGGTGTTACACCACAATGGTGGCCTGAACCAGTATAAACCTTGTGTCTCTTGTGTTGTTCTTTTGGTAGTTTAGATCCTAGCGAGGCGACGAGGTGTAGGTAGGTGGGGGGGTGAGATCTCCGCGTGCACCCCAGAGTTCGAACATAGAGGGTCTGCCGGAACCCGAAATCCGACACACAGATGTTTACCCAGGTTCGGGCCCTCTCGATGGAGGTAAAACCCTACTTCCTGCTTGATTAACATTGATGATATGGGTAGTACAAGAGTAGATCTACCACTAGATCGTAGAGGCTAAACCCTAAGAGCTAGCCTATGATGGTATGATTGTAGTTGTGATCGGCCTTCTAAGGACCAACCTCTCCGGTTTATATAGACACCGGAGAGGGCTAGGGTTTACATGGAGTCACTTACAAGAAAGGAAATATAATATCCGGATCGCCAAGCTTGCCTTCCACGCAAAGGAGAGTCCCATCCGGACACGGGCCGAAGTCCTGAGTCTTGTATCTTCACGCTTCAATATCCGGACGTTGTACACACTCCGGCTGTCCGGATACCCCCTAATCCAGGACTCCCTCAGCAGGGCTTCGCCTAAGCACTACGAAAATATGACTGAGGGTGTAAACGGTGGAGGGGGACGCCGCACGCGGCTAGGCAATTGTCTGGATGTGCTAGGCGACCCCCCTCCCACATATATATAGGTGGGGGAGGAGGGAGCAGCCAGGAGGGGCCCCCAAGTAGGCCGAATCCGACTTGGGCTCCTCCCAGGTGGCGCGTCCACCCCTGCCATATTGGTCAGAGGGGGAAGGAAAGAGGGGGGCGGAGACAGAGAGAAAGAAGTGGGAATCCTAATCCACACTTGCCTTTCCTCCTTCCCCTTTCCTTCTCAACCTTTGGCCGACCCATATGAGCGGCACACCTACCCCTTGTGGCTGGTGCATTTCCCTTCTTGGACCACAAGGCCCATATCTTTTGTCGGGGGTGCCCGGAACCCCTTCCAGTGATCCGATATGAACTCGATACCCTCCGGAACACTTCCGGTGTCTGAATACTATCGTCCTATATATCAATCTTTACCTCTAGACCATTTCGAGAGTCCTCGTTATGTCCGTGATCTCATCCGGGACGCCGAGCAACATTCAGTCACCAAATCACATAACTCATATAATACTATATATCATCATCGAACGTTAAGCATGCGGACCCTATGGGTTCGAGAACTATGTAGACATGACTGATACACCTCTCCGGTCAATAACCAATAGCGGAACCTAGATGCCCATATTGGCTCCTACATGTTCTAGATCTTTATCGGTCTAACCGTTATGACAACATACGTAATTCCCTTTGTCTATCTGTATGTTACTTGGCCGGGATTCGATCGTCGGTATCTTCATACCTAGTTCATTCTCGTTATCGGCAAGTATCTTTACTCATTCCGTAATACATCACCTCGTGACTAACTCCTAAATCATTTGCTTGCAAGCTTATGATGTGTATTACTGAGAGAGCCCAGAGATACCTCTCCGAAACTCGGAGTGACAAATCCTAATCTTGATCTATGCCAACTCAACAAACACCTTCGGAGATACCTGTAGAGCATCTTTATGATCACCCAGTTATGTTGTGGCGTTTGATAGCACACAAGGTATTCCTCCGGTATCCGGGAGTTGCATAATCTCATAGTCGAAGGAATATGTATTTGACATTAGCAATAAACTGAAGATCATTATGCTAAGCTAACAGATGGGTCTTGTCCATCACATCATTCTCCTAATGATGTGATCCCGTTATCAAACGACAACACAAGTCCATGGTTTGGAAACCTTAACCATCTTTGATCAACGAGCTAGTCTAGTAGAGGCTTACTAGGGACACGATATTTGTTTATGTATTCACACATGTATTTAAGTTTCCGGTCAATACAATTCTAGCATGAATAATAAACCTTTATCATGAATAAGGAAATATAAAATAACAACTTTATTATTGCCTCTTGGGCATACTTCCTTCAAATATGTCACTACCATGCAACTTCTCTTATTAAGAATCATAGCCCATTTGGTGTGCTAGCTGAAAAAATGTTTGTGGGTGCTGGCGGGCACTAAGAACTTGCGAGTTCTGTACTGAAAAATGATCACAGCCGAGTATCAAAGAAAATATGGGTCAAAGCCGAGTTAAAAAAGGTAGCAATATCTAACTCCAGCTTACAAAAGGTACAAAAGCATGAGGATTAGTTGTTCATCAGGTTTACACAAAATTCAGATTGAACAGGACAATAACATCTAACTCAACCAAAGTTTTCGGCAATCACATTCAAATGGATAGGTCCGTTCCATAAAATCAAGATCCTGGTACAAAAGATCTACTGGTCCATGATGACGACAAGTTGTTGTAAATAGAAGTCGAGCACGATCAGAAGCCCTTAGGTCCACCTGAAACTTGTTTTTATGTTGTTCAACATGTCCATCCGTGAGAAATTTCTTGTCGAAAAAATTAATCCTCACAGACAATATTGCCCTCGCATTCAACATGAAGAATGTGACAAAGCTAGTGTTTGCACGGTTGGATGCATATCTTTCCATCGTTATTGTCTTCAAACGAATGCCATGAGATCTGAGAAATCCTTATGCTTCCTCTGCCATCAATTGGTTAGACCTTTTTTCTTGAAGTCCTAGTACCTAACAGACATGAGGATTGAAAACAGTTAATGTCTAAAATAGAGTATGCCGAAGGAGTGACAGCTGAACGGTTAATTCTAGTGCATTATATATGGGCTTTCAATGTGTGTGAAATCATCACCTTTATATACAAATTCTCCAGACATGGAAAGCATCGAAGCAAGCCAAAAGTGGTGTTCAGATCAAGACACCCTATATAAATATATAAGGTCTTGAGAGAATCTAGCACCCCTGATAGGCCATCCATGGACAAGCTCTTCATTCAGCATAGAACATAATATTAGCACCGAAAAAGTGTACTCCAAGATGATATTTAACTTATGCGCACAAACGACAAATGCAGATTACTAAAGTGTACATGGATAATATACAGTACTTGAATAAGTGTGAATCCAACCACCATCTTGTCACCTTCAAATGGATCAGGAATTACACACAAGGTCTCCAGTTTAGGCGTAGAGACCACAGTTATTTGAGAATGTTTATAACAACAATCAAGGAGCAACCTTTGAAGTGAAGGGGCATCTTCGATGATAGCTCATGTCCTTCAAAATGAATTCCAATGCTTACAAGGTGAGACGACTTAATTTTGAGACAAGGGATATGGATTCCGTTTCCAAAAACAAGCACCAAAAGCTCCAAGGCAGGGTTGCTGGAGTGGATGATGCTGTGCAGTCAGGCCTCCGACAGATCAACCAACACAAGCGCAAGTTTTTTCAGCAGTGGAAGTTGAAGCATTCATACCAGATTGTC
Source organism: Aegilops longissima (assembly GCA_021605205.1). Classification (NCBI taxonomy): domain Eukaryota; kingdom Viridiplantae; phylum Streptophyta; class Magnoliopsida; order Poales; family Poaceae; genus Aegilops; species Aegilops longissima. The sequence continues at coordinate 541,204,165 of CM038681.1, read as the reverse complement.
TCCTAGATGGCACCGGGTCAAGGTGGCGGTGTGGAGAGAGGAGGAAAACCATGAGATGGGCATTAGTGGTGAGGGCACAGATGCAGCGATTGGTGGTAACATATTGTTGTAATAATGGTAGAACTCAAGTTGCTGGAGGTTTTCGAATTGACGGGATGTCAGTTAGGCGGCCACTGTGCAGGGTATGTCCAGCAGGTAGCATACTGGGACGCAGATGCGTTGAACGGAGCCCTGGTGGGAGGAGATGATGGCTACGAGGAGTTTAGAATCATCATCGACAGATAGCTGACGACAGTCATGATTAAGAGGTGCGGCGTGCCACTAAGTGCGCCACCGAGATGCGAGGACTTGTGTGCGGCAACCATCCTTGGTGGGGAGAAGGCAGATGATCTCCCCAAGGATGGCGCCGGGAGATCGTTGATGCGGTCCGCTGAAGATTCTATAGGTTCCTCGGATCCAGGGGGACATGGCCGCTTCTGGCTGCGCTGCCGGGTCCAAGATCTACATCCGGCGGCGCTGCTGGCCGGAGCCTCATTTGTGTACATACCAATCTGAAAAAATGGCAGAAACATACATGTTGGACATTCAAAATCAATTCTCAATATCTGGAACAAAAAAAGGCACAAACGTATATGTAGGACTTCCAAAAAAATGGCCGGGAGTCGCAGTCGTTGCCGGAGTTGCTGTGGACCTCCGGCTCTGGCTGCGGGGGCACGACGGCACCGACGAAGTCAATGTAGTGCTCTGCCTGCATGAGACCTCGTCGGCGGTGATGGCAACCTTTGTGCCCAGCTTCGGCGTTGCACAGGTGCTTCACCAACCCATGCGTCGCCACTCCCTCCGATGGTGCGCTTTAGCGGAATCCTCATACACTCCAGACGGCGGTGAGCACTGTGGACCAGGGGTGCGGCCGCCTATTATGGCCAGCGGCTCGGGCACGCCATTAATATGGATCAGTGGGAGCGAGGCGGGCGGTCAAAGGCTGCCTCGCCTCCTGGTGAGGCTGCGGGGTGGACTTCTCGAATGCCTACATCATTTCACACAGCTACACACACGCCTCTCGGTAACACTGCAGAGTGAAAACACCTCCCGTCAATCCACACACCTGCACGCACGCCACTCGGTCTGTTCCTGCGTGGCGGACTGCTCGCATGCGTCTTGTCAACTCACGTGCCTACTCGCACGGCACACGGGGCGCATGGCGGCACATATATTGTTTTTCTTTGTTGATGATTAATTCTGCCGCTCTATTGCTTAGCCGAAGCATGACACGTATACATTGTTGGTCTAACGCACAAGGTTCGAATAAATAATCTGTGTGCGATATAGGTTGCAAATTCTTAACAATCTCCCATTTGTAATTAAGAAGATTATATCAAAACTCGTCTCAAATTTGATGAAAAATACAATATCACAGTCTACTGGTGTCCATATGACACCACGATAAGATTCATGGATTTCTACTAAGTTTTGGATTTACTGAATTTAAAAAATGAATATTCTCAATGTTTTGAAATCTCTTGCATGGGGAAACATGCACCCAGGGAGACATATATGATTTTGCAATCCATTTTGGTGCACATATAACTCAAATTTGATTTTTGCACTTTAAATCCCTGGGAAATCCAACAATGTATAAAAACGAACGAATGATCTCTGGTTTTTTTCAAATTTTAACATGACACTCCTTTGGTCAAATGCATGTTCACTGCAGAAAAAGTTTGACATGCCTCAGAGTGGTGGTGGTGGTGTGGGATGTGTGTGTCTGTGTGTGTGTGGGGGGGTGGTGGTCCAGCAGTACACTACGACTCATGAGCCTTTGTGTGGGATTGATCATTTTGTGAGTCATATATGTCACATCAAAGTCGTGAATTGGTTATTTAAAACATTACACAACACTTTTATACATACATGTTCTGGCCACATGCATGCATTAATTGGTGATCCTCTCGGAACTCCCTCATGGGGTTATCAGCGACGTGCCCGTTCGTTAGCCCGCAAAGGTTTCAGTTTCCACCGACAACAAGAGGCATTTGACCAAATGTGGATTCATCTTGGCATGTGTGTACGGTGTGGATCATGGTGAGATTCCATATCAAAGTTCGGGCACGTGCGTACACATGAGTCCACCCACCGGCTCGAAGTGAGGGGGCTACGAGTCGTGAACCTCCATGTAGTGTGTTTTCGGTTTGTGAATCATGTGCCACATCAAAGTTGTGCATTGGGTATTAATAAATCACACAACACACCTCTTTTGGGGACATGCATGCGGTGGTTTTCTTATACTCACTCGCATGTGACTCTCTTCGTAGGCCGAGCGAGGTCGTCGTCGATCAGTTGAACCTACAGCGAGAGAGAGGTTAATTTGACCAACAAGGATGGTTCTTTTTTGGTTTGTCTTACATATATGCATGGTAGGAGTATGTCGTACATGTCAAAGAGGGCGCAACATGTATACTATATTATATATGCATCATAACCTCGCTTCGTGTGGGGACTTTACGATTCCCGAGGCAGGTGCCACATCAAAGTTATGCATTGGTATTCAAACATCACGCAATACTATGCAGACGATGGTTGCCCTATAGGAACTCACTCGCGTGCGGCGCTTCCATCTGTGGGCCTGCGATGTTGTCCTCCATCACTTTGACCCAATAAGAGAGAGGTTAATTTGACCATCAAGGAATGATTCTTTTTGGTTTGTGCTACAGTAGGACTATATATATGATGTGTCGAATGGGTGGGGGTAGCACATACCACACACATCATGAACCTCGCTCTCTATGGGGACTTTTCGGTATCCAAGGTATATATAGGTGCCACATCAAAGTTGTGCATTGCGTATTCAAACAACACAGGAAAACACCTCTTCGGACCACATGCAGACGGTGGTTGTCCTTTATAGGATGCTCACTTGCGTGCGACATACGCTTCGCTCTTGTGGGCCCGCGAGGTTGATGTCCATCACTTTGACCCAATGAGAGAGAGGTATATATAGTTTGACGAACAAGGAGGATTAATTCTTTAGGGGCTGTTACGGTAGGAGTATATATATAGTATGTGTCGAAGGGGGTATGGGACCAGCATATACTAGGTGCCATGAACCTCACTCCAGCATTGGGTATTCAAAACATATGCATGTGCATCCCACATCTCCATATAAATATGTTTGGGACACATGCATCCAATGGTTGTCTTTGGACACTCTCACTCGCTCGGCGTCAAGTCTATATATATATATATATATATATATATATATATATATATGTTGTATGTAGTATCTACCACCACTTGATATTTATATGTTGTATGTAGTATCTACCAAATCAGCTTAGTATGTACGCGTAATATGTAGTATATAAGAATGTTTAGGTAGTATATATAGTACTTTTTAGGTAGTATGCATCGATTTTCAGTATGCTCCATTTTATGTACAAATATATACGTATTTCACAAATATAATAAAAATCATGGCCCAACTTGCAATTTTTTCATGTTACCCACTTTGGATTATCTTATATATAATATATGAACATACTTATAATGAAAAAGTAGTATATAGAATACCATATGGTAGTATATGAGACATGCGGGGTAACTACCACCAGGTGGTAGGATGGATTTTCCCTATGTGTGTGTGTGTGTGTGTGTGTGTGTGTGTGTGTGTGTGTATATATATATATATATATATATATATATATATATTCATGGGCCCGCGTGGACGTCCATCATTTTGACCGACGACGAGAAAGGTTACCAGGGTGGATTCTTCTTGTTTGGTTCGTGTTACCGTATAGTAGGTCGATCATTCCAGGCCTAATTAATTAAGTTTGAGTGCATGTTACGTGTCGTGAACTCCCGCTCACTGTGGGGATTTTACGGTTCCAAAGCATGGTGCCACATCAAATTTGCGCATTGGGTATTCAAACACCACACACCACTTCATATACATATGTTTGGGCCACATGCACAGAGTGGGTTTTCTCTTCAGGCACTCCCTTGCGAGGTTATCAGCGACAAAAGCTAGCCCATTTTGCGAGGTCGTGTGGACGTCCATCACTTTGATGAACAACGAGCGAGAGAGGTTATACGACCAAGTTGGATTCTGCTTGGTCCATGTTACAATACGTCTTGGTGATATGCCCTCCCCCCCGATGTGTGTGTGTGTGTGTGTGTGTTGGGGGGGCTACTTCACACTACCTGCAACCTCCGTGGGGTTAGGGAATTCTAGTTAATTTGTGAGGCACGTGTGCCACATCAAAGTTGTGAATGTAGTTAAATATCACTCCACACCCGTTTCATACATATAGTAGGGTCACCCACAGGTGGTTCGTATGTGGTCTCACCCATCTCACGCCACGAGCACACATTTGTGGGTCGGCACACGGTGCACCTTTGTTCCGAAGTGAAAGGGGAAGTTTGACCATGATGGACTCTTATAGGTTTTGCGTTAGGGTAGGGTGAGATTTCAGACCTAGCTATTTGGAGGCATGCGTTTGGAGCTAGGATTCCCTTACCGCCGACACGTAGTGGGTTCGTAGGGGGTGGCTGACTAGCAATACTATGCGCTTTGTGTGACAGGTGCCACATCAAAGTTGTGCATTGGGTATTTGAACATCAAACCACCCTTTTCATACATATATTTGGTCCACATGCAAGTGTGTTCGTGTTCTGACCCTTTCCCGTCTTATTCTTTTTGCCAAATTTCTAAACAACAGACGAGTTGGATACAACAACCATCTGCGATTAGGGACGCAACAGACACGGTTCGCTCAAGCTACTCGTGTGCCATGCCCATGCCCCTGTCACTCACATCAGCACAGTAGATTGGGCTCCACGAGGCTTGCCTCCCGCTCTCGAAAATATCTACTACCTCGCAATCTCTAAAATATCTACCGCCTGGAAGGATTTTATGTTTGATAGCACACGATTAGTATGTGTGGACCGTGTGTGATGTCTGTTACTCCTGCTCTGCTTCAATCCCTTGATTCAAATTTTCAGTAGCCCTGGCATTTTACTCCCGCCTCTGCATCCCTTGCAATCTCAAAAATATCTGCTCGCCCTTGATTCAAATTTTCAGTAGTCCCGGCATGTTACTCCCACCTCTGCATCCCTCGCAATCTCAAAAAATATCTACTTGCCCTTGATCCAAATTTTCAGTAGCCCGACATTTTACTCCCGCCTAGTAAAATTTTCAGTTCCTGCGGTATTTCCTCAAACACCACCTTGGCCCCCTCCACACACACACACAGACACACAGACACACACCAAACCCTCCGCTCATACAGACATACACTACCCTTCCTCGCTTGAAACCATTGGTAGGTCGCCGCCTTCATCCTCAACCTCTGCCTGTGTGCCGGGGAGCTCGAGGAGCTAATGGCCCAAAAGAGGTTTATCGTGGCCTCTTCACCCGTCGTTGATGAGGTGGCCGCCGAGGTGTCCTCGTCATCCTCCGCGGGCTCTTTATCAAGCCACCGTCGCCAGTCACCCAATCCGCCCGCCGCCGCGCCCCTACATCGGTTCGAGGACTTCCCCGTCCTCCTCAGGCCCGGACGTGATGAGGTCCTACCTCGGGGTCTGGCAGCGGTGGTGGGGGACATGGATCGCCAAGATTATGGATCAAGAGACCCACACCCGCCGGTGGCTCGGTAGTTTCCACACGGCCGAGCTCGCAGCCACGGAGTACGAACGCTGGCAGGTAAGCTACCATGGCGCGGCAGCTAGCCCAATTTCCCCTTCAGCACACGTCTGGTTGACCTCATCCTGCCGGAGCCAGGGGTGGTGAGCTCGGCTATGGCGCGGGAGGACCGCGAGGCGAGGGAGTGCCTCAAGGCCAAGGCCACCGACGAGGCCTACATGCAATAGCTCCGCCGGCAGCACCAGGAGCTCGTGAAGGCGGAGCAGATGGTCTTTGCCAGCACGGAGGGCGGCGAGGTTATCGTGCTCTCCTCCAATGACGAGGTCAAAGGCGGCGAGGACGGCGGCGCGGAGGGCGCCGAGGTGGGCGGCAAGGACGAGGAGATCGACGTCGATGAGTGGAGCAGTGTTTTCCCCAATGACCCCGACGACGGCACCGGCCCAGACCTGGCTCGCAGCACACCGTACTTGATGAGGAATGATTGGCTCGACATCCACTTCGACCCAACATAGCTTAGTTTAGTCTAATTTATGTTTTATGTTTGATTATGCAAAACTATCTTTTTTATGTTTGAATGCATGCTACGTTCGGTTGAACATGCTTTGAACTTGATCAAATTGAAGTTTACAATGTTAAGTTTAGGGGATCGACAGAAACGGCCTAAAATTGCTGGAGTATATATATACTCATTTACGGTTTTACTCTGTTAACTTTTAGGGGATCGGCTAGAGATGTCCTTATGCCTTGTTTATTTCAGTTATTCACAATGTGATGCTCTATATGTGCAACTATTTGCCGTGCAGTTCAATTTCATCAATAACAGTTTCAACACTACCACTATGAATTATGGTATTTGGTTGGTGTTAAGGATGTTGCAGTTCACACGGCTTTCTGTTTTTAACAATAACTTGTGTCCTTTAGACCTGCACAATACCAGTTTAAATGACTATATTTGCTTGTTTTTAAATGTTATGCCTGTTGTAGTTAACACACCTTTCCACTTTTTGTTGTGCTTAACTATCGTGCCTAAACCTGCACACTGAAGTTATCATTTGGAGATTGTGTTGTCTAACATGGATATATTTGGTTGATGTTTAGCCTATTGTGGCTAACATTCCTCTAGATGTACTCACACAGGACAATATTGGGAACAGTTGTTGTTTTCTGTCGAGGTTAGTTTCATTGCATTGCTTATATATACCCACTGTTCAGGATATCAGTAGATGGTACCATATAGCCCGGGGGCTGATAAGGGATTAATTGTCGAATCGTACATTTCACTGAATATATCTGTAACCCATTTATCGGTAGGTTAACTAGGGCCATATTTAATATATCTGAGGCTACATAGCAACATGCATTGTACTAATGACAAAATATGCAATCCCATGCTACATAGCAACAAGGAAGAGTGTTACCTTAATGTTCTGATGATGTCTACATATACATGTAATAAGATCTTATATAACGGGATGGAGGGAGTGGTGTACTACATCATTGTGCAATTATTGTTTAGCTTCTAATATTAACTTGGTGCTTTTAGGTACATATGTCATTCCCAAAGATCCACTTTTTGACCCTTTCTGCATATGGGGGGAATGAGATATTCATGAACCGGCATCAAGCGAGGAAACTGATAAAGATTGTTATTAAAATGGGTCAAAAGATGTCAATCAAACTATTTGCTTACACTTAATGCAAGACAACAGTGAACTGCAGGATGGTAAGTAAGAACTCTGTACCCTTCTTTTTACTGCCCATAATGAGTTGTATTAGATGACAATGTCTGAATCTTTTTTCCTTTGCAGTGGTTCCCAAAGTACACTACAAAAAAGAAACATCTGTGACATTTTGGGCCGAACGAATTTTTTTTGTCATACTTATGACACTTCTATGACGATAATTGTGACAAAACCCGGTATCATCATAGATATGGTGGGCTCCTACTTCTATGACAAAAAATCATGACGGAAAATGGGCTTTTCGTCCTGGGCGAGCGGAAGACGCAACTGCATGACATTCTTTGGGCCATCCATGATGGAAAAAACCATGGTAGAAGCAAGGGCGCGGAAAATATCGGGGAGTTCCCAGTACGGTGGTGGTCGGGGTCGAGCGATGCATCGCTTTCTCAGACACACGACGCTGCCGGTGCGAGGCGCTGGGCTCTAATCAACTCCGAGCGAGGCATTCGCTTAATCGAACCCGAAAGCGATTGCACCGCAGTTATGCGTTATCGAACCCGAGCGATCGACGATCCCTTGTCATAATGTAACCCGAGGGATTCTTCGCCATCGCTGCTAATCGAAGCCGATCGAACCTGTTGCCTCCTTCCCTTGATTAACAATGAGCGTTGTTGGGGGGGGGGGGTTGGATGAACAGTTCCTGGTGGGGGGTTTGATGAACTGGAACCCGTGGTGTTGCCGCTGGATTAACAGGACCCCGATCGATCGAGCCGGTGGAGGGGTGGATGAACAGGACCCCGTGGAGGGCTGGATGAATAGGACGACCCCGTGGAGGGCTGGTTGAATAGTAGCCGATGGAGGGCTGGATGAACAGTAGCCCGTGGAGGGGTGGTTGAACAGGATCCCATGGAGAGGGCTGGTTGAACAGTAGCCGGTGGAGGAGCGTGTAGTGGAGGCTGGATGAACAGTCGGAGGTGGAGGCTGGAGGAGGTTGACGGTGGAGATGAACAATATCTCGTGGAGTCCCGTTTTGCGGTACGCCACACCCCTTCTGATGAACAGGACCCCCGTTTCGACCGTAGCACTCCAACACAAGTTCGTTTCCTCCGTTTTGCGGTACGCCACACCCCTCTCGATCAACAAAACCCCGTTTTGACCGTAGGAGGTCCGTTTCCTCTGTTTTGCGGTACGCCAGACCCCTCCCGGTGAACAGGATCCGTTTCGACTGTGGCCGGTCAAACACAAGGCCGATTCCTCCGTTCTGCAGTACGCGAGGCCTTGTTTCCATCGATTGTTCCGTCCAAGCCGGTTGGCTCCCGATGAACACGACGACGCATTCCGTTCCGACCCAGCGGGTTGGCTCCACATGAACACGACGACGACGCAGTTTCGCTGTTCCGACCCAGCCATGTACACGAACCCTAGCCATACGTATGCGCGAGTAGGCGTTCGAGACCCCGCCCGTATGTACGTACGTGGCCGTATTTTCTTTCTTGCACCCTGGTCGCTGTACGTACATGTACATGCTACGTGTGCACCTCTACTACAACACGTGCCCGCCTCATCTACGACATGTGCACGCCTCTACATCGACCAGTATGTACATACACGTTCGCGACCAGAATGAGAACGCTACGTACGCTTCGACCAGGTGGGTTCCGACTGTCAGGCACTTCCTTGCGTGCGAAGATGTAGTTGGTGGGTCCCAGCAGTCAGGAGGCGAATCATTTTTTTTCCCGTAATATGGATGCACTTCCTTGCGTGCAAAGATGTAGCTGGTGGGTCCTAGGAGTGAGGGGGGAAACATTTTTTTCGCGAAATACGGTGGCCCGTCCGGTGTCCCCGATGTCAGGTGGAGGAATCATTATTTTCCGTGTAATAAGGAGGCACTTCCTTGCTGCGGCCGTGGACCCAACTGTCAGCCTCTCCATGTACAGTACTCTTTCGATGGAAGTCTTTCCTTGAGCACGTTGACCACGCCGTGCCGGGAGCACCAGGGCGGTGGACGATGGCAAGGCCTAGGAAGGGGACGACGTGGAGCCGGGGAAGACGCGACAGTGGATGCCCATGCGGAGAGGAGTACGAGGGTTCACTGGTTCGGCTGCGGTGTGAGGCTGCCGTCACCGCAGGGCATGGCCAGCGGTGGGAGTAGTAGGGGGCGGTGAGGCCTCAACAGCAGCACAACCGGCCACTGGAGGCAGGAGTAGACGGTCTCGCCGGCACTGGTTTGGGCGGCTGGTGCAAGAAGAGCAGCGATTGAAGAAGCAGCAGGACCGTACGATTAAAATCCAATAGTCACTGCTGCTAGAATCGTTTGTTGACTAAGTTGACAAGCCATGCGTATGCGCCAACTTATTAGGCCCACAGGTCAGCCTCCCAACCAGTGCGCCCCAGATGTCAGTGGGAGGAATCATTTTTTCACGTAATAAGGAGGTAGTTGATTGCGTGCGGCCAGGCCAGCGGAGGAAGTAGGGTAGGCCGGTGAAGCCTGCGCGGCATCACAGCAGGCCACAATAGGAGGGAGGAGGTAGTCACGCCGACGCTAGTTTAGGCGGCTGGAGCAGGACAATTAGAGATTGAAGAAGCACGTCGGCTGTTGGATGGACATCCAAAAGTCACTGCTGCTAAGCCTTGCTATTATTTTTATAATTTTTACTTATTTTCTAAACCATATGGAATTTATTGCAGCCCATTTTCCATTTTTAGAATTGCTGCCCATTTTCTGGTCAGTACCAGGGTTAAAAAATTGAACTAAGTATGTGCGAAATTTTGAAAATTCGCAAATTTTTGTTGGGGAACAAAATATTCTGAATCCAAAAATTAGTTGCCATACTAAAACAAATTTAAAAATAAATTAGTACAATGTCATGTTAACTCCAATGAAATATAAAATATCCGTGAAGAACAAAAACAAAAAATAAACTAATTTCCCATTTGCAATATTTTTTTGGAATTTTCAACCCCTTTGATATTACTTTTAATGTATTAATCGATCATACCTTGGCCAGGCCAGAATGCATCCCTCCTCGTCTTGAAAGATTTGCAGCCCAGTAAGTCGGAGAAAACAAATAGGCCTAGCTTGGGTATTCTTCAAAAAGAAATATTGGGCTACCTATTTTCCCAAAGAAAAAACTGCTGGGCTGGTCATGTTGTTAGACGGGCTGCAGGGACCACACAACCCAGTTTATAGCCTGCTCCTCCGAATTACTACTCAAAAAAATATTTGTGCAATTCTGTCGTTATGTGCGTCCCGGATATCAGCAGGGTGGATTAGAGTAAAAAAACGAGGGGTGCATCTGAGTAGTAAAAGAGGCGCTTGCTTATGTTCGAGAGTGGACCTGGTGGGTCCGTACTTTCATACTCACAACTACAATCGTCTCTCGATTCACTATGTTGACAGGGCCGGACGGCGGCGCCGCGGTGAGCGGACCAAGGCGTAAGATAAAGTGTTGTCGCCAATGTGCTTGGCTGGGTTGTACATTCTTATTGAAAAATAAAAATGGACCGGAACTATTTACGACGTTGACTATGATTTTCACGGGTCCACTGGTTGCAGGAAGAAAATGACGGGAGAAAGAAGACTGTTCGCTATCTTTGCCTAAGAATAATATCGATTGAATGTAACGACACTATCATAGGAAATAATATCCTCCTGTTAAATCGTGAATTTAAAGAACTGGTGCATGAACATTTACCTTTATTTATTTTTTACTTTTTTATGTTTAGCGGACCATGAGCATGTACCTGGGCCCGATTCATGTGAGAGCCTACCTTCCAGTTAAATATGGGCTCCTCTATTGGGCCTTCATCAGTGGGCTGCATGTTATCAACAAGTGGAAAATGTGTTCCATACCAAAAATAGTATGCGTTACATACGGTACGGGGCACTAAAGGATCGGACCGTGCAACGACTTCCAAAGCAAAGAGTTTGTCATTCTAACAACACATTTACTCAACCAACAGACGAAATATACTACTGATTGTACATTGAGAACAACAGCAGCAACAACTAGGGCCGGGGGTGCAACAGAAGAAGTAAGCAGGCCAAAAGAGTAAAGATGCACCTCTCTCTTCCAAACCAAACATCAGCCATCATTACAAAAGGGCTACCAAAAAAGAACAAGTGTATGCATCAAACTAAATGAAGATCCTACTACACCAAGTGTACGCATCTAACTAACTGGCTCAGTTAGACGTTACTATTTATTAAGTGGTGGAGATTGGCTGATGACTTGAACCAGATGGGTGCCTGACGGGGGAAACTCCAGCCAGCAGGTCGAAGTCTGATCCTTGCAACCATCTTTCCTACTTTGAGCTGCAGAGCGTGGGGCACCTATCAGGGTATGGTGCATGCAGAGACACATGGTACGTTGTGTACACGCAGTTTTTCCTGATGAACGAAACCACCCTGCCATCATGATCATTGCCGTCAGTTATCTCCTGGTTAATCGGATAATTCAGTCCGAGAAACAGAGAGCGTGTACCAAGGCTACTTACCAGCCTCCAGTCAGAAATTCCTAAAGGCCCAGAGAAGCTGGGATCCTGCTCAAATTCCTTGCAGTGACTGTGATTGTATTCCACGAAACAACACGTCCGGTACGTGTGAACAATCATCAATCGTTCGCTGTTTTCTGATCGAGCTAGGAACCACCTGCAACTGCCATGCCGCTTTTCTTTGAAAGGTTTTGGGATTAGGAAGGGTAGGGACACCAGACGGCCTACAACATCATATCAAGTTGGAGTCAAATAAAAAAGGGCTCTTAATGTAGTCAATCTTAAGAACAGCATGTTATGAGCTTGAATATTTTTCAGTAAATGTTGACAATAATATAAGCAAGCCATCATGATATCATAGGAAAGTAACATACTGTTGTAACAGCCATTTGTAGCGATGACTGGAGTAGGCTAGCAATACGTCCAGCCATAGAAGGTGTCGACAACGTAAATGAAGCCCTTGTGTTCAATGGCATCAGAGAACCATGAAGGACGTGTAGATTTATCCACTTACCACAGTGACCTATCAGATAGGCGAGACCGCGGTTGAAGAACGCAATTAGCCTGAAGTCTTTATAATTCGCTGATCTTGTGGGCACTTGGCAGATTACAACCTTGAGCAAATCAAACTTGGTATCATGTTGGCCACTGTAAGATTCCGAGTATTCTGGGACGCTGTGCCAAAGCAAAGGCAAAGGTTAATCAAAGGAAGGGGGGTCAATCACCGGGTGTAGACCTCCACGAGCATCCAGCTGCTGCGACCATCGACGAGCACCATCCAAGATGTGTTCATGCCGACCCAGTACATACCGTTAATGTAGTTGAGGGTGACGGGGATCGGATTGCAGTCAAGGGGGTTGATGCTCGCCACCCTACGATCGTTATGCTGCGTGACACGCTGTTTCTGAAGATCAGGCGGCATCAGCAAGCAAGGAGCTGGCTTAAAAAGCTCCAGCATGAGGGCTTTGAGTAAACAGTACAGCCCCGACAAGCACGCGGCGAGCGGCATGGAACTGAGATTGTCCACACACGAAACAATGAGCTTGATTACCTCTGTGGGTTGCGAATTCCAGCCACTCTTTCGGCGGACGCTGCTCGGTTCTGCCATTGTTAGTGCTTGGGTTTCGGATGAGGGGGGGGAGGCGCCTTAGCGGGGATGGAAGATTGGACGAGATTATGTGCGGACAAAGATGGAGAAGCGAATATGTGCTGTGGGAAGTGGATAGGTGATGATGACTACAGCGGCCGCTGACTTATGAGGCACATACCAAAGCAAGTGGGGTCATATCGATGCTGCATAACTTGCTTGAGTGATCACAAGATCGTACTCCCTACAAGACCTACTACTATGCCCTAACTTGCTTGAGTAGAGTAGTAGTGGAGTAGGACTCGCCTACTACTAGCACCGGAGGAGTAGTACATTCTAATCTAAAATATTAACAAACTTCAATGCCCGAGCGTGGAACGACTACTTAACGCCATCGGTGTTAACTCCAATCCCCAAAGAACGCTCACGGAGACATGGAAGGTAAACGCCATGACGCATTTACGGTACGTGTCTAAGGGTGGCGGTTTTGTCAAATACTATGGTTTAAAAACAGGCCACCATCGGATGGAAATCTAACGGTAACGTGGGATTCACCAGAATTGAGCTCGTGGCGAACAATTGCTAGATATCATTACTAAAAAAGGTTAAAACACCAGGGGCTATAACTTTCACCGGCTAACCACTAACAATGATACTAACATAGTTGCAAAATGGTCAAAGACCGTGTCTACGTGGTGTTTGGAATTACATGCAAAAAAATGCAAGATGCCCATGCATTGCACGAAACATCAAGATGCATTTTTTTACAAAACACATGTTGTGATTGACCCATGCAGGAGTAAACCCATGTGTAAAAACTAATGATATCTTGAGAATTTTATCGGAAAATGGTACGTCGACCATTTCATAAAAAAAATGATATCTCGAGAAAGATGATAGGTAAGGTGTGGAGGAGTGGGGCATGGTGGTGAATGGTGGTCGGACTGGGCGGAGGCATGGGGATGGACGGTGCCGGCAGCGGCAACCATGCCAGATTGTTCCAGAGACTTCCTTTTTTAATTGCTCAGCAATGAGGTTGTGGGAGATAAGGATGAACAAGGCAAGGCCTTATCTGTAAATGTGGAGAGAGGTGCGGGTATCTTTTGTAAAATAGTCATAGTTTGCTTTCTATCCGTGAGATATAGATCGGATAGTCTATATTATAAGATGGCAGGCACACCATCATTACCAACTCGGTTTTTTCTCTACTCCTACTCCTATAAAACACTCAGTTGGTGATGATGGTGTGTCTGCGATCCGCCATTTCTGACCATTAGATCTGCATCTAACGGATGTGATGTAAGGTGTGGCCTTTTGCAACAAATTTACACTTCTCTGCTCCAGTTTACACAAAACCCCTTAGTATGTTGAAACCAACCACATTCCTCCCTTACTTCATCAAAACAGCCCAAAGAATATATTTGGAGTGAAACATAAGATATTTTTAGTGATATGTATATCAAAACTAAACTGTTTTCTTTCAAATTTGTGAATATGTATTGTTCTACTTTGGATCCGTTGCAACGGACGGGCTCATTGTTATAAAGGTTTATCTCTTGCATTGTCCGCAACGAACACCTAGTGTAATCGGTTCAATGGATACTCAGCAAATACGATGACCTGGGTTCGAATTCTGTCCTAAACTTTAGCTTTATATTTTTTTAATATATACTTCTTTCACTACTATACTGGCAGTGGAACCCACGGAGTACTTAGAATACAAGATTAAGGATGGATTTGTTTCTTTTTAACTTTCTATACGAATCTGTAGCCAGCCTGCAAGTCATGTACACTGTACTGACAGTGGAACCCACAGAGTACTTAGAATACAAGATTAAGGATGCAATTGACTTTTTATAGAGGGAGAATCATTCACGCAATTAACTCAAATGGATTGGACGTGACTCTATTATTCTCCAACGGCAACCAACATATTTCCTCCCGCGGGCCGGAGTAGGTTTCTCGGTTTGCATGCGGGTTTAACGGAGGGGTTTGATGGAGGCGAGGAGGCGTGTTCAGCCGGGCGTGCAGCGGACGGTGCAGTACTATTCAATTTGACATCTACAACTAGTATATTATAAAAAACAAAGAAGAGTAGTAGAGATAGAGATAAGAGTAGAGACTAGGAGGAGCACCATCTACTGCTTTGTGGGCTACTCCTCGCTTCCATTCGGCGGTCAAGAACGCCCCCCACAGCCACTCCCTCATGCGCCCATTCGGCGGTGTGTTGAATTTGGGGAGCGACTCACGATCGCTGGTAGCGACGACTTCACCGACGAGTAACTTCTTCCCCGACTGGGCAACCTCTTCCCGAACGATATGGGCGATAACTCAACGCTAACGGTGCGTTCCCTGCTGTAACCGTATGTGTTTTTGTCCTTCCTGTTTGAAATCATGGTAGAATTCATGTTTCTTGTCTATGTCCTAGATTTGATCTGTTCATGTACTATGCTAGTCCACATGATTAGTTTAATCTCTCATATAGCCGCCATGATTTATTTTGTGCTTATTCGCACTAAATCTCGTAGTAACTTGCTAATATATTCAATCGGGCGCATCGCCCCTACAGCCACTCCCATTTCATGGACGGCTCGGTCGATGCCTCCAAGGAGCCCTTTGTTCATCGCTATGAGTTCCGGATGCCGCTTTGGGGCTCGGGCCGGACTCGCATCACCTCACACAAAGGCCCGCTATCACTACCGCCCGCCGAAGAACATCAAGTATGAGACGTGCTACCCATTCACCGTGCCGGAGTCGCTGGAGGATCACCGCCGCCTGCTAGTCTCAGAGGAGGACGGCAGTGTCTTCCTCTTGATCGTGGGCACTGGCGAGGCCCGCGCATGCCGTCGCCCCGTCTCTGTAGTGTGCGTCAACGACGACGCCGTTGATGCTAACACTGACACGAGGCCGATGTACGGGTGCGTGCTCACTATTATTACCCTTCCGAGGTACGTGGGCAACGATACTGGCTACAGGAAGCTGACTAGGACTATGCCGAGCTGGGACCTTCCCGTCGATGTGGACATGAAAGACGCATGGTATGATCCCCCCCAACATGGTGCACGGGGACTCCAAGGAGGTTCACCTGGACATATGCATTACCAAGTTAAATGTTGATCATTAGTCTTCGCTCAATGTAATCCGCTGTCTAAGCATGTGGAGACTTCCATGCATGATCTTGCTCTATTGGAGTATCGCGCATGAAAAAAGTGTATCCATTTATGGTTTAGTCAAGAATCTACCATGTATGAATTTTTACTACAGTACTGCTGAAAGACTTATGATGCACCATTTCTTACATCTCCTCTGCCCCCTTCCAAATCATCCTGATTTAATCCCTCTGTCTAGGTGTATAAGGGCAAGGTTAATACTTAATAGTATAGCCAACAGTTGACTATAAGAAAGTGCCATGTCATCTGTAGCCAACATGTATAACAATGGATATTCAAAAACTAATTCTTAAAGATCATTTCTTGCAAAGCACAATAAGTGTTATTTTTTCACAAGTTTTGGATGCAGGTTGAACAGATGAACGCTTTTGTTTGCAAAAGATACTTTTTTATCTATTTCACCCGGATGTTTGTGAGCTCTAGAGATGAAATAATATCCGAAGAAACCTATCGACACCAATATACATGAGATGACCCCACATCCTTTGTCAAAATAAACAACTCCCCAATCAATGCATTTCACTCTTCCGTGCAACGCACGGGCACCTTACTATAGATTAGTACGACCAAAAATTGAACTAACATTATATATAGTACGATAAATGCTGATGCGTGTCACCTAAAATTATATCATTGAAAACTATGTTCAAATACGAATCCAACGATATTGTTTTGTTTGACATGCACTAACATTTTTTCAGTTAAATCTTCAGTCAAATTCAATGGGGGACTAATAAACCACGACCGATGTAGTACTAGTGTAGAGGGCGGCGCTGCACGGGAGTCTCACCCCGCTCGTGGGGCGGTAGTAAAGCCATCATATCACAAAACCCAACCACTCCCAGTAATAAGTGGCCTGGTAAAATAAACGGACAAGCAACCATCACATCCCTCCGTATTTTTTGCATTTCATCTCTCTGTATTTACTTTCTCCGGTTCATCTCACACACTCGTTCCCTAGCAACTAATCCTAGTATCCCTAGCTACTACTCTTAGGGCTAGTTCTTTTGGCGGCTCAAAAAATAAGCCATCTCTTCCCCAGCTTTTCCCATAAGACTAGTCAAAGTGGAGAGTAACATTAAGGCGCCTCACTCATTTATTTGGGATTCTAAACTACTACTAGTACCTCCATCCTGGTTTATTCGTCACCATTGTAATTTGTGCTAAATTTTGACCAAAGATTTAACTGATAAAATATTAGTGCACGTGACATGCAAATTTGACATGGATTACAATGGAGACCAATAAACCAGGACGGAGGTAGTAGTTATGGGATTACTAATCTAGAAGCCTAAAAGAACTAGCCCCTGGTACTCCTACTAGTAGTAGTACTCAAGT
Organism: Aegilops longissima; assembly: GCA_021605205.1. NCBI lineage: Eukaryota > Viridiplantae > Streptophyta > Magnoliopsida > Poales > Poaceae > Aegilops > Aegilops longissima. Next base: position 541,186,753 of record CM038681.1, on the reverse strand, counting down.
TGGAATTCCAATTGCACGTCACAACTTGTTAGGCAAAAAATTCAATACAGGGTGTAGGAAGCGGTTTGGGAATTTGCATGCCTTTCCGACCAGTGAGATACTCCGTACAAAGTACGACAAAGAAATAACCACAAAGAAGGAAGCTAAAAGTAAACAATCAAATGAGCATTTTTGCATTTGTTTTGCATTGAATCGTTTCACAAGCTTGAGTAGTGTTGTTTTTCTACTTTTACAAAAACCGCATCATAATGTTAAAACGTGCATTTGCATGTACATAAGTAATAGTAGTACTCCCTCCGCCTAGGTGTATAAGTCTTCCCTCCTTCTTGGTCACGGTGCACAACCAAAGATGACTTATTCACCTGGACGGAGGGAGTAGCACAGTTTGCTAGCATATATAGAGAGAGACGTGTAGTGCGATAGTATATAGTAAAGTTTGTGCTATATGCACGTACTTACAAAATGCGTACGGATACACAAGGTTTCCAAACTTTCCCTTTTACATACTTAATTAAGGATGCTAATAATTCCTGAACGTTCGGGAGTTATCATTTGCGTCCCAAAACTAATGAGATCGCCTTACAGAACTAAATTATACTCCTACTAAAAGCCACGGCGCCGCAGAGCGCTATGGGCGCGCCACCGCTGCTCGTGCGCGGCAGTTTCCTAGCACGCCGACACAACGCCTCTTCCTCAGCCTCGCAATTCGTGAGGTGCTGATTGGCGGTTTGCCGGTGGGCGAGCACGATCTCACCAGTGTGGGTGATCCGGCGCCAATAGGTACTCCTCCTCGCTAGAAGCGTGCACCCGGTCCACATACTACCGAGCGTTGATGAGGTGCTTGGGCCCGACTGCACTCAGGGCTTTGGGACAGGCGTCCTCCGCCACCCTCACAGCCCTCGCACGATCCTTCTGCCAAAGAGCCAATTGGCTAACTCTCTTGGATGCGACATAGGCCTGCCAGGCGGCTTGCCCCACGGCGCGCTTCTCTTCCTCGGCCTTCTTCTCCGCCTCTATTTTGGCGCGCTCTGCCGGAGGCAAAGCCTCCCACAAAGCGACATCCTTTTCTTTCCAAAGCTCCTCAAGGCTGGGGGGGGGGGGGGCTCGGCGGGCACCGCAGCATTCTCCTTGTAGCGGGGAGCTGACGCGTCCTCCGATGCGCATGCTGGCGAGATTGGGAACACTAACGCATCCACCTCAACGCCTCGCGGCGAGGAGCGGAACGCCAACGTGTCATCCTCGACTAGTGGCGGCGAGGAACGGAACAGCGACGAGTGACCGTCTGCGCGGTGCAGCGAGAGGCGCCTAGGGCTTGGGAGGGGCGATGCCATGGTGGTCGACGTGAGAGGGAGGGGGAGGAGATAGCGATGAACATGAGCGTTCTTCCGAATGCATGGGAGGCGCATTATTTATAGCAAGCAATGGCACACCTACGTAAGATATGGACTGAGCTGCACTGACTTAACTGCAAGTCTAGTTGCATCAGTGACATGTGGGCCGCACTCGCTGGGCCCATATGCCGCTGACCCAATGCACCTGCAGCTATAATCAAGTAGCGCCTGTAAGATATGTTGCATGATTAACGTAACCGCTACGTGGGCATATTTTTTGGAGTAAATTACGAGGGAGGGAAGGGGTGGAAATATTGCTGGTCACAACGGATTGGACGAGCGCGGGGTGGAGTAGTGGGACCGCCGGAGGGAGAAGGAGAGTCAAGCTGGCATATTGTTTTCACACCTGGAGAGGAAAAGATTTGGAGACGAACGGGCTTCCTGCAGGTATGGGGAATGGTGCATCATAAGTCATCTTGCATTTCGGGCTAGGTATAGTCTCAAGTCATTAAAAACATACATGCCCACACATGTTCATATTTCAAGGTGCACTAAATTATTGCATGCGATGATTAAGGCTGGCCATAATGGTGGTATCTTAGCTGGTATCATGCACACGAGAATAACAAACATGCTGATGTGGCAAAGAATTAAAGAAGAGAGGGGGTTAGAATAACTAGTGTTCATCCATGCATGCAATGCGATAATGCATTGGTAAACACATTTTTTTGTGAAGAACGACATCATTAGTTGAGTACTTTTGCAGACTACGAAAACTATTCCACCGCCTTTATCGTGGTAAGAGTAGGTGAAATTTTTGAATCGATCCCTTTAAACTAGAAGGGAGGTAGTAGTACTCTAATAGCTAACCTTGTTGAAAGTGCGTTATATCGACTAGAGGGGGGGTGAATAGGCGATTTTTATGAATTCTTCACTGAGGAATTTGCCGGTGAGGAAATTCCTTAGCGAAGAACTACTTGAAGCGGAATAAGTACTCAAGTAAACATAATGTAATCGCAAGCATGGTCATCATGATGAAATGAAGACAGTACAGAGTACCGAAAGCGTAAACACAGTGAAAGACAGATGAAGACAAACAGACTGAAGAAATTGAACTGAGGAAATTGAGAAAGTCTTCAGTCAAAGTCTTCCAACACAGATATGAAGAAATGAAAGAGTTGAGGAAATAGAACCAGTTGGCTTGGTGAAGACAATGATTTGGTAGACCAGTTCCAATTGTTGTCTCAGTTGTACATCTGGTTAGGGCGGCTAGGTATTGAAACCTGAGGACACACAGTCCCGGACACCCAGTCCTGAACACGCAGTCCTGGACACTTAGTCCTCACCAGATTCCTCGAGCTAAGGTCACACGTACCTTTCCCAATCACTCGTGGTAAGTCGGTGACTTCAACCTTCACAAACTCGGGCCACCGGCGATCCACAATTTCCTCTTGATGTTCTAGACCATGACGCCTAACCGTCTGAAGAAGCACAGCCTTCAAGGTAACAAGCATCGGATCCACGCAGATCAATCTCCTCAAGATGCTCAATCACTTTGGGTTTGTAGGTGTTTGGGTTTGGGTTTTTCCTCACTTGATGGTTTTCGCCAAAGTCCCTGAGGATGGGATGTTCTCAAATGACAAGTGTCAGTTTCCCCGAGCAGCCAACCAGCTAGTGGTTGTAGGGGGCGGCTATTTATAGCCTAGGAGCAGCCCGACATGATAAGACATAAATGCCCTTCAATGATATGACCGTTAGGTGGATAAGATATTTTGGGACAGCAAGGCCAGAGCACAAAGAACGGTCGGAAATTTGAGGTACAAATTCCTCGTGGCTATCATGTTCCTCACTATGAGGTCTCGTAATAAATTCCTTAGTGACCGTAAGAACTTCGCCTCTCACATCAAGAAATTGATCGAACTGTATGAGATTTCCAATGGCTTCACTCAAAGGGATTGGTAGGTGTAGGATTTGAGTTGAGCATCACATGGAAATTTTTCCTTAGTATTTCATCGACCCCTTTAACAAGACGGTGTTTCCTATGACTCAAGAAAGATAAATGGAACTAAAAACAAAAGTCTTCACGCTTCATGTTCCTAATGAATGCCAAATCTTCAAGGTCACACCAATTTCTTCACTTTCAAAGTCTTCGTAAAGTCTTCAAATCCAAAGTTTTTAGTCAAGAAATTCATTTTAGGGTCGACTTTCATCAGAATATCAAACTCCTCACAGACTTATAGACCTGTGTACACTCATAAACACATTAGTCTCTTAACCTATAAGTCTTCAATACACAAAAATCACTAAGGAGCACTAGATGCACTTACATTCTCCCCCTTTTTGGTGATTGATGACAATATAGGTTCAGTTTTCAACGGGGATAAACATATGAAGTGTAAATACTGATGTTGAGGAATTTGATTGCAAGATATAGAAGAACTCCCCCTGAAGATGTGCATAGTGAGGAATTTGCTTTTGAAGCAATGCACACTTGAAGAGTTGAATCATGGAGATCTCCCCCTATATCTTGTAATTCGTACACGCATTTGACATGTAATATGAAGAATTTAAAATGCATGATGAAATATGGTTACTGATGTAATTCAGCATGCATGCATTAACATTAACAAGGAATAAGCATGCAAAAGAACACATCAAAAGTATCAGGCCACCATAGAGTTTAAGTTTACAACTCGATCCAGCAAAGTCATCAGAAGAACGAGAGTTGTAACTTAGAAAAAAAACGCCCATATAATAGACCCGCTTGATGACTAATTCGAGTTTCTCCCCTTGTCATCGAATGTGTCGGCTGCTCGGGAATGGGGGTCCCTGCACTTGCTCGCCCGCTGCCTGCGGGCGTGTTTCAAGCGGGGCCTAGCGCGGCCCAGCTTCATCAGCTCAAGCTCAAGACCCTCGCGAGGGGCCAAGCCTCTCGGGGCGGACGACAGGAACCTTCCTCAGGAGCAGCCTCGTCAGGAAGGCTCACGAGGAGGCGGAGAGATCAAGGCAGGGTACCTCACGAGGGTGCCCCGTGATGCGAGCCGTGACGATCGAGACCAGGCGGGCGCCAGCCGGCGCAGTGTCCTCATTTCCCCTTTGGTGCAAAGGAGGCAAGCACAGGCCAAGGCATCAGGCAAAGGTTACCACTTTGGTGCAACAAGACTGTCGGTGTCAAAACCGGCGGATCTCGGGTAGGGGGTCCCGAACTGTGCGTCTAGGCGGATGGTAACTGGAGACAAGGGACACGATGTTTACCTAGGTTCGGGCCCTCTTGATGGAGGTAAAACCCTACGTCCTGCTTGATTGATATTGATATTGTGGATGTTTACAAGAGTGGATCTACCACGAGATCAAGGAGGCTAAACCCTAGAAGCTAGCCTATGGTATGATTGTAAGGGTTGTTGTGATTGTTGTCCCACGGACTAAAGCCATCCGGTTTATATAGACACCGGAGAGGGCTAGGGTTACATAGAGTCGGTTACAATGGTAGGAGATCTACATATCCAGATCGCCAAGCTTGCCTTCCACGCCAAGGAAAGTCCCATCCGGACACGGGGAAGTCTTCAATCTTGTATCTTCATAGTCTTGGAGTCCGGTCGATGATGATTGTCCGCAAATGATAGTTCGGCTGATGATGGTAGTCCAGCTATCCGACACCCCTAATCCAGACTCCTCAAGAGCTCCTCAACCAGGCTTCAATGACGATAAGTCCGGCGGTATATTGCTTGGCATTGCAAGGCGGGTTCCTCCTCCAAATGATAGAAGATTGGGAACACCAGATAGTGTCCGCTCGCAAAATAAATTCCACATTCCCGTAGAGAGAATAATAATATATACACAAGCTCAATCTGCCGACGCTTTTCCGTGGCATGACGCCACACCACTACCAAGCCATTACTCAATTGTTTTTACTTTACCACCTCAACAAGATTTAGCGAAGCGGTTTCTTGGCACGCCTTGTCGGGCAGAGATCGTGTTTCCTTAATCCGGGATTCTCATCAATACGGCGTGGGTAACCCAATCGCATCATTGATGGTGACGCTTGGGAGATAAGCGAAGTTTTACCAGCCGGTGGGGGACGCGGAGATTTTGCCCGCCCATATAAGGGATAAGGATTCACCTTCTCACCCACGCCTTCTTCCTCCTTTGCTTATCCATCTCCACAAGACTCGAGCTCCATACCAAGTTCACGATCTCGCTCAACCTTCTCCGACCATGCCGGAGCGGAGGTAAATGGTTGGCCTCCACCGCTAAGGAGGAGCAATCGCTAAACCGCGCGACGCCGATACCTCTCCGGCGACATCACAAGACCGCTGCCCGACGAGGGCAGCTCATCCCCACCCCCAGCCCCATGAGAGGGTTGTCTTTATTTCCCACTTCCTCCATGGACTGGCTTTCCACTTCACCCCTTTGTCCGGGGCTCATGTTCTACTACGGCCTGATTTCCATGATCCGCGCCAACTTCATCCTCAACATCTCGGCGCTCATCGTCAGGTGTGAGGCCTTCCTTCGCATCCAGCCCCACTTCGCCAGGCTCAAGACCTTCAATGTCAAGTCAAGGTAGTGAAGGGCATTCAAGCCGAGTGCGGAGGGCGCCATGTTGGGCAAGATGCCCAACGCCCTTGGTTCAAGGGGCCTTCGTGGAATCCGGCCAAGGGTGGCAATCGGGTGGTTCTACATCACCGAGCTGCGCGACCCTAAATGGGCGGCGCCCCGAAGTTTAGATCTGGTATCCCCACGCAGCTCACCTCCGGAAAGAGAAGGGCTTGCTGTGGGGCAGTTTGAAGGAGCCGACGGACCTGCACTGTATCAAGAAGCGGTGAAGAAGCTCAGCTGGTTAACGTGGTCCAAGTCATGCTCGTCCGCAGGATTCTCCCATGCCAAGAGCGGCATTCAATCTATGGGAGTTCAATCCGAACAGCACCAGCGCTGAACAAGCTCTTCGACACATCGCACGAAGGCGCCCGAAGGTGCTGTTCAAGGGCGCCGGTTTCGCATCCGCCGATCAAGATCGCGATTTCACCGCAGCGCCAGTCGACGAGGTAAGTGATTCTACCCTTTACGGACACTCTGCTTTCCATAGTTTGACTCTATGCGGTTTTAATTTCCCCTTTCCTTTGATAGGATGGATGAAGAAGGCGGAGCAGATTACCCGTCCTGCCCTATGCCGTAAAATCCAAGAGACGCCGCCTAGCGAGGTTGCTGGTTCCGCACCGCACGTGGTGCCGAGAAAAGGCCAAGAAGGAGGCCACGGTGCTCGAAGAGTGCTCGTTTCAGGTGTCCGACGACTCGGGGCTGACTCTCCCCGAAAATGAGGAGGAGGAAGAGGACTCTTCCTGCAGGAGGGAGAGGAAGAGGAAGGCTTCCCAACCGGGAGGCCGGAGGGTCCAAGAGGGAAGGACTATTCCTCTGACAGCTCGCCAACATCAACGCTGGCAGGAAGAATTGCCTTCAAGGGCCAGTATTCCGCGCGATCGTAAGTATCCGGATTCCTGAATTATTTATAATTTTTTTTCGCCACATAGTGTCATTCTAACGCCGCATGCTACCCGTAGTCCGCCAGTGATGATCGCCCCGCTTCATCGAAGCGGTCGCTGGCTTCGCCGGATGTAGACTCCATCCCACCGCCCACCTCGCGACGCCGAAGACGCCGAGGTGGGATCCCCAGGGACCCACCGGGAGGCCCGGAGGCGCCACAAGGCGCCTCCCGGACTTGCGCCGACTCCACAACGGAACCCACAGTGGTTCCGAGTCCGGCAGCGGCCCTTCGATCAAGGGCAAGACCGTGACGCCGGCGGCTGGCCCAACCGAGGCGCCGGGCACTTGTTGGAGGCGCTGCAGAGCGCCCATCGAGGAAGAACACCGCACTATTATGAGTGCGGTGATTCAGGTGCAGCTCGCCAAAGGCGAGCTGACCGAAGCCTGCAATAGCCTTCTATCGTGCTTTGAGGTAAGAAAAATATGCAAAGTAATACCGCATAGACAGAGCCCCCGATGCTCGGTTCGTGTTCGGAAAGAAAAGCCGGACCGAGGATCTTAAAAAGATATACGCAGGGTTGCTAAAAAATTATGTCAATATGGGTTGCAGGCTGCGCTGTCGGCCTCGCCAAGACCGATCATGGAGGTCGGTGCATTGAAGCAGAGCTCGAGCGGTCCGGCAAGAGCTCGCCTGCGCCAAAAGCATCTCCAAGACAAAGAAGGTGAGTAACACCACTTTGAATTTGTACCTATGTAAAAGGATTTAGGTTGCATAAAAAATAACAAGGATAACATGGTACTGCAGGGCCACGAACGAGGTGGCGGCCTCAAGGAGGCCGTGTCCGCGCCGAACGCAATGCGCCACGAACGGGCAGAGCGAGAAAAGCAAGAGGCGAGGGTGGCGGTGGTTCAGCAAGAGCCTGTGCTCTCATGGAAAAGCATGAGAGTTTGGAGCGTGACTCAAAGACTCGAGAGTCCGAGCTTGCCTCGCTCTCGAAAGTGCCAAACCGCCAAGGCCGAGGCCCATAAGTCCCTTCAGAGGTTGAATTGATGAAGAAGATAGCGCGCAGTAAGGCATTTTTCATGCAAAGCAAGCATGTGAATGTAAATTACGGATACTTACCCGAATTCGAGCTCTCCTGTATGCTTGCAGATCTGCCTTGCAGCGGTCTCGATGTCCGCCAGATTCTACCGAGCCGAGGAGGGAGCTCAACGGAGAAGGTCTTCGGTCTCAAGATGTCGAGGCCGCCATCCGGTGTTCTCTAGTGACCAGTCAAGCAGCTGGTCGAAGCCACAAGGTGGCGAAAGCAGGCCATGAAGGGGCTCATAGTCCGCTGTGGCCCGGAGAGGCCATGCCCGGAGCTACTTCGCCTCGCGGCGACGGCTGGTGGATGTGTGCCTCGGGTGGAGGTTATCAAGCGCCACCGTATTGAAGGTGTTTCATCGGGCCCTTGCCCGCGCAAAGGTGCATTGGGGCAAGCTGGATGCGAGAAGCTAATCACGACGCGCCACCAGCGGGCAAGGAGCATCGACGCCCAACTTTACTATAAGGCTGTCCTCAAGGGTGCCCGCAAGATTGCGGATGAGTGCCCTGTGGATGTAATTATTGAGTGAATTCGCAATGTGTTATCCTGTGCGCTGAAAACTTTGTTCATATGCGCTAAGCAATGCTTGTTTAATTTAAAATATTACCTTCAGGCGGCCGCTTATTAAATCCGAGAGATGGCAAGTCGTCGGCTTCAGCCCCATGCCACGAGTGCCGGGTGTTCGGATAAACTTGAGCACTCTTGTTCCCATTTTTGTCCATCTAGGAGGCGCCAACACAACGTAACCAGGCAACCGGACTTATAGTGCTTGAACACTCTCACTTAGCCATAGAATTCTATAATTTTAAATTTCGCGAAGCCCCTATCACCGAAGACCGAATTGGGCGCTATCCACGCCTTCGCCGACATAATCCGAACTTCGCCAAGCGGCGACGCCTTTAAGGACCCGAAGGACCTCTCTAACAGCGACTCAGTCTCACGCCTTATCATGCCGGTCACTTTAGCTTTCCATCGAGGCGTTAACCTGCTCAACCGGGCGCAATCGCAGTGGTTCTCCCAAGGCTACCTTAGCCGATAGAACGGGAACGTAGTGCCAAACATGGGAGCCGGGCAAACCCAACTATTGACCCAAGATATGATTCGGAGCCGATGCATATAATGCTATAAGTTCGCGGTGCCGCACTTGTGAAAGTGTGCGGACTTTATCACACCATACAGCTGAGGACATAAGCCCTCGTGTATTTGGTCAGTACTCAAGATGCACGGGTGCAACATGTCGTAAATGAACATATATATATAAAGTAATGCAATTAAAGGCAAAAAGTGCTGCATTTTATTTGAGAAGATATGCTATCAAGTGCGGAATGATGCAAATAGTGCGGAAAGCAAGGGATTGACGAATTAAAGGCGCTCTCTCCGTGGGTAGGCCGCGAATGTTGTATTTTAACAAATTTAATGCTCGTGATGGAGACCACCGAGTGTTCGCCGCGCCTTTGTCCTTCCCTGGCTGTTGCATCATGAGTTCGCCGGTTTCGCCGGATTGAGTTCTGTATAAAAAGAGAAAAATGAAACAAAAAGAGCGACACTTGGGAGCCCCGGTGTGGTCGAACCACACTGGTCTGTTGTGGTGGTGCCCTTCCCTATGCCCATGGTATCTCCGTATGTAATTATGTACGCGAGAGTTTGTCTTGCAATTTTGCGAGGGCTGGGTTAGCCAGATTGTTACGCTGCAACGGAACGTGCTGTGGTCTTGGCTGATGTTGCTCCGGCGCTGTTTGGTCGTGTCCGGTCGCTTAACGGCCGGACTCGAGAATTGCCTTAAAAGGCTGCTCAGATTTCCGCCCGAGAGCCGCCAGATGTTCCTCCGCTCGAGGAGCGCTTGTTTCCATTGACCGTGATGACTCCACGAGGGCCTCGCATCTTGAGCTTAAGGTATGCATAACGCGGCACCGCTGCTGAATTTTGTAAACGCGTTCGTCCGAAAGCAGAGCGTGATAGCCGCTGCGGAACGGGACTATGTCAAGATTAACTCGCTCGAAATTATCCGGGATCCAAGACCACTTCCAGTAATCGAGCTCGCATAATTGGCCTCGACACCTGGTATGACGCCTTTGAAGGTCGCTGTTGTAGGTTTAATCCTTGAAGGGTCTATGCCCATCTTGGCGACCGTATCCCGATAAAGCAGGTTCAGTTACGCCGCCGCCCATAAGGACTCTCGTGAGGTGAAATCCATCAACGATTGGGTCTAAAACCACGCGCGAATCCCCATGGCGGATATCGGTCGGATGGTCTCTTCGATCGAAAGTGATCGGGCAAGAGGACCATGGGTTCAATTTTGGGGCGATCGCTCCATCGCATATACGCCCTTTAGTGCACGCTCGCCCCTCTTGGGAATATATGCTATGTGATATCATGTTTACCGTCCAACTTGAGGGGGAATCCTTTGTTCTCTCGTTGTTCGGGCGGTCGGTCTCTTCCTCATCATCGCTGTAGCCCTTGTCACTGTTTTCGATTACATTTGCTCTGCTCGTTGAATACCCAACAATCTCTCGCTGGTATGGTTAGCTGGCTTTTCGGGGTTCCATGTATTTGACAAGAGCGGTCGAGTATTCGGTCCAAATTGACGGGCCCGGAGTGGTTCTTTTGAATGGCTTCTTCCGCTGACCGGTTTGAGCCTCGAATCCGGGCGTTGACTCGTCAGATTTTCATTGCTGTCGCCGCACGCGGCGCTTGTTTTGTTTCGACGCAACCTGCCATTGCGTCCTTAGTATCCGGACTGCCGGCGCTTTTTGCCGAGGTTGTTACCGCGAAGCGAGCTAGTTATCCTCTCCCGCACGTAAGCGGTCATGAGGGATGTGAGGGCTGCCATGGATTTCGCTTCTCCGCCCTAGGTGTCGGGCCAGCCACTCATCGCGATGTTATGTTTGAAAGCAGCGAGTGCCTCGCATCCGGACAATGACGATTTGATTTTTCTTTGTTAAGAACCGTGGTCCGTAATTGCCCGGCCGATTCGTCCGCTGCTGGATTATGTGGCTTAGGTCATCTCAAGGTCCGTGGTCGCATATACGCGTCTCGAAGTTGTCGAGGAATGCGGCTTCCGTGTCTTCCCAAAGATCCAATTGACTCGGGCAGGCTGTTAAGCCAATGCCGAGCTGGTCCTTTAAGCTTGAGCGAGATATTTGATGGCGTGAAGATTGCCGCGCGGGCCATGTGTATATGGAGGAGATAATCTCAATCCAGACCGTGGGGTCTGCAGCCATCGTAGGATTCGATATTAACGGGTTTGAACCCTTCGAGATTTGATGATCCATTACTCGCCGCTGAAGCATAGTGGGTGTGCGGCGCCTCAGATGAGCAATATCGCGACGTAGCTCGAGAGAGCGTTGTCCGCTGTGTTCGCCCGCCGAGTAGTTGTATCCGTGCGACGGTATTCGCCGTGGGTCGTGGGGCGCCCACGTGATCCATAGATAGATCTGGATTGTCTTGCCTTGTCCTCCAATATATCTCGTGAAGTCCCGCGTCTCTGCGTGGCTTCCTCGCTTAGAGCGATGCCGGGTACGGTTTTGGTGGAGGGCTTGCACGCCTCTATCGCGCCACGAGGTGGTCGGTCTCGCCAGACATGCGCTGGTGATGCTGCCTCCTCTAATCGGGGAGCAACTTGCGTTTTGGGTAACTTTTGAGGGGCGCTCGAAGTTCATATTTTCGCCGCGAGGACCTCGGTCCATCTGGCGGCCAAGAGGGTCTTGATCAGCTTGAAGTGTTGTTGCTTTTTCTTTAGGCTGTTTGTCGGGCCATTAGCCGCGCCTAAAACGCCTTGTTCGACGGGATCCTCAGCACGACGAATTCGCTGCCGCCGAGGCTTGCCTCGCCTCCGGAGGGAGGTAAGTAATTGTCATCCTCGACCTTCTTCCGCCGCCTCTCCCGAGGGCTTGCTTTGCCTCCTCCCGCGCTGGATCGTAGTAGAGGGAGTTGTCTTCGCACTTTCGGGTGTTATTATCTCCTGTGCCGAATCTCCATTCTTGCCGTGGCAGGATTTAGAGCGCGCCACGACGCCGGCGCTTGGGCTGTTTCTTTAAGGAATCGCCTCGCCGCTTCTTCGCCGTCCCCATCTTTTGGGTGTCCACCATGTATATGTCGATGACGAGGTGGTTTTCCAAAGGTCTCCGTAGGCACCGGTTCTGGTAGTCTCCGCATCGCCGCCCATACCGCCGATGTCTTCGGAGTCGTAGTCGAGCACGTTGGTTAAATCGCCGACGGTGGCTACGGCGGGTGGTGGTGGATCTGAATTTCTTCGTCATCCGCTGTCTCAACCGCCCTGGCCGTAGTTCGCCAGGCTCTCCGGATAGCGAGAGATGCTTCAATGAATTTATGATGTCGCCAAGGGCGAAAGCTGAAAGATGTCCGCAGCGGTGAATTTGATGATCGGGCGCCAATCGGATTCGACCGGGCGCGGGCGCAGGAGGTTTGGAGTCCGCAGGATTCCGCACCGGAGTCATGGGCTTTATGTGGGACAAGGTAAGTGTTCGCCCATCGCCAGAGAAATTGCGGCTCCCGAGGCGGTGTCCAGCCATCCTTCCTCGATTCAGCGATCGCTCCGGACTATGAGTCGGAGCGGATTCGGCGCGGCCTCCAAGGGGCTGTCCGCGCAGTTAGGTCATGCCCATCGTGACAGCGCCGGCGCGCCGGGCCGGGCTCAGATCCATCGAGGTTCAAGTCCCCGCGATATCGGCCGTGAAGTTTAGGGTTTCCAAACCTGACTCGACGGCCAGGGCGAGCTTTGATCTGCTCCAGATGGCCAAGGGAGTTGGCCCGCAGCGGCCGCCAATACGAAGATCTGTCCGGGAGAAAGGTCTCACCCAGGACTGCGCCGTTATTGATTGAAGAGGCCATCGAGCCTATCGGTGACGCATACGAGGAACTCTCAATGAAAGCACCAATGTCGGTGTCAAACCGGCGGATCTCGGTAGGGGTCCCGAACTGCAGCGCCTAGGCGGATGGTAACAGGAGACAAGGGACACGATGTTTACCCAGGTTCGGGCCCTCTTGATGGAGGTAAAACCTCACGCCCTGCTTGATTGATATTGATATTGTGGATGTTTACAAGAGTGAATCTACCACGAGATCAAGGAGGCTAAACCCTAGAAGCTAGCATATGGTATGATTGTAAGGGTTGTTGTGATTGTTGTCCTACGGACTAAAGCCATCCGGTTTATATAGACACCGGAGAGGGCTAGGGTTACATAGAGTCGGTTACAATGGTAGGAGATCTACATATCCAGATCGCCAAGCTTGCCTTCCACGCCAAGGAAAGTCCCATCCGGACACGGGGAAGTCTTCAATCTTGTATATTCATAGTCTTGGAGTCCGGTCGATGATGATAGTCCGCAAATGATAGTTCGGTTGATGATGGTAGTCCGCTATCCCGACACCCCTAATCAAGGACTCCTCAAAGACCAAGACCAGCAGAAGGGCAGGAAGGAGGTCATCGTGGAGCCTGTGACGCGGCCACCGCCGAGCCTTTGGCAGCCAAGACCAACTTTAGTCAGATAAGTGTACTAGATGTTCCCCTTCAAAATGGCCAATTGTTGGTGCCCTTCCCGCTCATTATTTGGGAAGAGGCCCAGGGCCTCCCTCTATAAATAGGACTAGCCATCACAGAGAGAGGTGGAGACGAAGAGGCAAGAGGTCGAACCCACGAGAGGTCGAACCAGAGAGGGAGAAACAGGGAAGCGACTGGACTCACCCAAGCAGCCCGTCGCACCAGCTCAAGAACAGCTCCTCGCGAGGCTGTTCTTCCCTTGTATTGTTCCTCATCAGCCCCAGAGGAAATCCACCACACCACGCACTGGAGTAGGGTATTAAACCACAACGGTGGCCCGAACCAGTATAAACCTTGTGTCTCTTGTGTTGTTCGTCGTTCCTAGTTTCGATCCCTTGCAATCCATTCACGCGTGAGCTGGTAGGGGAAAGATCTCCGCGCACCCCAAAGTGTTCTAACTCAAGGGTTTGCCGAACCCGAACCGGCATTTAGTGCGCCTGTAGGTGTGCAGGAATCTCTTCCGCTGGTTGCGTGATCTTCCGTTGCTTCATGGCCGACGCCGCCGAGCCTCGCTGAGCGCCTGGTTGCTCGCGCCGCCGAGTCGCCTGACGGCTCCCGCCGGCGGGCACCCCTGCTGCTCTCTGCCACCTGCCGCTAACGCCACCACCGGCCCCAAGGGAACGCACCAGCAGGCCTCATCCTCGCATCCATCGGTGAGGCGAGAAGGCCGCACCTGCACTCCTTCGCTAGCCCCTCGCTGGTTTCGCCCCAAGCATCAAGGCCCCATGGGGCTCGAGCCAGGCCATCACGACACGAACGAGCTCCCTGCACTACCGCCTGCCGACGACGCTCATGGAGTGGCTCGACCGCCACCGAGCCTGGTCCGGCTGCAGGGGCTCCCCCTGGGCCGCCCCTCTGCTGCCTCGCCTTCACCCTGCGCTGGAGGCAGGGAGCCGAGGTGCCCCCGCCACCTCCTTCCCAAGAAGGCGCCCTGGCTCCAAGGCGCGTGGCCCCAGGCCGAGACCCTCCGCTTCTGGCGCCCGCACAGCAAGAAAGGAGCTGCTAGGAGGTCCCTCGTCCACAAGGAGGTGCTCAAGGCCCCAGCACCACAGCTGCCACATCAAGGGCTCCCCCGCCATCGCATCAAGACCTCAAGGCTGCTCGTGCAGCGTGCGCAGGAATCCACAAGAACAAGCTCCACATCAGCAGAGAGCCCCTGTTGCCACCGAGGCTGCCGCGCTTTCACCGCCGAAGCCACGCAAAGGTCGCATGGCCCGCAAGTTCAAGCCGCACCTGCCTCCTCGCCATAACGGCACCGCCGACTCGCTGAGTTCCTTCAGTTTCACGAGCTGGGCATCGGCCGCCAACGGGACGCAAAAGGTCATGGCGAATTGGTTCCCTATGGCGCCAAGGACGGGCTCAACTGGCTCCCGCACCATCTCCTCCAGGACGAGATGCGCACCCGCTTCATCGCCAACTTACAAGGCACTCGCGATCGGCCTTCGGCCGTGAGCGACATGCGCCGCATCAAGCAGCAGCCAGGAGAGACCCTGCAGAAGTACATCCTGCGCTTCAACAATGCCCGCCTCATAATCCCCAAGGTGACTGAGGAAGCCATCATCTCAGCCTCGCGTGCGTGACATCAAGATGAAGGAGGAGTTAGCAATGCATGAAGACCTATGCACATCCCTGGAGCTATTCAACTTGGCAACCAAGTGCGCCAGGGTTGAGGAAGGGCGTCTCTCCCTCCTCAAGCTTCCGGCTACCGATCCAGAAGAGAAGAAGCCCAAGGCCAAGGACGTGAAGCGCAAGGGGGCTGCCGTGTCATGCGTAACCGAGACACCAAGCAAGGCAGGGATCAGCCTGAGTCATCAAAGGCAGCCGGCATCATGTGGTACCACGACCTCCACACCCACAACACCAACGTAAAGCCGTGGAGCTCAGGTCAGGCGAGAAGGCATGATAGCCGACGCCTGAGCGCAATGACCGGGCTACGGCCGAGGAGGAGGAAGAGGCACAGACGCTGGAAGACCGTGGCCCTTGCCAAGGATGTAGGATGACCATGAGGACCGCCTGGCAGGACCAGCCTCGCGAGGGAGGCTGGAGGACCAGCCTCGTGAGGGTCGCCTCAAGGCAACGCAGGGCTCCCACCTCTGCCGAGCCGCCAAGGAGGTACGAAGACAATCATCGTGACGAGGGGTTGGGGCTTCAGTGAGCCGCGACGATCTCTTGCATCCTGGTGGCGCCAGCCCCAGCCTCTCAGCGCATCTTCAAGCCGTTTGCTCGCAAGGTGAATGCAGTCCTCCCCAAGCCTGAGGCCACACGCCCTCTCAGGTGGTCATCGTGCGTAATCACGTTCAGCTCAGCGGATCAGCTCAAGTGCGCGGCAACGACCGAAGTCCTCCCCATGCTTTACTCACCAGTCATCAGCAATGTGCAAGTCACCAGGACCCTCATCGATGGCGGAGCTGGACTCAATGTCTTATCTGTCGAGGCGTTCAACGATCTCCAAGTGCCATACGATCAGCTTCAGCCGACCAAGCCTTTCTCAGGAGTCACCGATGGCTCCACCGTCCCGATAGGGCAAGTTCGCCTTCCCGTCACATTCGGACGATGCGACAACTACCGCACCGAGCTCATCGACTTCGACGTCGCCCACATTCGCCTACCATAAAATGCCATCCTCGGGTACCCAGCTTTGGCCAAGTTCATGGCAGTGACTCACCATGGCTAGAATGTCCTCAAGATGCCAGGAAGCGGAGGAGTTATCAGAGTGCCTTGTGAGGAAAGGGATGCAGCAGTGCTCTCTGA